>KQ030547.1:31597-248437 GCA_000956045.1 Hirsutella minnesotensis 3608 | reverse complement strand
AAAACATTTTGTTGCTTGCGTAGGAAGGTGGCAGAACCCGAGGTTCTGACAGCTTTCTTTAGGGGTAGACTGACATTAGGTCACCCCCGCTACCCCCTCGAAGCCTCTTTCCCACGATGCAAATTGATAGATTATGAGCATATTTAGCTGCATCATCTGGTATCAATTGTATACTTTTGCTAGAGGCTTAGCACGTGCTGGGATAAAGCTCTCACTACCCCTCCCTCTTTTGTCCCGTCTTTTACGCATGGATGCTGCACCAATCCCTCCTTCCGCCAATCCTCCCGACCCGCTGCCCACCTCTGGTCCGTCACGAATAGCAACCTGTAGAAGCAAATCTTAGCACGACCGCGCCAACGGAAAATGGGCAAGGCGACAAGCACCATTTCAGCTCAGTGGCGCCACCCCAGAGCTGGTCATCCGTCGCCCTTCGTCAACGTCTCCCCCTTGGCGCGCAGCCGAAGCCGAAACCCCTGTTCGGGGTGTTGCCATCGGCGTCGCTCCCGGAACCATCGTGCTTCAGCTGGTGTTACCTCGAGATCTGCCCGGCACTCGCTGCAGCAAGGAGTTTGACTGAATGCCCTTGTTGCACAAATGCGCAGACAAGCTACCTACGTACCAACATATTGACTGCCGCCAAGCTGCTAACCGTTGGCGAAAGCCTTGTGGCAGGAACCATGATGAAATCCCACGGCATGCCTTCGCTAGACCACGGGCGATGGATCTACAGAGCTGCTGCTCCGAGCCCATCCTGTCGACATTATCGACATTCTCGGGCTCCCTTGGAAAACGGCCGAATCGAGTACAAGCATATGCATACAGGGCCCACGACACTACCGTGATTGTGTGCGCGGAGGCTCACCTGTATGCACGGGGCGCAAAGATTTGTCGTATCCACGGTCTGCTGATGAAAGGTGGTGGGCAATCTGTGCATGCATGCATCACAGGTACGCCGTACATGCCCGTTGCACGCTCGGCTTCCGTTCCAAGCGCTAATGGACCTTGACATCTAGCTAGTCCTCTGCTTGTCTCTCCCACGCCTACGGAGTCGCCGCTGCATCCTAGTTGCATGTCCGGCTGAACACCTGCATGAATTATCATCCCATGGCAGTTTCCTTTTTCCATTCGCCCTTCGGCGCGCTGTTTTGATTGAACCTTTTTTACCCGGCAGTACGGCTGCTCCATTGCTTGTTGGTCTCAGTTGACGCCCGTGCCTCGTGGCTAAGATTCGGCGCTCGTTTCTCGTCCGTTGATTATAAATCTGTCAACGTCAGGCACACGAGCAAGAGTATGAGCCCTGATTCATACCGCGTCCTTCTGGTCCGTGCAATCATCATCTCCAAACGGACCCTTCAGTCCCTGACCGGTGGATCTACATAACGCGCGTGGCTCTAGCAAGGGGTCGCGAGCCAAGTAGTCCTTCTTGCCAATGCTACTTTGTACGAAGCACCAATCAAGCCTCATCTTTGCGGTCTCAGATGCATCAGTCCATGCCGACTACCGACATGTTTGGTGGCCCCTGCGAAGTTTGACGTTTGATCAGATCTCCTCGATCCTAGAACATACGACAGTGGACACCACATGCGCCCGTTTTGCCGGCGCAGATTTCCGTCACTTCGTGGATTTGGCAAGCGATGAAGGCGAACTGCGTGGCCGAGCACGGGAGTGACAAGTTCGGTATGGACGAAGCTTGCCCCTTTCATAGCTTCAAGACCGGCACTGAATGGAGGAGCTGTTTCCCGTACAAGGGTTCGATGGCGTGCATCTGGACACGGGGTGCCCGCTGCCTTTGCGCGTCCGCTTCCAAGCTACACCTTCGCAAAAGGCAGTATTGTATTCCCGCACAGTGCAGCCGGTTTCCTTCGATAGCGGCAAGTCCAGTGTACGCAGCGAAGCATTTGCCAGAGACCTGGCAGGGGGGGAAACAACTGGTCTGGCCAACCAAAAGCAAGGGATTGGTCCCCGGGAAAAGAAAGGTATGCATATTTTCGCAAGGGAAACACGCTAATGATACAACAGGAATCACTTGATTCGGGGCCCAAAGGAATGGGAAAGGGACCTGACATGTACGACCTACCTGGGTAGTTGATCCACACCGACACAGAGCCTCACATCATAGCTGAGACTGCACGGACATGGGCAAAGCAAAGAGCAACTCTTGCACTTGAACGGCAGAACGGTCCTCCGCCTCTGCGGACTGCTGCTTCCCGTACGCAGTTCTCAATGATGGACATGGACAAGAGCGAACGGGTCCGGGTTTTAATCGCGCGTCCTTGCTCCTCGTACCAACATGAAGTCGGGAGATGGGAAACTCTTGCCTCATGGCAGAATGGCACCCTTTTCAGAGTCAAGCCCCCGAGCTGGCCAATTCCAACACCTTGACCTCTGCATCTCGACTGTGTGTCTTACTTGCGCCGTGCGCTACTTGTGCTGTGGAAGGCATCCTGGTGCCAACCAAGTTGCCTTGATTATCTGTGGTTATCTAGTGGTGGCTCGTGACGCACGTCAGGATCTGAGACTTGGCTGGAGATCGATTTCTCACCCCGTTAAGCCTTTGTCCGCAGTTGGCCCTTGCAGCGCATACACATGTCCAATTTTCCGAGGAACGCCCTCGCGTCACACAGCGAGGTGATATTGTTACTCGCTGGTCAATTCAACGACGATAAGCAAAGTGGTAGGGCTCCCATCGGACATGTTGATGCAGAGAGCATGTATTTGGGGATGAATCCGACATCGGTGCCTTCACATACCTTTCTGGACGCAGCTAGAGTCGCCGCAGAATTCTCGAGCAAAGGCGGGCTCGGACGGTTCATGTCGACCCTTTGCCATGGTCATGGGCGCATCGGGAACAGTTGGCGACACTTTATGAAGCTGGCCCGGGATGTCATTGGCGGCGAAGATTTAACGAAGACGTGTTGTCACAAGAGTGGGACTAGACTCACTACACGTGCATGTGAGAAAAGGCGTTATTTCAATTGTCACTTCCTTGACAAATACAAGGTCGGCACCGCGTATCGGAAAAAGAGGCATCAGCGAAACGCGGAAGGTGAATCATCACCAGTGGCTGTAGGGTAGCGTCTTGAAGCTTAAATCGGCCCAGTGCCCCTCCCCCACCTCCTCCTCGGCTTGCATACCGACGTTCACCGCGGTGAGAAATTTCTGGTGACTCAACACAGCTCTTGGATAAGTGCATCGTCACTCCGCGGAAACCCCCCTTCCCCTCGATCGCGATCGGAATTGGGCTTGCCCGCGAACTTCACCCGAACTTTGAATCTGCGCATACTTTTCCCACGCTCAAGCTGCGACCATGTCGCACAAGGGGAAGAATAGCGCAAGCTCGTCCAAGGGCAAAAAGCCTGCCAAGTCGGGCGCCGAGAGCAAAACCGAAGATGTCCTCCAGGCCGTCGTACGTTGACCTATAAACCAGCACCTGGTTTTTCTTGACATGGGTGACTGAACGGAGTCTCTAGGTCCTCGCAGACTCATTTCAGGATAGGTTCCGGCCGTTCACGGTCGAGAGGCCACGAGTGAGTTTCCCTGGCCGAGTCGAATGCGCGAACTGCTCGCTGACTATACGCTTGTAGTGTCTCTTACCTCTCGCCAACACCCCCCTTATCGACTATACGCTCGAGTTCCTGGCCATGAACGGCGTCAATGAGGTTTACATTTACTGCGGAGCACACACCGACCAGGTCGAAGACTATGTTGCTCGATCGAGATGGTCGACCTCGTCACGCTCCTGTCCCTTTTCCGTCGTGCAATTCGTACGGGTATCCGATGCGCGATCAGTCGGCGACGTCCTGCGCGACATGGACAAGCGCTCCCTCGTCGACGGCGACTTCATTCTAGTTCACGGCGATCTGGTCTCCAACATGATGCTTGGCAACGCCCTGGCGGCGCACCGCAAGCGCAGGGAAGATAACGCGGCAAACATCATGACGACGGTCTTGAGGAGCGGGGGCGTCCACGAACACCGAACAAAGACAAACGGCATTACCCCCGTCTTCGTCGTCGACGTCCAAACCCAGCGAATTCTCCATTACGATGAGATGAACCCCCTGCAGGACAATCGATACGTTGCTTTGGATCCCGCCATCCCGGACGAGCTCTCAACAGACTTCGAGGTGCGCTCCGACCTGATAGACGCACAAGTGGACATTTGCACGCCAGAGGTACTCGCCCTTTGGTCAGAAAGCTTCGATTATGAGTTGCCAAGAAGAAATTTCCTCCACGGCGTGCTCAAGGACTGGGAGCTCAACGGCAAGATGATTTATGCCGAAATCGTGGAAGAGGGCTATGCCGCGCGCGCCAGTAACCTTCAAATGTACGACTCGATCAGCCGCGATGTCCTCGGTCGCTGGACGTTCCCCCTCATCCCCGAAAACAACATTGGCCGTGACCAAGCCTACCATCGGCACGCCAACGGCCTGGTCATGGAGACGGGCGCCACGCATGCGCCGGATGCCTACTTGACAAACTCCATTGTCGGTCGCGACACGGCCATTGGCGCGGCGTGTAGCATCTCCAACAGCGTGATTGGCAAGGGATGCAAGATCGGGGCCAATGTCGTATTACAAGATTGCCACTTGTGGGATGGCGCTATCATTGAAGATGGAGCCAGGATATCTCACGCGATACTGGCAGACTCGGTTATAATAGGCAAGGGTTGCGTGATATCCGAGGGGACGCTCGTCGCGACCCGCGTGCGCATCAGCGACGGCATCAAGCTGGAAAAGGGTACCGTCTTGTCCGCCGTATCGCCCGATGGAGAGCCAGTCGCCAAGAATACGAGACTCCTGGGTCCCGACACCAACGCCGCCGAGTTCTGGGATACTGAGGACGACGAGCTGGACGAAACAGACCCGGCACGCCTCCAGAAATCACTCATATACTCTACCGCCGGCTTCAACATCTCGACGTCTACCATTTCTACGCTCGCCTCCCAAGCACTCTCGGACGACGGCGAGGAGGATCGCTCGGCCATGTCCCCCGCCGGCGACGCATCATCGCGGTCGAGACTTTCTTCGTTCGCCTCAGACGACTCAGCCGGGCGGCTCTCGTTCCACAACGACGCCGTCCACGGGCTCCTCGACGCGCTGCGGGCCGACTCGGGCGACTTTGACTCGGCTAAGCTCGAGTTCATGGGCCTGCGCCTGGCGCCTCCAAGTTCGTCGACGAGGTCGGCGTCGGCGGCGGCGAGCCTGAGCAGGTCGACTTCGTCTTGGCCCTGCAGCGCGCCCTACAGCACGCGAGGGGCGGCGTCGACCCGGCCCGTGCGGGCACCCTGCTGGCGGCCCTGCTGCAGCAGCTCTACGCGCTCGACATACTCGAGGAGGACGGCATCCTGGGCTGGTGGGAGGACGAGCGGGCCGTCGAGAGCGACGCCATGGCCGCGCTCAAGGACAAGTGCAGGGTGCTTGTGGAGTGGCTGGAGAATGCCGAGGAAGAGGATGAGGACGACGACGACGACGACGACGACGACGAATAAACCATGACGGCGGATACGTGCCGGGTCGCGTACATTGATTGGTAAAAAAACACTTGTAAGCGCGCACAGCGAGCAAAATGCTTAGGTCCAGACGTGAGAAGCACCTAGCTCAGCGGCAGTGACAAAGAAAGCGAATCGTTCATGGTATCTAGTGTCGCCCTCGAGATTCCAGTGAGGTGCTATTCCTTCCTGTAGACGCCGAACCCGAAATGCATTCCGCCCCCTCCGTGCTATCGAACCAGGTCTTTTTCCTTGCAGAGGTGCTGGCCAGGTCTTTGATGGACATCAGACTTACTCTAAACTCACCAAAGAGCCTCATCCCGTTCAGCACTCGTCGGGGTGAACTATCTAGACAAAGCTAGATTCTGCAATTACATTCTCTAGTAGTAATTCTGCAGATCAGCATCGTTGCCAGATGGACCGCCACCTCGAGGCCTGGCAAAAGCCGTTGCGCCGCCACGGCCTGGCTCGTGCATGGCGCGGCCTTGGAGCGCCTTTGGCTTCGTGGGCAAGGCCGGATTCTCGCCGGGCGGATAGTAGGTATCGTCATAATCAACCAGTGGGCCATAGCCGCCGTGCTCGTTTCTCGGCTCAATGTCGTCGAGGGATCGGTATCCGTGGAAGCCACCGCGGCCGCGGCCGTTTTTACCACCTCCCCTTCCGCCGCGCATGCCGCGACCAGCGTTGCCTTTGCCGCGGCCACCTCCGCGGGTGCTCGTGTGATAGCCCCTCGTATCGCCGCGCGAGCCGAAAGGCCCAGACACCGATCGGGGTAGATGGTCGTCGTCTCCTTCGTACTTTCGCTTTGAAGCTTTCTTGGCGCCGAAAGATCCGTAACCGTCATGATCGCTGTCTTCGCGTTGTATTCGCAAGACTGCGCTTTCGCCGACCGTCGTCTCGAAAACGAGTGACTGTGTTGGCGGAACGGGCTGCCAGTCGGTGATTGAGGAGGCATCCGAAGCCCTGGCGCTAGATCGCAGTCCAAGCACCACTATGGGAACATGATGCTCGGTATGATAGGCGGCGGTAGAAGGAACCGGACGTACGCGCGCTGCCCAAATTCTGCCTTGGTGCAAGGCAGTTCCGGTAACCTCCCAAAGCATCTTGCTCCCAACACCGCCTATCTTCTCCAGAGCGCTTGGGGAGCATGTGCCAGTGGAGATGGGGATGAAGCGGTTATCGTGCCGCATGTCTCGATGATAGGGCAGCAAAGGAACTTGAGCGAGGGCGCGAAGCCTTTCCGCGTCGGATTCGCTAATCATGTAGCCCACGAAGCGTACATCCTTCTTGATCTCCATTCGAGGCATGGTCGAGGCCACGCCCATCTCGTCGACTGCCTCGTTATGAACATTGACCATTGTCTGTACTTCGGCCACTTCCACGATGGGGTCGAGCTTGGTGGACATGTCTGGCACCTGGACGACCTCGGCGTCAATGGGGCCTCTGGTGTGGTTGACGGTTTGGAGGCGGTTGTACTCTTTGAAGAAGTCGCGGAATCCCTTAGTATGCTTTGCTCTATCCTCGTAGATAATAAGCTCCGTGGCTCCCTTGTACGTCTCCATCAAGGAATGGAGGAAGAGCTGCTTGAAGTGCATGGTGCTCCCAAACATTTGGTTGGACGGGCTGACTTGGGGTTTGAGACAGACAAGGTCAAAGTCGAGTCCCTTGCTCGTGACCATCTTGTTGATGAGATCGGCGAAGCCCTTTTCAGACCGACCCGTCAGGAGAACACAAAGGGCCCCTGGCTGCTTGATGGAGAGGCTGGCGAGGTCGACGACTGTTTCGTTCCACCAGCCCGACCAGGCGAGCGGCTCCTCCTTTTCCAGGCCCTGGCCGGTGGCGGCGAGTATGCGGCTGTCATGCCACCAACCACCGTTGATGAAGAGATTCTGGCCGCATAATTTACTAAAAGATGCACCATGCCAGATTTGAGGGTTTGGAAGGGGTGTCTTGAAGACTGCGAACGGGTGAGTACCTAGGTTGCGCACGTAGCCAAGGATACGGGATGAGGGCTTACGGGTATTGTCAAAGTCGTAGACGTGCAACGCCTTGATCTCTTCAGCGGCTAGATAGAAGAACATCAGCGACCAAGTGTCCCCGTCGATGGAGGAGATGCCCGGCACCTACGCGGGAGCTGCTTGTTGATGCACGACCAGCGCCCCAACGCCGTGACGGTGAACTGGGGCGCCTGTGAAGCGTGAGCCGCGCCGTGGTACATGCTGTGAGCCGAGGCCATGGTGCTTGTCAAGAGGCCTGGACGAAGGCAGCGGGCAGCGGCAGCGAGCATGCAGGCGCGCGAGCAAGACGACGGCGGCCGGCCCGTGTGCTGCAAGTGTCGACGGCGGACGCGGTGGAAGTCGAGGTCGCTGGCGGAAGCAGCAGGGCGTTTGAGGCCTTGGGCGAGGATGAGGTAAGGCCGTGCATGCAGGTACCGACAGGCAGCGTGTACCCGGTACCTCTGCAGACGTGCGGCGACGAGCATTTCCGCAGGCGTCATGGACCGGCTGGAGGGCCCACTGATTACAGAGAGCCTCTCTGCTGAGGCCTGCCGAGATGGCCCCGGTCAGTCGGTACGTACCTCATGTGAGTTGATTGATCCCCCACTGCCTGGCGGACTGACAGAGAGGGGACGGGAAGGGGAAGGGACGGGGGCCTACCCACTGGAGGACAGGGGTTCAGGGCAAAAGACGGCCCTGGAATTTGATGCCCGCGAAGGAGCACTAGAAGGGTCAGGAGAATCGTACACACTTTAAACGAGCGCCGGGGACGAGTCGGATCGATTGCTTTCCCCGACTTGATTTTTTTGTTGAATGTTTAAGGAGGAGGACAAGTATGCGCATATTGACGGGCCTTTACACGCATCTGCGAGAAGAAAGCTTCATAGAGCTCTTGCCACAGTGGCTGACTTTCCATCTTCCACCAAGCCACCACATCCAGACACCTTCGTCCCCCCGACAAATTTGTCACCGCAGAGCGAGTCCGCCCGGCAACAAGCTTCCTCCATGTCATCCGGCGCCGCAGTCCGCTTCGTGACGGGCACCAAAAAGTCATCTTCGGTCGCCGGCGGCGTCATCCGCCTGCAGCTGCGCGTCAAGCCCGGCGCGAGCAAGGACCGCGAGGGCGTCGTGTCGGTCCTCGACGACTGCGTCGAGCTCTGTGTCGCCGCCCAGCCCCGGGACGGCGAGGCCAACAAGGCCGTCGTCAAGCTCTTGTCCGACGCCGCCGGCGTGCCCAAGTCGCGCCTCAGCCTGACGCACGGCGCCAGGTCCCGGGACAAGACGGTCGTGATGACGGGCGTGTCGGAGCAAGAGGGCCCGCTTCTCGCGAGTACCATTCTCGACCGGCTCCAAAGGGCCAGCGCTTCGTGACAGAGACATGCGAGGGCCGGGTCTTGGTGCTTCTGCCGCATCTGCCGTGCGTCTCGTTCAGTGTCAGCATCGCCGGGTGACTCAGCCGGCCTCTTGCAATAGCTCTTGGCTCGAGGTCATTGGGGGCCCCTCGAGCAGGCTACTCTACGGAGTGCGCCGTGTGCAATATCTCGTACAAATGAGCCCTCATTGCCAGTCTAAACAAGCTCAAAGATTCTCCAAACTGGGAACCGGACAAGCACATCATGGAAGCCACCCCAGACTTCAACTTCACAATCCATCATGCCCAATTCGACGACATACCCAACATTGCGCAGCTGAGCGCCGACTCCTTCCAGGCCGACCGCCAAACCCAGATGAAGGCCCTCGGCAAGGAGCCCTTTGACATGAAGGCCGACTCGCTCCTGCGCATGCCGAACCTCATGCGCAACCCGCGCTGTGTCATCCTCAAGGCCGTCGATTCGTCGTCCGGTGCCATGGTCGGCCACTGCGCCTGGGGGTTCCGCGGCTTCCAGGTCGACAAGCAGCTCCTCCCGGAGCGCGAGGGCGAGCCCCCGGCCGACGACTCGGCAAACAGGCCGAGGTCCACGGCCGACGTCGAGCCCGGCCCGGACTCCGGCGACGACCCCATCAAGAGGCTCGAGGCCTTCACCGGCCGCGACATGGAGGCCTGGATGGCCGACGTCATGCCCGACGGGGTCCCGTGCATGTACATTGTCGGCCTCTCTGTGGCGCCGGGTTTCCAGGGACGGGGGATCGGCTCCGCGCTCCTGCGCTGGGGCACGCGCATCTGCGACGAGAGGCGCGTCTTTGCCTGGGTCCACTCCTCGGAGCCGGCCTGGAGGATGTACGAAAAGTGCGGCTTCCAGACGATCCGGTCTCTCGACATTGACCTAGACGAGTACGCGCCCGTGCCGCCGCCGGATGAAGGGCCGGGCGCGAAATGGGGCCACTACGTCTTTCGCTACATGAAGTATCTGCCCAAAGCTTCTGATTCTTCAAGTCGAGACGAGGCGGAAACGCGGACATGATGCAGATGGGAGCTCGATTCCTCAAGAGTGTATGTAGATTTTGAGCAAAAAACCACATGCATGACTTGAGCCAAGTGGTATAAGAATGGAGTCGTGATCGATATACCCAACGAAACGGGAATCTTTGGAATAAAATCATCCGGATAATGCGTCAACATCAGCTTCATCCCTCCTATCCACAGACAAACAGCTCCGCCGCTTCAGATCCCCGGAGACGGTCTCAACCAATGGTCTCGCCGTGCCTGGACCACCCAATGTGGAGGTTTCCATGACATCCCATCCCCACCCGCAAAAATCTCCAACCCTTGCACAGGCCCACGAGTCTGCTCTCTCTTGATAACCTCATTGGGTCCCTGCCTTCAACACCTAACCAAGCCCCGATGGCTTAGTGGTACAGCGTGTCACTAGTATTCACTTGCTATGACAAGATCGTCAGTTCGATTCTGGCTCGGGGCATACAGGAGCGCGGTAATAATCGCGCGTATCTTTTTTTTGCGTAGAACTATCCCTCTCTTTGACTGTCAGGGGTTGACTTGGATAACATGCCCTCTGCCTGTTGTTCTTTCTTTTCCCCCCAATTTTGTCCAATTGCTATCTAATAACCAAAATCTGCATTAGAACATCCTTCCCTTTTCCTCACGTCGCGCCTCAACCATACATCGTTCCAAGTGTGCCAAGGAGAAAACGGCAGTTATCCGCGATAGCTTGTTCCGTAAGTTGAGCGCCCATTCAACGCTAGATCTGTGAAGTGATTGGCAATCACTTGTTGTATCCGCTCTGAGGGATGCAACTCGTCAAACCTGGCAACCACTAAGCGTCAACAACAACGTTATCCGTACTGCGTTTGTCAAGTGGGACCTTACCACATGAAGCCCGAGAGCGGCTCACTAGAGTCGACGCAGCCCCGAAGGCAGTTGCGGTAGGGAGCCGTCAAGTTCGCCGGACTGTCCAGGTATCTTGACGGGTCGGCGTACACATCCGTCAAAATGGAGTGGGCATCGAGAATGGAAAAGGTAGATCCACGCCAGCGCTGCCGAACGAGCAGCTCAAATGGTACGCCATAGTCAAACATGGTGTTGACAGTGGTTGTGTATTGCTTCAGCTTGTCCTGGAAGTCCGTCACATTGTAGGCGGCCCGGTCGCGCCAGTATCGGGTATTACCCCTGCCCGCGGCGCCGGGAGTGGCATACAAAGGGGCAAGCTGCAACGGAAGTTGATTGATTAGGATGAATCGGCGGCCGCCCGCGCGATAGACGCTGTCAAACAGGGCCCAGACACAGTCGACAAAGGACGTCAGGGTCTTGTCCTTGTGCTGCGTCGCGCCCAGAAACCCATCGATTCCGAGGTCATTGGTCCCTATCCAAAGAGCGTAAACGGTGTTATCGGCCCGGCGATTTGGATAAAGAGACCGATTGCTGCTCTCGCGCCCAAAGACGGGAGCTTCGTATTCGAGTACCGAAGGAAACGGCGCGTTGATTGGGTCAAGGATGCGGGTGACGATGTCATTTGAGCATACGGCACCTGCCACGGCATAATTATACGTGCTCGCGCCCGTACGAGCCGTCACGAACCGAGGCCAGGCGTAGCCACCACTGAAGGTGACGTTCCTGGGAGGTAGCCGCTGGCCTTCCGGCGGTGCTCGATGGTTACGGTTGAAGTAGTCGCCGCGTCCTTCGTCGGTATAACTATCACCAAAGGCGACGAGATTGTCGAATCTGTCATGGCTAGCCGCGCCGGCCGTCAGGAAGACGGCGAAAATGGCTAGCAACAACATCGTGATGCAGGACCAAAACCCAGCTGAGTCGCGAAAAGTCTGAAGACGCGACGGGCGATGGCGGCAAAAGGACCGCCAGGTAGTCTCGCCATTAGGGCGTCCATGCTTCAAGTCATATATGAAGCGCGGACCAACACCATGTCTTGCTCTCGCTTGTTGGCTGGGACAGCCACTTCTGCGGTATTGTCGTCCCCACCCGCCCTTGGCCCGACTGCGTGTCACGGGACGGGGCAGATCCCGATGCTTATGCAGACAGACCGGGCTTCTCTTCGTATTCGACAAGGACACAAAGGAGAGGCCTTGTCGTCGGCGCTGCTGCCACTGGCGGGTTTGCCATGGAATTTGGCGGACGGGGTCAATGGGAACAAGACGGTCTGAAAGCTCAGGCTCACCGCCGTACCCGCGCAGATCTGCCGTCATGATGGATGGGTTTGCAGTCTATATCAGCGCTAATGATGCAAGTGATGCATGTTCTCCCGCGATCCGAGTTTGCGGGAGGCCAGACGGGCAAGACGAGGGAACGGTGATTAGTATCGGGTCCCGCTGTGGCTCGTGGTCAAGTAGCCAAGCTATGCGCTTCATTGCTGAGCGTGCCGCTTCCGTCAACCCACCAGGCCGACTTGGTGCCGTCACGTAGTCGTCACACTGCAGCCCGCCGGCATTTGAACTGGGCAGACCATCCGTCTCTGCTAACCTCTGCGCTTGTTTCGGCAGATAGTCCATCTCAACCATTCCATTCCGGGTGAGCTCAAGAGGTGAGCGAGACCAATCCAACTCAAGACATGCAAGTGAGAACGCACGAGAGCCGATAATGCGGCTTCGGATGACTTGCCTGCCAATCGGCTTCAGCTTCGAAAACCTCTTATTTGCAGCGCTCGCATCTCGACTCGAGGTAGCTATAACAACAGGTACGCGTAAGCTCACTTACACGCACATGCGCTGTTGTGTAGCACATACGTAGACAATACGCATGCAACCTCGCGAGCCGTCTCTCAAACTGTTAGTGAAGCTCAACGTCCTCGACATGGCCCCTTGTCGAATGCGCCTTGTGGACGTGGTGACACTCGACCATTGACTCTAAATGGTTGGCAATTGCATTTGTATATAATTAGCATTGGGTTTCCGCGTCAAGTAGCGTCAAGGAACCCGAATGCACTCACCATTCTCGCTACCAAAGTCTTGTGATTCCACACGGAGTTGCAAAAAGTATTTCGCAGCGCAGTAAAATACGCTTAGGAGCTGTCCAAGAGCAATGAAAAAGGGCATAAACTGGCCGGGACTGTCCAGGGAGTGAACGCCGGTGATGCCATTCCACTTTAACGAAACCTCGACGTATACAATGGCGCCTACGTTTGCGAGGAGATCAAAGGTGCCGACGGCCTGGCTGCGCTCTGCCTCCTCCTCTTCCTCGGACGGCCATGGGAACCCATCGAATCGCCCTCTTCGGAAGAGGGTATACACTGCCAAAACGCAAACATAGATCATGGCTGTCAAAACTCCCATGCATTAGTGTCTTCATAATTTGCATCGCGAGAGGTCGATGAAGACAATGACTTACTACCGCAATAGCTAACCACTGCAACAAAAGCACCAATGGCTGCCAGGACGGCACTGGCCTTGTTGAAGCTTCTAAACCAGCCCCATATGCTGACTTTGGCGAAAAAGAAGGCCTTGTCATCGGGACATGACCGCGGCAACAGATCCATGCCTCTCCACCAATAGTAGTTGAAGAGGGCGGTGAGGCCGACCAGCTCAATCATCCAGATCAGCATGGCCGTCATGTTGCGGCGAGACACGCGGCAAACTCCCAGCTGAATCATAAGCAGAGTCATGACGGGAAATACTTCGACTGCCTCAATGGGCGGGTCTGGTGCGCCTTGCAAGCCATTGGGATCTGTTTGGCTTGCCAGACCGATGCTTGCGTTGATGAGACGAACGAGAACGATGCTTGTCGAGAGGACGAAAATGATTGTCCCTTGGCCAATGTGATCGTCGACACGAAAGTAGACGCTCAACATCCCAGACAGTTGAACGGTGATCATTTGGATATAAAGGCCGAGGCGAATGCCCAAGCCGTAGAGGTCACTGTTGCCCTGCACAGGGCACGTGCCGCGAGCAACGATACTGGCCATAGTACCATCGGCAGGCATGACGGTTGTGAGCACAAACAGTCAGTTTGGGGCTTGCCGCTCTTTTTGAAGTTTTACGGCAATGGATAGATGAAGATACAGTGCAATCGATGCGGCGGCAAGGCAGTTCTGAAGGGCTCTCATAGTCAGACAGGTCATTTCAACATTAGTCGCTTGGTTTAAAGATCCAGAGAGCGTCTGGTCGCGAATCCTCGCGAATCCAGGCCTTGTGGGCGAGGCCGACCAAGGAATCGACAAGGGCTTCGGACCGCAGCCGGGAGCCCTGATCCCCCTTGCTGACAAGACAAATCAGCCCTCTGAGGCTGCATATTGGCGCCAACCACAGCCGCTCGTAGGTGCCTTGTGGAGAAAGCCCTGCATCAGGCGTAACGGGGAATCTAGGCCCTCACCTGTTGGTAGGAGTGCTGTGCTGCGCTGTGCTTCGCCGTGCTTCGCCGTGCTTCGCCGTGCTTCGCCGTGCTGCGCCGTGCTGCGCCGTGCTGCGGCGGCAGCCACATGTTGGTAGGCGCCTGCAGACCAGGTCGGCTGGTGGAAGAGGCTGCTGCTCAAAACCAAGTGACACGAGACTGTCGAATGAGGAAGAGGGGATCAGGACCACCCCGGAAGAGAGTCGTCCACGTGAGGGCGATGCTGGGGGTCGTTTCCTCAGCCTCTCTCGCCCGGCTATCGCGTGGCGCAAATTGGATCGCAGGTCCCTGCGGTTGCAAAGGAGCAAAAACAATTTATTCTGCAGAGGAAGGATTGGAATATGGAGTATGAAGTACCCGTGTACTTTCCTTTTTTTAGTCTCTGGTCGTTTCCACCTCGTCATAAAGCTGCCGCCTCCGACCGCACCTGCCACACGTCCAGGTCCAAGTCGCTCGTTCCCTCCTTCCTGCCCGACGCGTGGCGCTAAGAAGCAGGATCATCCAAGGCATCAACCAAGAGCTCTTTCCCCCAAAGATACTGCAATATGCAGATTGTACCGCCCTGCTTATCGAATTTGCCGTCGCCCGTCTCGCTTTCCCACCCCTCGCTTTCCTAACGCCGGCCTTCCAGCTCTGACTTGTCTCCGCATCCCCGGAGCCCGGCCCCACATCGGAGGCGTCCATCACAAGAAGCATGGCATCCTTCAACACCTGCCCGCCACTCGTGGGAAACTCGGACCTATATGGCCTCGGTGTCCGCATCGGAGTCTACGCGCAGTGGGTGGCTACCCTGCTCACTACCATCTTTGAGCCGGCCAACGAGAGCGCCCTTCGCCTGCTGAACCTCATTGTTCAGATGGCCATCTTCATCGGTCTCTGCTCCGAATCGAGTCGTCGCAGCAGCGCCGTCGGCTCCGTCATCACTCTGTTCCTCCTCTGCGGCTCCCTGTCGAGCGTGACCGGCGATGGCGTCAGCAGCTTCGGCCACGCATCTGGCCTCCTGCGTGTCGTCTTTTACATGGCTCTTTCGGCATATGGGATCTGGTTTTGGTTCGCCGGTGTACAGGAAATGCTGCGACCAGGCTGCCCCGAGGTCGCCTTCTTTGGTCCATCGTCGATAACCGGCTGGTTCAGGACTCTGGGGAAAGCTCTTTCTGTTGCCGGGCTCATAGCTTGCGTCGCACTGGCGGTCTACTGCGTCTATGCCGTCGTGCGGCGCTTCCGCGGAGGACTCGATGCGGGCTTCTCGCGACCATCAGGGCAGCGCCCACGCGTGGAGCTCATGCTTGTGCTTACTTCTGCTGGCCTCTTGAGCCTTTCTGTTGCGACCGTCGAGTACTTGATCCAAGTCAATAATATCCAGGGCGTCGGGGCCGACAAGATTGGGTCCGTTGCCCAGTTAATACCCTTGCTTGCCGGAACGCTGGCTTGCTTCTTGTCTTTATGGAAGATATTGACGCACGGGCTTTTGTTTAGGAAGCGATGTCTATTCCTGTTTGGACGGCACTTGTAGCTCGCCTTCAAGCTTTGGACTCATGTAAACTCGACATACGTTGGCCGATCAACATTGGATATATAGACAAGATTACCTGTATGAACATATCTCCAGACGGCGAAACAGTCTCGTGATGCTCAATGGAAGGTTTCACTAATGCTGCAATATTCGATGGGTTGGTATAGTGGCCTATCACTCATTGAACTAGTAGGAGTTGATGCCGAATGACAACTGTTTACTTGCTCGCGTTCTGTCGCTTCATCGAGGCATTTCTGTATGCATTTGGTAAGGAACCTGCATCGTGGTGAAAAGCTGGGCACGTCCCAACCTTTTCATGCCGGTCTAAGACTCCGTGACTAGAGAGGTTGGCGGAGGCAATCGTGAGGTCTTTTCAATGCTCGTCCTTCAGATACTACAGCCCAAGAACCACATCGTCGGTGCAGACTGTAGTATTCCATAGCGCTTGATATTGATTTGTCGGGTTGACCACACGCAGTAACATGTACTATACATTTTCCAACGAATGGCTCAAATATAACTAGAGGCTCGTCAGGACAAGCTGAGACGACCACAATCTGCTGGACGAGCCCTCGCCAATTGTTATGTCGGAGCCTGATGTCATGTCCAACTTACCGACACGATCATCACAGAGAAGGCGAGTACACTGTCAGTCATGGTGATAAGTGCGAGCAACGAGATGGTTTACCACCGTGGCCGTGTTTCGGTGCATGGGGGCAAGGCTCGAGGGCGGAACTAGAATAGAAGTCCGACGACGATAGTATTACGGCCTCAACCTAGATTCCCAGAGGCTTCCCCATGGTGCTGTACGGTGCAGTCTATTCCCAAGATCGAGTCCATAGAGGACACAAAGCTCGGGTCTGCCCACTCTTGGAGCGCGGACAAAACGTAGGGACTGCCGCGAGCCATTTTTGTATTCACTAGTGCAGCATCTTGCGGCCAAACAGATTTTGCTTGCAATGTTCCCACCCTGGAGAAGCTCCGAAACGATGATATCAGCGTGGCCATATCTAAGCAAGGTGTGGTGTAATATGGAGAGTGAATACTGACTGCCCCTTTAAAGTCTCCTGAGTTTCGAGCCGCTCTATGTCAAATCGGAGCTCTTTGACAAACACAGTTTCTACTAGCGCGCTGTCCATCAGACACTGTATAGTGTACATAAACTCTGGCAAATAGCCTCTCTACGATAAGTAGTCATATAAAGGTCAAAGTGTATAGAGGATCTTTATATGGTTGCCATCTAGATCTGTTCGGATTAATGTAGCCTTTTTGATGCCACAAAACCTCGCCTCGATCCTGTCACGCCTCCATGATCCTGTGGCATGTGCAGTCCATATGGTTCTCTGGTACCGCGTCATACTTGCGGAACATTAAGCACCTAAAGAGAAACTATTATTCCGTCTGTTTACCATACAAAGCTCGGTCAGATCCAGACTAAAACTAGAAGCTGTTTTCACGTTTCCCACGCTTACAACCAGTCACCTCATCTCAAAGCGGCACCACGTCCACGTGCAGAGATGGTCCTCACGCTCCGTCAGAGTGTCCTCTGTAGGTGTTGGTAGCTAGTTATTGGCGATGGGAAACCCGTCACAACAATCGCAAGCTTTCAAGCGGACATCTCGAAGAAAGTTTGGCAGTCTAGTCACAGCCGCTTATTCACAGCCGCTTATCGATCCTAAAACCTTCAGACGCGAGCGTCAGCACGAGAGCTTAGAAGTGGCTGTGCTTTTCCACTATGTCTCAACATTGCAACCATTGAGGTTTATATAACGTAGCTATACTCGAGGAGGTCATTTCCAATATTCGAAAACCCGTTTCTAGATTGAATAACTCTTAAACTACGCGTCGTACTTATAATAGAACATGCGAACATGTACAGTATGCGATTCGCTGGAGATGGGTCTCTCGTAAGGAAAGTGTCTGATCCAGCTGATGGACTGCTCGCTATTCGATAAGACAACTGTCGGACAGTTGGGACGTCGTAACGCATATTTTGGCTTGTAATTCTTGAGCCCAAGACCATGGACAAAGATGGCTCTGTGATTTTCCGAAGCAGGGGTGATATTCCGTCTGCTCGACTCTGTTGGCCGGGGCCCTCAAGCCAAGCGACTTGGGACCAAAGAACGGGGAAGCAAGTCTTATCTTTTAGGATGCGAATTGTATACTTGAACGACTGAGGCAAAAGCTGTCGAAAACAGTTAAATTAGAGTTTGGTAATATAATCATATAACTATCAAGCGTACTCATAGTCAAGTGAGAAAGCGTCGGCTACAACCTCATACGCGACACGCGCAAGTGCCCATTGCCAGTGGCTACCCTGGGGGGTAAGGTGCCGCCGTGACGAAGGGAGCCCTTCGCTTTTGCAAGTTAACAGCGTCAAGGGTTTCTCAAGAAAAATAGAGTGCTCATACTACGGCTACGTACTCGTTTTGCATAGGTGCAAGCCGTTCTCATAGGAGATTACGTATAAAACAACCACCCAAGATTGCCTCTCCCATGTCGTGCCTTCACGTCGGAGCAGATCCTCACGATCATACGACGGCGCAGTTTCGAAATCTCACATCCAAGTGGGACACGAAGCCTTGGCGTCCGGGACGAGGGAATCGCGTAAACAATGTTCACGCAAACACGGAGACGAGTTCGCCAAGACCAGACTTAGCCAGGCACACCGCTGATGCAGAGAGTGGACTTGGACGGACTCTCGAATGGGGAATAACTCTCGTTCCCTTTGAGACACCCGAGTGCATTCCCACGCAACATCCCCAGGCTAGCTGAGCGCCATGAGGCAGCCAAGACTCGCGAGCGGGTACCTCGTGGTGGAGAGGCCGGTCCATCTCATCTCGAGCAAATCGGCGAGCTCATCGACGCTCTTGTCTTGGCTGGACGGTGAACGCATATCAAGCGCCTGTGGGAGGTTGAGTTATGATTCGGCCCCAGTCGAGCAAGCCGGGTAGACCCGGCCCCTTGGTCCACCGTCGAGTCATGTCTCTGGAGGGCCCAGTCGCTGTTTGGGCCCATGCAAGCCCGGTCCGCGACATGAGCCCGGCTACTCGATTGGAGGTGTCAATATCAGCACTGGGGTAGAGATGCGAGACAGGTGCCGTTGAATCTGGCCTGGCCATTATTGGGCTGTGTTGTCGCCACTGACACATGTCAAAAAGACTCATGACGACGAAGAAGCACAGAGAAGCAACAAATAGAGGAGGGCTGTACGCGCGGCCCGCGGCACGTCCCGGCTAGGCGTCACCTTTCAGCTCCTGCAGCCCTCAGTTGTCGGTGTGGAAAGAAGGGGATCCCGGGGCAAGGATCGGCAGAGGGTTTGCCCCCTCTCGACGGACAGGACCCACTAATTGACCCACTAATCACCGGCATCGGGCCCCGGGTGCTCGGAGGCGTTCCGCCGGGCCTCGACCAATCTGCGCTTTGGCGGGCTGGCGGGCAGAGGGGACCGACTTGCCAGCGACTTCTTTTAGCCACGCCCCTCCTTTGTCCCTTAACGTCGTCAACTGCATGGTACATTACTTCTTTTTTTTTTTCGTTTTTGCACGTGCTGTCATGACTCACAGCCGGCTCAATGCAGCCCTCCCGGCGACACGTGGAAGCCCGTCCCGGCTTGTCGGCGCCCCTCGTGTCGGTGTCGTGTCTTGCCGCACCTTCTTTTTTTCTGGTACAACAGAGGGACGCCTCGACGGTGCATCTGCTGCGCCACAAAGCCACGCACGCTGTGGCACTCCAAGTCAATCAGAGATGCAAGCGCGCATTTCGCACGCCCCAGGCCGCCTCTTTCCTTTGGTCTAGCAAATGAAAGAAAAAGACCAAACGTCAGAGATTCGATATCGATCCTCTGCTGACGCAAGAGACACGGGCAGATGATGCAACCTGGCCGACCTACATCTTCAAGTGCTGCCATCCCGTGACGGGAGGCGCGTGCTCTATTATTGCTTCCTATCCAAATTTTCCCTTCTTCCCCATGTCGTTTGTGGCGCTCAACAGGACGAGGGGAAAAAAACAAAGACTGAACCGCAGACAGACGAGTGTTGGTCCGGCTCAGATGCACGCTTTAGTCTTTCGTCGGGGTCCAATTATGGCATGATGGTCGCCGGGCTTCATCGTATCACCCTACCATCTCCCCGAGACTATTACTCAATAATCTGCAGCATTTCTTCCATACTCCTTCCTCGGCGGCGCTGCCCCCAGACTTTCTTCTTCTCTTTTCTCATGCCTTCCTTTTGCTCAGTCTGTCCGCTTTGCCACGTGCTGTGGCGTTTTTGGCTGCATATGTGCGCGGGGACGTTATCAAAGCTCCTGGGCCGAGCATGCAGTTTTTGCCACCCTCTTGATATTGGTTCCCCTTTCAGCCTCACTTGCATAATACAGTACAGCACAGTACAGTTCAGTACACTCATCAATAATACCAGGCAAGCAAGCCACGCAGGGTGGCGACTGCGCAGCGAGACATGGTTCGCTCCGTACTGCATAGCCCAGGCTGGACTCCCACGAAGGTCCCTAGCATCATGTTGCATGTCGACATGTCTTTGCCGCGACAGCTCTGCAGTCGCCTACAGTATTGCCCCACGCCCCTGCCTGCACTTGAAGAAATTCTTTTTCCCTACTTAGCTACTGTACGAAGTAGGCAAGTAGGTAACGATGTAGCCCCTTCCCCCCGGTCTTTATCCCCTGCTCCCACGCGCCCGAGGACCCTTTTCGCGCGCGCTCCCTCGTGGATGCTCAATCTCCAGCCGGCGCAACGACAGTAAAACAAAGCCAGTAGAGAGGGGGAAAAAGTACAGTCGCGCACGCCATGCTGTTTCGAAACAAGTCCCTGCCGAGGGGCAGAGTGGACAAGCAATGGTTCCTCTCTTGGTCGCTCCATAATCTCCGTGACACCATGACTGAAATTTATGCATATTTTGCAAAAGTCATGCAGTGCAGGCATGCTGCCGTTGACAAGCCCCATCTGACTTACTGTAACCCCCGGTCTGTGTGGCATTGTTCTAGAATTCTTCACAATTCCACTTTCCATGCTACAGTATACTTTCCCGTCCTGCTGGGCCGGTCCCCGCCCCAGCTCGCCGTACGAGGCTCGATCTCCATTACGCCCTCCTGTACAAATCTCTTATCGCATAAAGTACGAATACTTCGTAGCTCAAGTCCACTGCCCGCGGGTACACAAAAACGCAGACGCCACTTTTATCGGCCCGCCACGGGCGCTGTGGCTACAGCCACATTTTTCTATCCGCAGGCACCATTCTGGCCAATCAAATCGCCGAACCGCGTCCCCGTCCTCGGGCAACATGGTTCGGATCCGACCGGTACGGCATTCTGATTGGCTGCCGCTCCTCTAGGCGCACAACGCCTCCATCTACCAAGCCATGTCACAAAATATCGGGCGCCAACGAGGCCGTCACGTCGCACGAGCCCACCTTTTTTGCAGCGCGTCATCTACATATTCCGCGCAAGTCGACAGTCATCTCTCACTCGCAGACTTGTTGTGTACGTACGTGGGCATCGGTGGGTCAGGCACCCGTATGGAGTGGTGCATGTACTTTACACCCCCCACTCGCAGGGAACATCTCCCCTTGCCCAGGAACCCCCCACTTGGTGTCGGTCTCGAGTCCCTCCGTCGCCCAACTACATTTGATGATCATACTGTACGACTTCTTTGTAAGCGCGCTTGCGGCATCTCGCTGCCGCACCTCTTTGAACCTCCAATATCCCCTTGTCCACACCTCGCAAGACTTCCGATATTGGAGAGTCTTTCTGCGGTACCGGCACAACAGTAGGCAAGCCCCCCCTTCTCGGAATTGCCTCCCTGACCTCCCTGACTTTGCCACTGCAAACGACAAGGATTGCCCGCCGGTAGGCAAGATCAATACTTTGTATCCTCCCCCACACAAATGCTCCTGATATTTGGTACTCACCTATCCCTGCCACGCTCCGGGCCTTGTCGAATCACTTCATCCAATCTACAGCTCAGTCGTTCGATGAGAAGAAATATTGCGTCCCATAAATTCACCATGCTAGTCCAAGTCAGGTAGGTGCTTAGACATGCTGGGCATAACAGTATTCAATGGCAAGGACACGGAAAACAAGCCCTGCCCCTCTGTCAAGTCATCAAATACTTGGCCTGGAAATTCCATCGCCAATCAGGAGTTTCGATCGTCATTGTGGTATCTCTGCGAAATAAGCCACGCACATGTCTCCAATCCCCAACGCCGGGGTATCCCTCGCGACAAAATGCCCACATACAATGTCCTTCGCGCCCCAAAGCTTGCCGAATCAGATCAAGTTGAACCTAATTGCTGACAATACGCGATGCAAATCTCTTGGCTTTCCTCAATCATTCGAATCAGCTGTTAAATCGTGAGCCGTAGAATCAGTCCCTTGGCGCCCCGTGTCTGTGCCGTACTTTCGCCTTCGTTTTCGTCACCACCGATGCCCCATCTGCGATCCATTACCACCTGCTCTGCCCCAGTCTCCACAACCTCAAGCCTCATGTCTTGTCCTTCTTTGAGCTCGCGCACAACGTCGTCGTCCATTTCAATTTCCAAGCCCCCCTCAATGACCTGAATCGTATGTCGAATGCTTGGTGCTTCGAGGCCCCACTTGCTGGCGATGCGTCCATTAAACTCCTCCAGTGTACGTTTCATCAGGTATATGGCCCTGTAGTACGTCTGGTTTTCTGGTTCTTCCCTGGATGCGTATCGCACGTAAAAGCAAGCCGCCGGTCTTTCGCTTCGTTCCGGCGGAGGGCGGTAAGCTTGGTCGACCCCAAGGGCCTCTATCCATCCGCTGAGCGCCCCATCGTCGTCCGTTTTTGAAACTCGTGATATAGGCTCCGGGCATTTGCGACCGGCATCGCCCATACTCTTTGAATCCACGGGCTTCCAGGCTCCACTCCCAGAGGCAACGACTGACGACTGCGATGCTAGTGAGAGGGAACTAGGGGACGGGGATGCCATGGAGCCTGTTGCTGAGTTTTGCGTGCTGCGTACTTGCCAACTAGATCCTTCGCGAAGGTTGTCGCTCATCATCTTGGTTGGCGGTGACATGTCCCCAGGTAGCGAAACTGGGTGTGCGTCTGGGTCGTCAAGCTCTTCTCCCCTCAAGAACAGCACGCTGACTGGGCGTGTACTGGTGAACATGTCTTGGAGCGTCTGAAGTTTGAAATGCAAGTCCTCTTCCATAGTCATGCGAGACCCTCCACCACCAGCTGAGCTAGCCGACGACATGGACCAGGTCCTCTTGTGCTTGGGGACCTTTCCGGGGCGCTGAGGATCGCTCATCTTGGAGCTTCCACCGTGTCGCTTCCTCTTGCCTAAGTCTTTGATGCCGTTCTCGATTTGAGCTAGTTGCTGCTTGAGCTTGTCGATCGACTTCTTCACGTGTGCGACGTCGTTCGAGAGCTTTCTTTCCGCACCATGGTCTCGGAAAAGCTTCACTTTGCAGTAGCAGATCTCCATCATTGAATCCGAGGAAGATCTCGTAATGTCGGAAGATAGAAGACTCGTCTTCGCACACAATCGTACTGGGATACCCTTGACGCCCTTTGAGTGGCTGAAGTCAGTTGACAAAAAGTTGAATCGTACCGCGAGGTTCACTTCCGGTGCGCCATTGACAGCGGGCGTCCAAATCACTGAGAAGCCGTCAAAGGATGAAGACTCGAGCTCCACTCGTGTTCTCTTGTCGTCTCCTTCGGCTGGCGGGCCTGCTTCGACGAATTCGACGGCTTGAAGTTTCCCGCCCCGCTGGTGCGCTTCGTTGGTGCCTCGTCCCTCCTTCCATAGACTCCAGCAAACACTAGGTTTTTGACGCTGTTCATCATCCTCGAAGGATATCCGAACAAACGTTCGGTATCTGGTTCCAGCCTGAATCGGCACGGTCCCATTCGTGTCCGAAATTGATAGAGAATAGGCTTGTCCCTTGTTCAAATATGTGACCGTGATCTCGTCGGCGTGCCTGACCATGGCAGTCGGTGCGTTTAGCGCGCACTGGAAACGAAACTTCTCAGCGGACGCAGGTAGCGGGTGGGCCACGGCCATGCCTGTCAAGTTTTGCGAGTGCAATGTGGTGGCCATTGGCGCTACCCTTTCGTCTGAAGGGTCCGAGTCCATGGGAGATCCGTCGTGATCCATGGTTTCGTATCCCGTATCTCGATGAGCAAAAGTAGACGGAGCGAAGTTTTGTGGGGGCTGGGCCTGAATGAAAGGGTTAAAATGGTGGAACTGATGTGACTGTAAGGTCTGGAATCCTGTCATGTCCACTACAGTCGGCCCCGGGTGAATGGCTTCGGAGGAGGTAGGCATCGAGAGAGGCGTCCCAAGCCCCTGCATCATGGCTGATGTGGGCGCATGCAGGTCGCCAGCTTGTGAATGAAACAAAGTGTTGCCTCCTCCTGGTGTAGGCGTGTAGTAACCCGGACCGGCGCCGGCGAAAGAGGTGAAGTTGTAGGAGCTCGGATCTAAGAGAGACGGCGTGAATCTCCATGGTTCGTGTGAAGCCCGGGGCGTAGGATCCTGATCCCGAAAACTGTCATGATCGGCGTTGGGAGCACTGCCAAGTCTTGTCGTCAGCGAGGGAGTTCTAGATGGCCAGGTAATCTCGCGCTCAAAGATTCTCTGCTGTCCAGTTGAAAGCTGCGAGTAGTCGCCGCGGTTCTTACCAGTCTTTTGAAGCCACTAGATTTGTTACGCGCGGGTGAACTGTGACAGTTTGCGAGATTGTCGGCGCTGAAACATCTGTAGTGACTGCGGCGACTTCCGGGAATTGCTGCCGAAAGTTTGCCAGCAAGTCATCTGCGGGTTTCTGTGAACTTGTCCTAATCGCACAGGCAGATATGAGTCAGTAGGCAGATCTTTGAGTGCGGAAGGGACAGAGGGGAGAGTCGCCAGATGCAAGACAGCAGCCACGGGTGGGTTCATATACCTTTGGCGAAACATGGCGTCAGAAGGTCAATATATTCAGCGAAAAGGGTTTGTTGCCCGGAAGACTATAGTTATGCCTATGAGCGCCCTAGGATGGCTGTGCGCGGCCCTGAGAAGAGGAAAGACGTTGGAAAGTAGCGCGCATGCGTCAGATGAGGCAAGAAGCCAGTCAGACAGCAGCAGCAAGACGACCAGTGTTGCGATGCGGCGCGTAGCTTCTCGAAAGGCGACGAAAGTGACGGATAGGATCACCACCCAGAAGCCTCATGCATGAGCGGTGAAAGGGAAGAGGCCGCAGAAGCGGACTCTGTATGCGCCTAGGTCCGTCTTGAATAGCTGCGCGGTCGCACCGAAGACCCCTCGAGCGGTGTAGTCTCCTTCCAAGCAACCGGGAATGTTAGGCGTCTGAACGGCGGCGGCGCCGGTCAAGTCACACCAAGCTGGAACTGTTGTGACCCTTGGGCCGGTGCCACGAGGAGCTTAAGAGAAGGATGAGGCGCGACAGGAGGCGTATTGTTGTTTCCCGCGAGAAACCCCAAGAGATTTCCACCCCGCTTGTTTCGTGTTTGGTTTTGCAACAGCCGAGGTCGGTGGTCCGCGGCAGTTGAGATATGGCAGCGTGGTGAGCTGCTAGACGATAAACACAGGCGAAACGGTGAGAGAAGAAGAGGAGGCAGGTGGCAATGTGGAGAGGCGTGGTTGGGAGGATTAGAGGTCAGAAGAAAGGGTTAAAGGGGGGTGCGGCGGCTGGTGACAAAAAACGATGGAGAAGAGGCGTCGTCGGAGCGAGCAGTGGACGGATGTGTGTGAAATAAAAGACGGGGAGGCGGAGCCGAAGTGGAGGAGCAGCCGGCGGGCTAGACAATGATGGGGACTCATGCAAGAGAAAGCTTGGCCCAACGATGTCCGGACACATCCGAAAGCTGTCAGAATCCCGCGGCAGAAGGGTCAAGCGGCCATGAGAGATGAAGTCCAAGCAAAGGGGAGAGTGACGCGAGCTGAGGTCGGGTCAGAGGACGGGGCAGCGAGCAGCCGGGCATCCCAGTGTCCCCGATGGCGTCTTGGGGTCGGGCCCATGCCTACAGTATGCAATAATGATGAGAGAGAATCGCTGGAGTGGAGTGGGAAAGTCGAAAGGCCATGACAAGCCTGCCCGCCTGCCCGCCCGCCTGCCTTGCCCTAGATACAGGTGCGTACGTACCTCTCTGACTGAACCTGACATACCTACGCACCGAATGCATGGACGACTCCGGTCCGTACAGCGAGGTAGGTGTACAGCATAGACCCGAGGGTACTTGTCGAACCAGACTGCTGTGGGTGACCAGAGGAAGGAGCATTGGTGAATCCCCCCCTCAACCCTCCTCTTTCCCATCCAGTCACGACTCCGTATGTCCTCAGTCCTGCTCGTAAGAGGGAGGGAGGGCAAGTGAGGACCAGAGAGCCAAGAGTGGCCTCCTTCCAACCACCCCCCTCGCCTCCCAGGCCACTCTCAAGGACCCTTGTTAATAAGGATGTGAATCTACGAATATATTGAACGCACATAAGGAGCGCAGGATTGCTCAAGCCCACGCCGGTAAGGAAGAAGAAAGAGGTGGCCAGCAGAAGGCAAAAAGAAAGTTACAACGGCCATTATTGTCGTACAGGGGGATAAGGAGGGGGGATTGGGAGGGGGGCACGCAAGTGACCTACCGTCCCCCCGACAATAGCATGCTCAAGATTGTACAAAGGGTTGATAACCAGTCAAAAGATGGCTTTGTGCAACAAGATTCGGCAATTCGTCACCTCGATAACACTCCGGACGCCAGGACGAGGCGAGGCCTACCTGACCTTGTGTATAAGGCGCTGGCTCGTTTACGTTACGCACAGCTCACACAAGCATCAACTTGAACACACACATAGATACGGCTCAAGTGCCCCGACACGTGTGTGCTCGTGTGTGCGCGCGCGTGTGTGTGTACGAGTGTGCGTGCATGCGTGTCTATGTCTGAGAACGGGCTGTTGGTACTCGACGGCGATGGGGTGAGCTCGCGGGACGCCAGTCGGTCGGCGCAAAGGGGGGGAGTGAGACGGCAAGCCGACACTCACCTCTACTCACCTCGTGTGCCTAGGGAGGTACCTACCGATGTATCCCTCGGACCCCATGGGCCATGGCACTGGGCGGGTGGCCCGCAGGGGCCCTGCAGGCGCCCATTCGATTGACGGATGGACCGCACAGCTGGGGAGAGGCGCCTGTGACGATCTGGAACGCGACTCCTGTGGACGCTAGCATCGACTGTACAGCATGTAAGCGATGCGTAAGGTGGCCCTGCGTGAGGAGGATTATTAGCGCGTAAAGACCTGAGGCCTGGCCGTGCCGTTCCACGTACAGTATCCTGACGGCGCGCGCGCTGGCTGGGCCATCGTTCAAGTGGGGGTGGCTGCGACAGGGACATCCATGGATGGCTGTGCTTCGTCCCAACGTGCATGCAACGAGGCTTCCCAAGAGGTCTCATGAGCCACACTGACTATGAAGACGCCCCCGCTCTAATTTGGTGGGGTGCCGCTAGATTATCCAGCTGGGCGGAAGGAAGCACGGACGGCGCAGACTCGACCATAGGCCAATGTGCAGATGTGCGGCGTGCTTTGCTATGCACCTACATATCCGATGAATTAGTTCCTCACCTGGCAGTGGCAATGCACACTCGCGAGCAACTTCCCCAGCCAGCAAGACCCCTGCTGTTGATTTGGGGAGATTGAGCGTCGGCTCGTCATCGTCAGATTTGTGTCATACAATGCTGAACGTCCTTCTCTCAGGTACAGTAAGGTACGCTTGCCGTCCAACTGCAATATCCGTACGAGATAAAAGACTTGTCACTTTGTTGTGCATACCACCAAAGCCCGATTCGATCGAGCGCGCTCCTCCCCGGTGGCCGCCTCACCCCGCTCCAGCCAATCGGCGTAGCACTGATTGATGAGGGTACGGGTAGGAGGCCAGCCGTTGGTACGAATATTTGAGCATGCAACACGAAATATACAGTACACACAGTATTACTTCTGGACCGGCTGGGCAGGAACCTACTGTAGCAGCGCAAAACCAACCGCCCGCCACCAAGCTAACGCTGTGCCCCGGATGCGCCACTGTGGCTAGTGCGCACGCATCTCACCCGTCCGGGTCGCGCCTCACCCTCTTGGTTCTGCCGTCGGGCTGCTTCGGTTTTGCTTTTCCCCTCTCGTCGACAACTTTACACGCGTCCCTGTGCGACATGCTTACCTGGCGAAATCGTCAGCGACAAAGCATAACCCCTCACGTTCCCTCTTTCACCCTGAGACTCTCGAGTCGCACGCAAGTGGCAAACGAGCTTCATGGCCGTTACCCGTCACCGCTTCCCGTCTCGCCGGTACTGTCAACCGTCCCAACGAATCGCCTGTGCGCTACTAGGCTGGGCGATGCCGCCGGCGGTACAGACGGGATCTCGTATGATAGCAGGCGCATCCGCTGTCACGGACGAGACCATGTCTCAATGAGCGGATCCCGACAGGCTGTCGCCACGCCTCAAAAGAACCTCAGGGGATGGCATGCATGGGTGGAGGGGAGTTCGCAAGCCGCGTATTGGTCCTCGGTGCCCCAGGTCTCCATGCCCGCCTCACTCCCGGGGTGAGGTACGGCATGCAGCGCGGTCTGAGATGGTGGGCGACCAAGGACCAACCAACATTACCTCTCGGAGCTGGCTGTCGGAACGAGGCTGCCGTACGAAGTACGCGGTAAAATATCAAGCATTCGCCCTCTCGGTGCACACAAGCCACAAGGTGCCGTCTGCTCTCTGCCACATGTCACAAGAATGACCCAAGGCATCTCAGACAATGCAATCATTTCTCTGCAGTAGGTCTCTGCAACCACAGGCCGACATGGATCTGCTCTGCGGATCCGCCGGCCAAGGCAGCCTGTCTACCAGGTACAGTACATTACCCAGCTGTATGTACAGTACTGACTCGGCAAATGTGCTTGGACGGCGCCCTCGGCAGGAAAACCGCTTGGCGCAGCACAGACGGACACTCTAATCGTTCGTCTCGAGGTGTCCCATTGCGCACTTGCATGCAGAGATGCATCGCATCGATATACGCACGTACATGCGCCTCTACATACTGCAACTTACATGTGGTGCAGGTGCCAGCTCGAGCCACATCATGTTCCCTCACGCGGGGAATTCAAGCGCTCCAGATCTCGGCGCATCGTCTCACACGCTCGCATCATTTGGCCACGAGCCACAGGTGATCGGCAGCGCTGTGGCTGGACTACGCAAAGACGATTGACGTGTATGCCATTTTACCGAGCAAAGGGATCGCGGGATGGCGCCCCAGGTTAGACTGTCTTCACTCGAGGATTCAACTTACAGATACCGCGAGTGCACCTGTGTGCTTGTTCTTGTCTTGCGCCATTTGGTCCAGATCATCAAGGAATTGCCGTGCTTGATTTCAGCAAAGCTGGGTCAAGGCAAGCCAGTGAATCGTGACTTTGGTTGCCGAATCGCGCATTCGCGTGCCTTCCTGCTAGCCTGGTAAGCTACATGGCAGAGTCGAACTTGAGGCATTCCCCAGTTCAACTACCGTCCGCCTCCCGAATTCGGCCATTTCTCTTTCTCCACCCTCTTTGAACGAGCCTCACTTCACGCTTGTCTCTCCCCACCCCCTCCTGGCTGTCTTTGGCCTCCTAGTGAATGCTTCCTCATATTAGTGATTATAGTTGGCTGCGCCGATCGCGTCTACGAACGGGTTCATCAAGGCGAGCAACATACAGCTAACTCGGTTGCCAAAGAGACCTGAACTTGATCGCGGTCGGAAAACCCTCGACTTGAGCTAGCGGACACAAAATGTCTGTCCGCTGAGTTACCCCCGCCCTGTCAAGGCCAAACTAGCCGGGTTCCGTCGCATAGCACAAGAAGTCTCATTATCGGAAAGAATTGCGAACAGTGATCTTGTTGGACTGGACTGGACTGGATTTCGAGGTCGGATCCAGTCCAGTCCAATGCAGAGCGCTGGAGACTCCAGAACCGCCAATGCAGAGCGCTGGGGACTCCAGAACCGCCAATGCAAATCCAGTTCTCAAAGTGGATCAGTTTAAAGTGGTCGAGAATTCGTATTTTCTTGAAGTCATCGCGTATTACCACGGATTCAGTCCTTGTTCAGTGCCATGCACCAATAACCCGGATTATCTACCACACGCCCTCCTGGGGCTGTGTAGTAGCCTTATTATCATCGAGGAACTCGTCGTTCATTTTGGTTTCGGATTCATCCCCAGCTTGGTAATTCTCCCGCAAATCAGACTCCCCTTCTAGTTTCCCGATGTTGGTATCCTCAAAAGTATTCCGCACAGGTGGGCCGTACCAGGACCGGAGGCACTCGCTAGCTTCGATGATGTCTATCTTAAGTCTCGATCGCCGGTCGGAAAGCAGTATCTTGGCGCTGCTGAATAGCCGCTCACATTCATCCGACATTGGTGGAACAGCTAGAACGTCTAGTGCCATGCGTGCTAGATCGGGCTGCGTATGGTAGCGATCGTTCCAATACTTGATAACGTCAAAGGTTTCGTCCTCACCAAGCCGGATAACATCTGTCTCAAGGAACTGATCGAGAAGATCGATGGCAGGCAAGTCGGTTGACACGACCTCGTGACGAAGCTTCAGCCGTTTATGGCTCTTGACAGCCGCAAAAGCCTTCTCCTTCCTAATTGGAACAGACGACGCTGGAGCGGAAGAAGCGGAGACCGAAGCCATTTTTCTGGAATGCCTGCCGCGATACTCGTCTAGCCAGAGCTCTCTAACAAGCTTCGTAACATCTGGAATCCATGCCCGTTTTTGTTCGTCTGTCCAAGTCTCGTTGTACCACTGGCATTTGAGAGTCGGATTCAGCGAAATGGCGGTATAATATGCCGGTGTTTCGTCCACCTTATTGAAGTACTGCTCGGCTTTACGCCAAGAAGCTTCTGCTGAAGCGGCAAGAAATGCAAAGTCGTCGGATTCAGCAGCAGCAGCAGTAGCAGCTCCACGACCGGTCTTCCTTCGAACAGCCGCCCTGTGGAGTTCCTCGAATTTAATCTTGGCCTGCTGGATCTCATTTAGCAGCCAGTCAAGCGTCTGAAAGTGGTCTGCTAGCGTTGACTGCCTGCCTTCCGTCGATAGGGTTCCGTCATAGAATGTCTCCAGCTGATCATGAAGGTGTGCAAGCTCGTCCCACTGCTGCTCAGACAGGCGGTCTTCAGCGAGACTTTTCTGGCTCTGGCCAGCCTCATACTGGTCACAAAAGATTTGAATCCTCTCCTTGACGTTGAGAGCCCTGCCGATCGACATGAAGTACGAATTCCAGCGTGTCTGCTGGCTCTGGATAAGCTGGGCTAAATTAGGATCTGCTGTTCCCAGGGGGTGCAAAGGCAACTCACTTCTAAGCCATCGAACGTTAAAGACAAGGAAAAGTCACTCAAGAGGGCGCCAACACCGTATTGAACAGGGTGAACAGTGTTGCACGTGGCTCCACATGACCGTCGTTTCAAAGCTCCGAAACTTCTTAGCTCGGTCCGTCCCCACGCACCCAGGCTTTCCTGGCGATTCTTCGCGAGTTGACCAGAGCGGCAGGCAGTCGCCTAGGCCGACTGGGCAACCTCGGACGAACAAGGAGGTGCTCATCCATCCTTTCCGCCTTTGCTCGGACAGGGATCCCTTTGGCAGATCTCGCCAATGGCTTTTGCGTCTAGATGCGGCGTGTCTCCCGGGACTTGACTCAATGGGAAACCTTCCAACACCGCCCCCATGAACATGACTGGCCGTATAGCCTCTTTGGCAAAGCCCGAGGCGTTGAATCAGGCCTTTTGGAAGCGAGCCACTCTCCGTCATGCCTTGCCTCCGGAACGCCTGATCTATGCCCTTTGTTCAATGTCGCCGTCTCTCGTCTTAGTACAGCCCTCCGAGGCTTGACTTGCAGGGACTGTTCTTCTTCGAAGCCTGGCACCGCCCCCCTATTCTCTATATGCTCTGCCGGGCTTCCCGCACCGCCAACTATTGGGTGACACACATCTGAACTAAATCTGTCAGAGCACGGACTCTGCTTGATATATAACTTGAGCCCCGGTCAGATCGACACACTCACACACCACACCCCTTCCTACGTTCCTTCTCCGAGCATCTCGTTGTTTCTTGTTTTCTGTTGGAAGCAAAGATTGCTTTCCCAAGTCACTCACTATGATTTCCAAGTCTGTCGCTCCCTTCTTGGCCCTGGGCTCGGCCTCCCTCGCTCTCGCCCAAGACTTCATTGCAACTACTGGCGTGGTGGCGCAGAATGGATCTGCTCCCATTCGCCGTAACATCAATGAACTTGCTTCCGAAGCAGGCCCTCAATGGTATGCCGGCAAGCTCTGATATCCTGTCTCGGTCTTTCGCTTACATGGCTGTAGGGATCTGTACATCCAGTCGCTCTGGGAAATGCAAGGCGTTGATGAATCAGATCCTTTGTCCTTTTTCCAAATAGCCGGTAAGAAACTCCGTCGATATGCTGCATCCTGCTTGCTAACATCACAAAGGCATCCACGGTGTTGAGGCTTGCTTCTTTCCTAATTAGGCATGGTCCATTGGAGCTCCAGGAGCCTCCAGACCTCTCGATCCAGTCCAGTCCAAATTTTTGAAACTGCAAATCCAGTCCAGCCAAATCCAATCCATCCAAATCCAGTCCAATGCTAGTCCAGTCCAACAAGATCACTGATTGCGAATCCGTGGTTTGGACGGTAGAGGTTGGGCGGTAATGCGCGAGCCGTATGCTCGAGCTTACTCTCACGACGTGTCAATTGTTTAAAGTTCAAACTTTCAAGGCAGTTCCTGGACATATGGACGATTGGTCCCACAAGATTTTCTTGCACCAGCGACCAAGTCAATTTGCTCGTCGAGGATGTACTGTGGGAGCCGACAACGTCTTTGGGTCGCGATTTGGCCACTTGACTATATCGAGGTCAGAGCTCCGACCGTGCAATGAGCTGGGGCGAAACAAACAGGTCGCGAATACGGTTCGTCTCGCGCATTTGGCTGCCGCACCCGTCGGTCAGAGGATCGCGTCGAAGTACGCCTCGGCCGGTGGCCATCGGGCACCTCTGCGCTGCACCATCGATTGGGTCCGCCAAGAGCTGCTTACAGCACGAGCAGCTTCGGCTAGCATTACCGATCGCCCGCAATTCCCAGACCGTTGATCCGTCGACGCGGAACACACATCTCGATGGTGGTGGTACTCGGGCGACCTATCGGCCTAACGATGCCCACGCAGGCCGCGACGCCGATGAATCGAAATGGGCGGCCCTACTGTACGAACAGTCCAGTACAATCCCTTGTTAGCGGACCGCGGCCTTATTCTTTTTTCTGCGCTACTGCCCCGGGAGCAACAGTACGATGCTACAGTACGTAAGGCCAGCGTCGTTGTGGCTCAGGGCGGCTATCTTGTCCCTCCTGAGGTTAGGCTGCGGCGACACGGGGCCGAAGCCACATCCGACACACAATAGCGAAAGCCTCCCTCCCACCCTCCCGTCTCCTTGCAATGATCAGCAGCGTCCGGCGTGCATGTTTATCGTTTCACCTTTTTCTCACCCCCCTCTTCACGGGAAACGGTATCATGGCCATGGTCGACATGGGGGTTTCCGGTCGAGTGTGGCTGGTGACGTGGCTTGCCTGCGTCGCTGTCGACATCATGTCTTCTTCCGATAATTCCGCATCGTGGCCCGACAGGCCCCCCGTTTCGATGGCTGTCATCACATCCTCCATGCACACATGCCTGTATTCCTGCAACAGATTTGGAGCCTGCATTTGTGCCCCCAACCCTCGGTCTGTTATGTTTAGCTGCGACTGTCGCCCGCTCCAAAGCCAATCGCTGCAATCTCCGCACGCTTTTGATCATGTTTGGAACGCACGGAAGACGGCAGGCTCTGCCGTGCATTTGCACGTCCAGTTGCAAGACTTACCAATGACACAAAACTCTGAAAATAGACGGTCGCAATTGGGTTGGGTGGTCGGACAGAGCCGCGCCCGGTACAGCTCGTATCTGCCGATCGGCTTTCATCTTCGGCCTGGACGTTTCTAGTGTTTGATCAACTATGTTTACGATTGTTTGAATTTCAGCGCGCCCCAGGCTCGACGAATAACTCTCAAACCGATCGACGGCAGGATACGAATTGATGAGGCTGCGATGCTGAAGTAAGTAATTGCTCATGAACAGGACAAAGACGTCCAAGCAAGACGCTACGCAAATTGAACATCCTGAACTTGACGCTCAACAACGAGCGGGACAAATAACAAAAGCTGTGGTTTCCTCAGTGGTCTTACAGAATACCCGTAGGTTCATGTCGCCAAGCAGCTCCAACTCATGGACGGCGAGTCGAGCACATGGCAAGACTCGCTAAATGGTTACCGTGAGAAGTCGCGAGGAGATGACGGAAACCAAAGGCCATCCGTGTCTTGGCCTCGAAGAGCATCCAAGCTCACGCACGCAAGCGGGGCAGCCGGGGTTACGCAGCCCGTATAGAGACGTCGGGAGGTCGGAGAGAGGGCCACAGAGGCTGCACGAGATCAATCACAAATACATCTCCGAGAAGCCGCGGCCGTACCGTACGCAGTTCAACGAAGGGCATGACACCCGCATAACGCCTCGAAGCGAAGAGACATTGAGCGCCAGTTACGCACGACGCATCGATTAAGTCTCACCCTACGAAGTAGACATGGGCGAAAACGCAGAGTCAAAGAAAACGGCGCCCGAGGACGTTGCGTCATGGGTTCGGAGCAGCTGGCGAGAAACTGTAGCGGAAGTTGCCACGAGCCAGAAGCCGGGGGACGCAATGAAATGCGCGTGTTGCATCTTACCCAGACTTCTTGGATGATGCTTGGTTATGCTGAGTGAAAGACTCCTATCGTCCTAGAAGCCGAAGTCGGTTCTTGGCGTACGGAATTACGGAATAAGATGGCAGAGTAAAGTGTGTCTCTGGAAGGCGATAATGCAGATCGGTTCTACATTGAAGAAACATCTCGGGCAACATTGGCTGATCTCGGGCCAAGCAATCGGCAGTGGGATACTCCCTTGGGTCATTGCTCACTTTTGTTTCTAAACTAACTTATATTCCCAGACCATCTCAAGAGGAGCAGCGGCCCAGTGCCGAGGGCCGACGAGGATGGGCGGCCAGGCCGGACGAAAAGGTCCGGGCCCAGGTGTTTGGAAAAGTCCACGCCAGCGGTGTCCGGAGCGAAAAGTGAAGAGTAGCGGTGACTTTGTCCCTTTTGAAACCCCGGGGACCCTGTCAAGTCTGGACCTCTTCTCTGCTGGCCCCCTGCTATAGGTAATGTACCGCGTGTGCTGGGGCGCTCGGCATATTAAAGGAACGCTGCAGGCCTAGATTACAGCAGCCGTTTGTGCAGTACAGTGCGTTGCATGCGCATTGCAGAAAAGCTGAGAGGGGCGGCACCGCGAGGCCGCAGGCAGGCTGTTCCGTGTACGAACACATCCGCACGCAACTCCGGGAGGCACTGGCAGGCAGAGATGCCGCTGTGCAAGAGCGGGTGGGTGGAATAGAATGCAATAAGGCATTCCACCGTGGTACTCTGTACGTTACAACTTACTAACGCATCGGCCGCAGCCGAGTATCCGGAGGCATATAACTTATACCTACAGTATATGTACAGTATGCTGCATGCATAATGGGGATACGCCGTCATCCGCAGCTCTGAACAAAAACTTGTGCTAGCAAATTCAATAAATCTTCTATACCGCCCACAGATTGCTTCTCTGCGGCTCAAACTCGTCGACACTGATTGATGGAGAATCACGACACAAGGTCTCTGTGGTTGCGGCTGAACTTCAACGGGATGAATCTTGTCGCGCTTCTCCACCAGCCCACCGAGTCCAATTTTTGTTTCACTCTCGGCAGGGGTAGAGAAAGCTCTGTAAAGGTAGCAGCAGAAAAGGAATTTCGCCGTGGAGTCTCGCGGCGGCGGCATCGAGAGCTTAAGCGAGAAGGGGGCCCTTCTGTAAGATCACGTCCTCCCCCCCTCCTACCTGATCGATAATGCCAATACGGTATTGCCCCGTTGCAGGGTGATGCCTGCCTTAAAAAGGTTCGCTGTTCCGGCAGGGGGGGATTGGTTGGAAGATGGCGAATACAAGGCGTTTGCGGAGCCGCCGTGGGCGCAGACTGAAACGTTCTCAATCCCGTTCATAACGAGCCAATCGTGAGAGCGGCTGTTTTGTTTCCTTGCTGCCTGGCCTCATTTTCCGCGAAGCGATGCCCCGAAACCGTTGCAGACGATGGCCCTGTTAACCGAGGCGATGCCCAGCATCACACCTGAGTTTGAGGTTATGGATTCCCTGATCATTTGATACGCACTCCCGTCTTCCTGCCCACTTTTCAGTTCTCGGCACGACCTTGTTGGCCTCTCGAGGGGCACAAGGACGTGAGAGAACGCTTTGCGATCAAGAGGCCAGACAGCCACGCAACTGCGCGTGCCGCTGCACGTCTGACCCACGTGACCCTGTGTCTGCTGGAGAGACATGTCTCGCAGGGGGGAGGGTGCGTCTACTAGAGAAGCGAGGGTTGCTTGCAGGGGAGCTAGGGAGGCAGAGGGAGGGTCCCCCAGAAGCTGTTGTCAGAAAGCGACAGGTCATGGGCGGTGTGTTTCTCCCTGGCGAGCCTGGGCGCAGAGCGACTTTGGCTGACTCTGGGCCTACGTACGTATTACGAATGCAACGGGGGAAGGCCGGCCCCCTCCTTTGGCTGGCTAGCAAGGACGAGGGCCATAGAGGCAGGCGGCGGGATTGGATACCGGCGCCAGGTCCGGCATGGACCTTGCAGAGATGGGAAATGACTGAGATTACCGAGTCGACAAGTGAGCGAGGGCCGAAAGGAGGATCAGTCAGCCTTGACGACGTCGCCATAGCTGCAGACGTTGGCAGCGATATCCGTCGTGGTTGTGATCTGCCTCTTTTATGGGGAAGCTAGACCATCGCCACGGGCCTCGTCGCATCAGGACCAGTAACCACGTAGGTGGGTTACATGCAGAGACAGAAGGATCCCACGGGAAGGGGACGACTCGCAAAACGATGATGGTAGCGCGTGCAAGGGGAAGGACAAGGGGATCAAAAAAAAAAGTCTATTCATAGGATGGCTCCGGCTAGGGGGCAAGGCTCCGGGTCCTCCCGCGCCAATGCAGGCCGACGCGTGAGACCCTGACACGCCCGTGAGGATCGGCAGTCGCGGCGCCCTAGCCATCCGCGGCTGAGTAGAGTTTTGGTCGCTGTCTGTAACGACATGTGCATGTTTTGACAGTAAGCCTTTAGACGATTAAGACCATTTTGCAAAGACTTGGACGGCGAGTTGCCGAGTCGATGGGCGACGCAGAATGGGGCAAGCGACCTCTATCGAGGAAGGTGTCAAACTTTTCAAACAAGATGCTGTGCCCGTGTACATCAGCGGAAGAATTCGTAGAACACACGGGCTCAACTGCCATGGCGATCCGCAGATTTGATTGACGGAGAGATGTCCGGACAGCGGGCTCGAACGAGCGTGCCCGGAGCTCCGGTGGTGGGTCCTGATACTCGGCCGGCCACGGAGACCCACTACGCCGGGGCGCGTCGGTCCACGCTACTTACTAGTAGTTGGCCCCGCCGTCCAACTCGATTTGTCGACGGAGACAGCTCCGAAAGCGTCGAATGCATAGTTCCTATGCAAGGTGTCATTCTAGGGAACATGTCGTTGGTAAGGATCGGTCGGTGCTAATCTCGGAACCCGGCAAAGCCAGAGAATCCATCCGTCTTCGATTGTGGCAGGTCGGCGACGGAGGCAGTCACTCGTCTCGACTGTTCGGGAAGCCGCGCCTCGGGGCGATTACGGGGCAACGAGGCGCGATGCTCGGGGGAGGCATGCAAGGGCAGTGCCTTCCTCCGTCGACAAGGACGGCCGACAGAGACAATCGGGAAGGTACGACAATAAAGTGCTGGTGCCGCACTTGCAGTACAGACGAGCAAGGGGTGCGGGGCCAAGGGCGTGTCTTGCAGCTGGGGCAAGACTGGCGGGATCGACCTTTCCTACTTTGACCCGGCCTCCGACGGGAGAAAGGCGCAGTGCATCGGCATAGGCAGGTAGGTCCTGTGCTCTGTGCAGGCGTACGGTCTCGACCAGGCTGCCGAACCTCATCAACTGCGCTGGCGTTGCACTACTGGAGGAGACCAACGCGCACTCTATTTTCGGCGGGGTTGACAGGTGCTCCTCCGTTTCTATTCTCTGCCCCCCGTCCGCCCCTCTCGCCAGGATGCCGGCCTCGAACACGGCCATGGAGAGTGACACCACTCTGGACCCTGCGTGAATATCGTCGGGTCGGCCGCTGCGCCGAGGGACAGCGAGCCAAAAGGTCGACGGGGCGAATACGAGAGATGCACTCGCGCGGCACCATCACGATGCTCGGGACATTTGCTCCAAAAGAAACATTTGTTGGGGGGCCCATTTCAACTGAACGTCGAGGAGCCGGCCCACGACCCGCCTTTAATCCCCCACGCCCGGCCGTAGTGCTCTGCGGATAGCATCGGCAGCCTCGAGGCGAGAGAATAACAGCTTTCGCCACGATCTTCGCGGGTTCCTCGCGCGCTCGTCTGGTCCTCTCCTCGCGTTCCCGGTTGGCTTTCATCTCCGTCCCTGCGCTTACAGTAGCCGCATGGCCAACCTGGCCCACTGCACGGACTTGGGAGCATTGATTTTCACCTCCCCCTTTAGGATCGAAGCCAATCGCCTTGTGCCAACCGGCGGGACTCGGCGGCGCAACTCAGCCCCGGATGGAGCTCGGAACGATGCCCGGAATCGCCGCCCCCGGTCATCCTTCCGGGACTCTTGATCGGTTGCCATCGGGCGAGATTGGCTGGAGTCGATCACATCGACAAGTCAGATAAGAAAGATGACAGACTGCTCTGATTTCGCAGCCCATGTACTCGACCTGGGTCACGATCCTATAACACGGGTGATGGGGCATCTGTCCCCGGATCAGTCGACGAGTTTGGTCCCACGACAATGACCTCCCGCTCTGTGTGACACTGAACACGATCCATCTTGCCTCTGGTAGTCTCTTTGTCGTTCCCTTAACCAACTCTGAGGCCGCCGCTTCTCCATTGTCTGCGTCCATGTGAACCTTGCTCATCCTTCTCCTTGGCGCTGTCGCTCTTTGACCGGTCATCGTTTCAGAGGATGTTGTGCGACGACCAGGGCTCACGGCATCCTTTCACTGGCTTTTACATTTCTAAGTGGCTAACAACGACAGCTTATGTGCAGTCGTGATTGCCAATTCACTGGCAGCTTGTTCCTTTATCCTGATTTGCTTGCCAGGACGCTGTCGCTCCTTGCGAATACCTCGTTGAGGGAACCATTGACTGACCAGTCGTCAGTCACTTCTCGCCTTGAGTACACGAGCTGCAGATCAGCCCCTTGAAAAGTCTTGATTCTCGAGTCGTTTCCATGTTTATGGTGCGCGAGATGCCTCCGGTGACCGTCTTGAGTCGTGAAGCATTAATCTACGGGACCAAACAGACGGCACGAGATGATGGCGTCGATATGACTAGCGCAGAGCTTCGGCCTTGCAGCTGCTCAATGTTCGTACAGACCATCTATTTGCTCTCTTTCTCACAGCTAATTCTGGTTCATCAAGACTTGGGGAACGTTTACCTCCTCCTTCGTCGGGCGTTCTGTGAATTTCTCTTCATTGGTATAAGTTCGCCTCCCCAAGCCATGACTACCGCGGAACTACCCTTGAAAAACGGTTGCCGTTTAAGAAGTCAGAACATCCGGTGTCAATGACAACTGGGACTTTGCTCCTTTACCTTTTCATCGTCTCCTTCCAAGTTTAGGTATGGCGATGGGGACTCGGCCAGACACTTTTGGTTTTCGTGGCATTTTCATTTTCACTTTGGCTGGTGCTTTGGCAATCTCACTTCCGGTGGCTCTCTATTCGCAACTCGGAGATGCCGACACTGCCCATTATCCCTCGTCGAAGCAATTGGGCTGATTGCGGCAACAGCTAATCAGCTCGAGGGTCTCCCCGTGAGCATACACAATACGCTTCCGCCGGTTTTTGACTTTCTTTTCAGCCTCGATATTCTTAATCCAAGTACATTGTTCGATACGTGTTACTCTGCCAGGGGGAATCGCCACGGCTTGGATGTCAAGGAGACTCTGCATTGATGCCCGCGACATGGGGTGGATCTCGCTGCAATTTTCATCCATGACCTTCGGGATTCGAACAAGACAGTACTCAAATTAGCGGGATTCGGCTCATGCTTGCTTCTCCGACACAAGCAGTGCGAGGTCTCATTGGCCCCCGGCGCAGACAAGCTCGCATGTCTTATCCGCTGAATATGTCTCATCATCGCATATTATGTCTAAGATCATTGACGATTGCGTCAACCATCGCGCAACCATCTCCATCGCGCACTCAAAATGACTTTCTTGTCGAAACCACTCACTAGGCCCTTCCACGGCATCGCAATTATTGCCGTACACGGGCATATAAGTCCTTCCACAAAAACACGAAACTCTCTTGCATACTCTAGGGTAGCGCCACAGCGCCCGCCCCATCTTTCACGTCACGTCTCGGGCTTGTGTGGAGAAAATCGGAGACGCATTCTCAGCGCAAAAAAATCACACGCGTCTTTGGTCCGAAACGCAGCCCGTCCACGGACCTAGAACGCGAATAGAACCAGATTCCTTCTTTCCATCTCGACTGCAAAAAAAAGAAAAAAAGAAGAGCACATTTACCCATCCAGTCATGTCCACCACGCGTACTAGAGGTGAGGACGTTCATGAAATCGGCAAAAAAGAAACTTCAATCGAAATCGTATAGGAACAGCCCGATGCGGGGGTCGAACCCGCAACCTTGAGATTTCGTGTACTCTCGTAAGAGTCTCACGCTCTACCGATTGAGCTAACCGGGCACCGAATCCTCAGTGCTTGTTGTTGGAGACTCCGCTGTTATCGCGATATACAAAGCCATCGCAGCGTAGTCCTGGTGTGTTTTCTTCACCCCTTTGCGCCCAGCACAACCGTTTGCGATGAGAAAGGTTTCGCATGCGGGAACGAGCAAGGCGAGCGCGCCCGTGTGGCAGTTTTAAACGAACTTCGTAACTGTTCATGCATGAAGGAGAGTTTTTAAGCGCGGAGGACGTGGCTGAGAGCGGCCCTTTGAGCCGCGGCAGTTTCCATCATCAACCCAGCGAAGAAAGGTCTCGTCCGAACTATCGCTTGGCTGATTGGCTTAGATGGCGAACTTCCGTCTCGTTCGTTTGCTGACTCTCGTTCACTTCGTGGAAGGAGTAGAGGGCCTTTTCGCGAACATGCTCTACAAATGGAAAGCGCACCTGCGACACGATTCAGTCCATCCAAAAAGCATCTTCATTTCAAGGAGCGTTCAAAGATCTCGTCACGATAGCCAATGAACGCCTCTTCGATAGACTCCTCCCAGACTGCCTGTCTAACAATGCCTGCCGATTTGACAGCTGTTTTCAAAAGATATCTGTCAAGTCAACAGAATACCAGGTCTTCTTCTCCATGCCATCATTTCCTCCGTGAATCTAATTGTCCATCAGGTTCTCATTCGTCTACCCAACGGAAGCTGGTGCACAGCACGCAAGTCAGGGGAATTGCACCCATTCCTTCTTTACAGTCTATCCTTACTCCTTTTCCAGCATCTCAAGCTCCCGTAACACAGCAGTCTTGGTGTTAATCTTCTTCAGCTGTGTATCCTCGAGCTTCTCTCCGCCAGCCAGACGCATTTCGAGATCCTCGATTGCTCTAATCTTCTTCTGGAGGCTGCGAACCTTCTTGGCAAGAGGATTTTGCGATGCATCGGCGCCCGCAGCATTTTGAGGTTGAAAAGGCACTCCGCCGTGTCCAGCGGCATGACCGCGCGGCCCGTGCTGGGATTCGTGGCGATTGGTGCCATTGTGCTTGGGTCTGTTGTTGCGGTAGTCTCGGCCGTTGCCGTTAGCAGCGTTACGTCGCTCGGGACTGCGGCAGTCTCCTCCCGCGCCATGAGCGGCATGTTCGTTGGGTGGAGGTGCGAGACTTGCTCCACCGTTGGGCTCGGCCTCCATCCTGCCGTCATTCTGGCCCTTCTTGCTCCTCTTCTTCTTGGCCTTCTTGGCCGCGCCGTCCTCTGCGGGTTCGGCACCGGGAACGGTCCTTCCTGCCACCTCGACCGGCTCTGCGCCAGGCACAGCGCGACGAGGCCGTCCGAAACCGTTGGGTCCAACATTTGATGTCCCATTGCTGACCTGATGTGCAGCACCACCCTCATCCTCACGCTTGAAGTGAAGGGGGGTTGCCAGTCCTCTTGCGCCAGGAGGTCGGTACGCACCCGCTGGCTTGCTCGGCGTCTTGATGGTCCCAAGATACGCGGTAGCCGATGAGTGCGGAGTCGGAATGGGGCTGAGCGGGTCACTGCCAGCAACATTCTCAGCTGCCGCGGGTCGCCACACAACATGATAGAGCTCGACCATGTCTTCGTTGTACATGATGCTGCCGCCGACATGCCAAAGCTTCACGCCATTGTCGACACGTAGTCTTGGCGAGGTCGTAGCGGTCATGATGTACCGACTGTCGGGACTCCACTCGCATACGCTGGGGTTGCCACTCTCGATAGTGCAGACCTTTCTGTAGTCCTTTTCCAAGTCATACACGTCAATCTGCCCGGCAAGATTACCGAAACCAGCAACCAACACGAAGCGCCCGCTGGGCGAAAATGTGATCGTGTTGCGCGGGGCGAGTGAGAAAGAGTGCTTGACAACTGCACGGTCATTGAAGATGGTTGCTTTGGCCGGCATGTAGCCATAGACGACGCCGAACTCACGCGAGTTTGGCGACCACGAGACGTCGTGAATGGGGCCTTCCTTGTCGAGTGTCACGCGGGCGTCGAATGCACCGTTAGTGCTGAGCAGATAGAGGGTCGTTTCGCCGTAGTAACTCTTTCCAGACCTGTCCACGTCGGTTTGAGCCAAGACGAGAATGCTGGAGCCTCGTTTGTTCCATTTGAGCTGAACCTTGTCGCCCTTGAAGAAGGTCTTTTGCGAGATCGGATTTTGGAACATTGGCACATTGTAGACCTTGACCGCGGCCGGTTGACCCTATAAAACAGAAAACTGTCAGATCCAAGTCGTAGATCAAGGCTGCATCTCTCTCCACATGCGCGATTCGTAGCGATTGTCCGATGAGACGAGCGAAAGGACGCTTGAGATTGGTCTTACCTTGCGCTCCGGTACGAAGACAGCTACAGCGTGATTCTGGCTGCCCGGAGCCAGGGCAAAGTTAGCAGCCCCCTCCACACGCAGTTTATTCCAGACAGTCACGAGATCGTGGCTCTCGAAGAACTGCACCTCATTCGTCACGAGGCGAGCGCAGTACTTTTCGTCGGCAGTGTACTGCAGGTTCCAACCTCCCTGCTGCTTCTGCACAAAGCGACCCAAGGGTTGCTTGTCGGCCGCATTGATGCCGTCCTCCACCGTGCGCCAAATCTTGAGGTTCTTTGTCGCGTCGCCAGCCTCGTCCTTGCCAGGACGCTCCCAGGTGATGACGAATGTTCCGAGAGGTGAGAAGTCGAGCTCGTATACATTGGCGATGGGTAGGTTGAGGACCTGCTGGCCGTTGGTGGTATTGACGACGATGACGGACTCAGGCGAGGCCCAACCAAAGAAGCGGCCGCATGCCGAGTAGGCACAACAGCGCAGGTTCCCCTCGGGCTTAGCGAAGCCAGGGAGGGGCTCGTAGACCGGGGCGGCGTCGAAAATGCCGATGGTCTTTTGGGTCCGGTATGCGAACTGCAACGGAGAAGCCATGGCTAGTCAAAGTCACAGTATCTCAGGGGAGTATGCAGTCGGCTTGGGTAGCTTGAAGCGAGTTTTGTTGCAATCTTCTCGGAGCGTATCAATGGCCGCCCTGCTTGTTTCCTATTCCGCGCGAAGAGGCAGGAGTAGGCCAATCGTATCGAGATCGAGGCGACTACACAGAACGGTCGAGACGATAGGCAAAGCAAGTGCGGCAACTGCCTGAAAAGCAGCGAGGCGTCTTGATGCAGGCGAAATAATGCAACCTTGGGACTTGCGATTGCTTCGGCGATCTGCGATTGGGCGACACGGAAAGGGGTCCGGTTCACTCTGGTTTCGGAGCGTCAATCGATCGACACAAGATCAATTTCAATTGTCGTCCGATGACTTGCGACTTCGCCGTGAATCGCGCTGGATGGGCAGGCTCGTGCTGTAGCTGTGCTTTGGGCGATAAGGGTCTTTTGGCACGACCGAACTCGAGCGCAAGTGGCGGGGTTCTGACGAACAAGTTTCGTGCGGACACACAAGAGGAGGAGAGAAGAAAAGGCAAGCACCCAGGACGGAAAGGAAGAGAGGAGGAGGAGGAATTGACGGCTTTGGCGGCGATGCCGTTGTGTTGTCGGGTTGGGGCGGGCGGAGGGGAGGAGGAGAAGGAGGAGAAGGGGAAAAAGAAGAGAGCAGAAGAAGAATATGACCTGAGCGCGGGAGGGAGGACGTATTTTTTTTCCTTGTCCGGCTACGCAGCCGGGCTACGGAAAAAGTATTGGTACCTTTTCTGCCAGCCTTTAGCCAGCCATTTGCATGGGGTTTTGCGTGCGGTCGAGATCAGCCCCCAGGCCCGTGGAGTACCTGGTACGAAACGCTGTGCGAACCCAAAAGCACCACGCAAGAGGGAGGGACGAGGGAGAGAATGCGGGAAAGGTGGGGCAGAGGGAAAATGCAACTTAAAGCCCAAACTTTCTTGCGCCCTCGGTGACGGCCGCCGTGATGAAACACAGAGGGGCATCGCCCACCCCAATTCGTAGCTCTTTTGGCAGAAACAGCCCCATGTGTTGATGCAACTTCGGGCTCTATCAGTAAGCCCGTTGCATTGCGGAGCAGCCCCCTACGAGGCAGGCATACTGTACTTGGAAGCTCAGAGCCGCGGGCCGCGAGTCCAGGACCCGGCCCCCCGAGATCCTACGACCCAAGAGCGCCTGCTTAGGTGGGACAGCTCCAGGTGCAAGTCTTTGCTTCGAATCGGTCGAGGAGAAAACGATTGAGGTACAAACATCGAGGCAGGCGAGCTGGTCGGAAGCCGTCTAGCGCGTCCAGGGAACTAGCCCTTTGCTTGAAGCATCTCTAACGCTGCCTCGCGTCTCGATGAGGGCGCCTTATCGTTGAGTGTAATAATGAGATCCATCACCGTGACGACGGAGAACATGGCAGATGTCAATATGTCCATGAATGTCAACCACGTCTTTTATACAAGTGCGTACAGAGCTGTGGACAATGTCCATGGTATCACAGAAATGCCTGGGCCTGTCTAAGGGTCGGCTCTTTTTAGCTTCTGCCGAAACACCACCCAACGCCGCCTGCTTTCATCGTCCTTTAAACTTTTCTCTCCATCCTCCCTTTTCGAAGAGCCATAAAGCCTCCGTGGCGTAAGCTCGGCTTCCTCTATGCCCACCCTCGCCGGCGGCCGCCTCTAGCAAGCTCTCGAGCACTCTTCCTTGCTTCATCGAGGACCAAATGCCGATAGCTATTGGATCGTTCTCAGTCTTGCCCCACTCCCCCTGCCCCAGTCGGTAGAGTATCCTGCCCAAGGTTTGGTATGCCATACATCGCTGTGCGGGAACGGAACTTCTTGCGAGGTGCGCCAGCTCCGCGACGGTATACCCTGCAGCCTCTGGAGCCTCGCCATGATGATGTAGGCCCCTGGTCGAAGGTATAGAGCGACTGACGCGTGGCGAGAGGAACCTGCCGCGAAAGTCGAATCGGAGAGCCGCTATGCTGATTTCGGGATGGGGATAATAAGGGGAGTCTTTGTCGGCAGGACTGTCCTTGCTGGGAACCGGTGCCATCCAAGCAAGTTTCGATGGATCGGCCGGCAAATTCGGAAAATATTTCTCGTGGAGCGTCGCAAGGAAATCCGGGCCAGCCGGGTCCAGGTCGGGCAGGACTGGAGGTGGTGGGAAATGTGTTGACTTCGGCAAGTCGGTGATTGGGAACAAGTCGGCTGGGATCTGCGGCGGCGCTTTATCCTCATCGTAGGCCACTCTGGTCTTGCTGTCCTCAGAGGATGGTAAGTCTTCGGGCGGACTGGGTTCTCGTGTCCGGCGCGGCTCTGGAGACGTGGATGCATCCTCAACTGTAACCGCAGACGGCGGGAAAGGGGCTGCCTTTTCTTCAGAAGGGGGCGTATCAAACGGGGATGGCCCAGTGTCGTCATCTATATTTGCTCGTTGAAGCAGTCGCTGTATCAACGCAGGGTTGAGCCCGGTCATGATGTCTTGTTGGGCCTGGGCAATCTCCTGCGGTGTCATGGACGCAATCTTTTGGCGGTTTTCTTGATCGATGCGCTGTTTCTCAGCTTCTTCGAAGCCCCGTATCGGCGTCTTGGTAATTTCTGATTGACGCCCATCCTGCTTGTCCGACTGAGTGGCGACGCTGGTCGCGACAGCCGACTTTTGTTGCCTCGAGACAGAAGGTTTCCATCGCCGTTTGTGTTGCGGGAAGCCGGTCGAGGACGAGGGCGGAGCGGGGAACTCGACGGGCTTGGAGGCAGAAGAGTCACGCTCAACAATGTCACCGATCAAGAGTGTCGAATCCATGCTGAATGTGCGAAAAGGTGGTCGGAGCCGTCCTGCTGCGGTTGGAGTCGCGAGGTCGCGATGCGATACGGAGGCTGCACGACGTAAACGTGCAAGAGTACGTACCGCAGACTTGAGAATTCGGCTGACAAAGACGTGGTGGAAAAAGATCGAACTGAAGTACAGTACCCGCCCCGCCCGGCGAGCAGAGCAGGCTGCCAGGCGCCCCACTCTTTAGGTCAGAACGCAGGCGGCAGCAGCCGACACCCACGTGAGACACGATTCGCGCATGCTGACCCCCCCCACCCCCCCGGAAACCGGGTGCGGATATGAGGCGCGCCGTACCGATAGTCGCCAGGGGCTGGCGATTAGGACGGTAAGCTAAGGCAAGCTCGAAGAATCCAGCCAGCGCAATTGCCCCAGCCTGGGCCCGAGAAGAATGCGTCTGTAGCGGACAGTCTGCTAAATGACGCGGTGGATGGTGATGTTGAAGTCGCAGCGAATCGTGGCGACTGGAAGAGTGAATCACGCAGTGTGCCCGAGTCAGACTTAGACCTTCTCCGTTTGCATTGCAATACGGGTACTGTAGGTACGTAGGCTGTAGGGAAGAAAACATGGACTTGCAATCCCCTTGTGCCGGGCCAGACACCGAAGCAGCTCTTGTCTGTCAAGGTCCCAAAATGCAAGCTGAACCGCTCGCAGACAGACCGTTGCATAATCGGGCGTGCATGAGCCGGATCCCATCTATCCCTATAATCTGAAGAAGAGACGGGCTCAGCTGTGCCCAGCTGACAATCCGGTGACGTTGCGAGGTCATGAAGCCCCCATGCCAAGGTCACTGGAGCCACCATCTAAAATTGATGCCTTTACGATTAATGTACTGTAAGGTGGTACACCGAGTACAGTAGGTACCTCTAGACCTGCCGTCTCATGCAGGATCCAATTCCCATGGGGAACCGGGGCTGGTGTCTAGGCGTAATGGTGTGCACCGCCTCGCCCGCATTAGCGCCGATCGAATCTCTTCCCATCCGGAATTCCATCAACACCAGTTGGCTGATCCGTGATTAATTCAGGGACGGGGACTGCCGAATAAGAGCGTCAAGATGCGAGTGATGGTAGCTATGCGCCACCTGGCTCTTACCTTCGAAGGCCAAGGCTTGGTGTGTGATCTCATGTGCCCAATACCGGCTCGCACTCTACATCAGCGCGGTATGGACTTGAGTACGTACGTACTTAAATTAGCCCTGACCTAGCGGGATGCTGTGCTCCCAAGCCACCTACCTAAGCTGCCAAGGCAGTGCGGGTTATAGGACACTCGACAACGTTTTTGGTCTGAATGCCAAATTGCACCGGCGACTCGAGCACTGAATACTAGGTACATGCACTGTACAAAGTGCTCAGGTAGCGAGTTTATCTTTAATATCCTGCCAAAGCGTCCCGCCTCGTCTCTAGATGCCTCTGCAGCGAAGCGTCTAGATCATGGATGAAGTGTCTTCCAATCAATGTCTAGTATCGGGAAACATCGAAATAGTTGCATATATCTCCTGAACCGGCAGCCCCCGTTCATGGGAAGCACTAGAGATTGATACGAAGTACAAGGCACGATGGATTTGATGTGACGGCTGTCAGGGCGTGCTTGCGCATGGAACATTTAGTAGGTACTGTGCAGTATTACTCCTTGGACTCCCTGCATGGGGCAATGCACTTCTCGCTACGAACCTGTAGTGGTAGGTACAGAGTACAAAGAGGGCCGGGCCCTTGTTGCCCTTGTTTCTGCTGCCTTCGTCGCCCCTGCCAGATCGCAGCGAACCCCTCTTGGGCCACAATCTCGAGCATCGCAGATGACTGTCTTGTCCTTGGGGATCAGGTGGCGTTCTCCATGGAAGGAAGAATCAGTACTGCTTTCGGGGATGACCATAGGAACAGCCCCAATAATGTCCTTTGGCCGAGGACACGACGTGTTGCCAGCCCGGGAGAGTTTCTGCGTCACAGGTACCAGTAAGCCTTCATCTATCGGAACTTGGAGGTACTCAGAACCCTGCTCTTGATACGCAGAATCCGCCTGCATGGAAGCAAGCAAAGAGGGAAGCCGACATGGTGTCCCACCCCCAGTTATCACACCGGGGCTGCAAATACTCGCCCGCGGTATAGCCAGGTAAAAGGTACCTTGTGCAATGGACAATTTGGGTTCTCTGTATGGCTCACAGCTCTCGAGAGCCTCGAGAACCACGTGGCATGTGGTTGCCAGATAGGTAAAGCGATCGAATTCACATAGTGAGCCAGCTTCCACGATTGTTTGTGATGGACTGGCATGGAGCAAGGCTGCGTTTGTGGCTCTGGTTTGGCATGGAACGGCGCGAATCGCAACGACATTTTGGGGGCTCACGGCACGACCAACAGCATCTGTACCAAGAGGTACAGTACCGACGTCCCTGCACATGTGCTGCATCCCCAGGGCGTCAAATTGACAGCATGTGGCTTGGCCGCGCTGTCTGGGGCCCCGTTTTTCCACTTCGGCCTTTTTTGGTTGCACGTTGCTCTGCAGAGCAGAAGGGGGCCAGCCCCACAGAGACCCCACCTGGCCTTGTCTCTTGTCCCTCGCCCTGCTTCCTTTTTTAATCTTGCCAAGCATCCAAGCTAACCCAGCAATCGTCCTGATCCCGTGCTTTTCCACAATTTTTTTCGGTTTGGCGTCCTCGGGCGCTAAGCCTCAAGAGGGCACACCGCATCTGACCCGAGTACAGTACCTACGCGAGCTTCTTTGAAGACCGCAAGGTCCCCAGTCTAGCTGGATCACATCGAGAGGCCAAGTAAGCACACGCACTCGCCATCGCTCTCGCAATTGAGCAACTAGATGATGGCAAGACCATCGGCAGACAGTGAACCGTCTAGCCTAGACCTAGAGCACCGGATGCAACATGGCTGGCGTTGATGGCCATTGCCAACGACTACAAGATTGTCAGGTACATTCAACCATGGGCACTCACTTTTTGCTGACTGACCTGGTGTACTTGTAGGGTGAGGACACTTTGGGATATCCAATGAGTCGACGACGGCAACGGTACGTAGTAGCAATTGAAATCAGAGTCAGCCACGGAGCATCCGAGTGCTCTTCGTGTACGGGCCAGCCAAGTACACGCCTCGACCTCGGTACCTGCAAGCTGCCTGGTACCTGCCTTATCCGTCTCACACCCCCCCTGCTCCCCGCTAGATGCCTGCCCGCCTCTGGCAATGACATGACCCTGGATTGAGAGGGAAACAAGCAAAAGGCTCGGCAAAGTGACGACAAGCCTTTTCTATCCCCTTTGCTTTCCCCAACCGGCGTTGTATCGCGTCGATCACCGGTCTTAGAGCTTGGCTTGGGGTACAGCACGCGTACCTTGTACCTCGCACCCCGACGACAAAGGCATTGAGCGCAAAGTCGAGCGGACTCTCGAGAACCCCCTTGACTCTTTTCTTCGAAGCACCAGCACCAGCACCAGCAGCAGGTCGGCACCCCACCCCTTCTTTTGGACCTGTCGGCGCATGCCAGCCGCGTGCCGCCGCCGCCGCCGCTGCTGCTCATGTCGTTCCCTCCCCACGGCCGCCACGATAGTACTACCGAGCAAGCCAGCGCTGTGGTAGCGTTCATGGCTGTTGTTGAGCTCTCTCGCATGGTGCCTGATGCCAAAAAGGCGCCCCCCTCGCCCCGATTTTTCCTTGCGTCCCGCGTCGCCTGTAAGAAGAAATGCTTGCCTCGCCTTGCCTCGCCTTGGCTTGGCCTGTCCCTTTCCCTTTCTCTCCTTCCAGGCTCCTCTCGCACAAAAAAACCCGTAGCCATACCCGAGCCAAATTCCGGGTCCCGAAGCCCCGTGCCTCGTCCCCCATCTGCATTCGGTTTCCCTTTCTGACTCTGCTGCTCCGTCTCTCTCTTGCCTTCTCCCTCTTTTTCCTTCTTTCTTTTCCTCCTTTCTCCCTCTTTTTCCTTTCTCCTCTTTTCTCCTCTTTTCCCTCTCATTCCCCCATATCTCGGTGCACCGAACCCGCAATCACACGCGCATCCGCCTTGACAAACAGGCTTCGCATTCTCTTGCGTCCCATTCTTTCTCGTCTTTGTCTTTGCAGCTTTCCCATTTCTCCTTCTTCCTCCGCCCACCACGCACTCGCCGCCGTCCCGTTCTCGCGCCTTGTAGTCGACTCCTTCACCTCGCTTGCCCGCGCAAAAGGCCCACGCAAGCAGAGTCAATCACGGCGACCGCCATCACCACTCGCCTCTTGCCGGGGAAATCCTCCGCCGCGCATTACCTCCGATCGACAATCCGCCGACGGGCTGCATCGATTTACCATCGCCGCAACGCCTGCACCATCATCAGACCTGCGTCATTTTGCGCGTCGGTCGTCGCTGCGCAGACTCTTGGTTCCAAGCCTGCCGTGGCCCCGCGTTTGCAGCGCTACTGCGCCGTGCCAAAAGGTCGAGCAGGGTTCCTTTGGGCCCCATCACCCGAAGCAGCGGTTCCTGATTGAGGCTATTCGCAGTCCGTCTTTTTTACCGCCCCACGTCCAACGACGGTTGTTGCAGCACGGCCCTGGTCCGGCTTCCGCACCCACCCACCTTTAATTCCCTTTCCAACCACTCACCTGGTGCGCCACCCACAACGATCCCATCGTCACCGTCGCGACGTCGAGTTGTCAAGTCCCCGACATTGATTTGCATGCAACATTCAACGCTTCTCCATTTGCATCCCTGTCCTCGCCAAATTCCGCCGCAGGCCACATTCCATTCACTCACGCCCCAGTTCGTCTGCGAATTGGCGATTCACTTACATCGTCGTCAAATCAGCCAGCCTTTCTGATCACGGTCCCCTTTGTCACGAAGCCGTGCAAACGACATCTCTGGGCCGATTTTCTCCTGCTGCTAAAGCCGCTGCTGTTCCCACTCGTCTCGTCTCCTCCAATTTCGAGACCGCTGCCTGCATGAAGCAACAGCTTTTTTAAACCGACGCCTAGTATCATTCCAGTTACCGACATCTCTCACCGGACCCCCGGTGACCGTATTACCGAGCCAATTGTTACATAGCACATGGCTCGGTAAGCCCGGACGGTGCATCTAGCATAGCATTGACTGTCTACATACGTCTATTCCGCCAACTTTGTCTCCCTCCTCTTGAGCCTTGGTCATTAAGCGAGCTACCGAGGGGAGGCTGGTGAGGAGATCAAAAGTGCCTTCGCCGGCCAAACATGGCTGCTGTTGAACACGCATCTCGCTACGAATCTTCAGCAGGTGAACTCTCATCGCCACCTTCGGGCTCACTCTCGGAGCCAGCATCTTCCGAAGGACAAAAAGCCAATCGTCAAAGAAGCAACAAAGACAGCCGCGCCATGGATCAAGGAGAAATCGTCGTCAGCGAAGGCGATCAGCGCCAATCGGCTACATCCCAACCGCAACCAAAGCAGTTAACATTCCAGCAGTACCAACAACCGTCACCCGGCGCAAGTAGCGCTGCCAACGCCCCTGCCAGCAGCAGCCGCCCTCCAGCGCAGAAGCGATACGAATTCATTGACGGTCAGTGGGTGCAACTCACCGCCGCCGGCGTCCCCCGCAAGAAACCCGGTCGCAAACCCGGCTCCGTCGTAAAGCCCAAGATTGCGCCGGACGGCACCCCAGAACAACCCAAGGTCCGCAAGCCGCGGAAAACTCGCGATCCGAACGCGCCTCCAGTTCAGCGTAAGCGGAAGATGGCGACGGCATCCGATGTCGACACCGACGGCGACGCCCCACGGCCGGCCCCGATTGCTACTTCGGCTTCTCATCTGCAAGGGACCAGTACTCCATCGGCGGCGTCTCCTGGCCACCAACAGCAGCATCGAGCTTCGCCCAAAATGCCAAAGCGCGAGGGTTATCCTGGTTCGATGCAGAGCATTCTCAACGCTGATCCATCACCTCCCACATCGACGGCTAGCACCACGGTTCCGGTTCGCAGTAGCGGATTGAGCTATGATCCCATCCGCGGCAACTATGACCCCGTGCGCGAGACCATCACCGCCAGCCATCACCCGTCGGCCGCCGGCTCCCCGCGAGGGCCGGTACCGTTGGCGCATCGCTCGCCTTCCATCGCCAGCATGCTCGAGCCCCAGGCACCCAGCGTGACCTCGCCGAATCAGTCGCAACACGGGCACCGCACCAGCTCAACACATTCTCGACTACCTACAAATGATGCATCTCCGATGCCACCTTCGCCCTCGTATAAGGCGAGTTCCAATGCTACGCCGACGGCCCGTCACGCCGCCGCGCAGGATTTAAAGAAAGAGACAGCCCCGAGTTCTAGTAAAAAGGACTCAACATCAGGCTCCAGAAAAGAATCATCAACGGGCGCTAGGAAGGAGCTACCGTCTGGTCCAAGGAGGGACACGTCGCCCCCACCGCCGCCTGTTCCGGTTCAGCGCCCCGTCATCAATCAGGCCAAGTTCACGACGATTGCCAACGGCCCTATACGCAAGGTTGAAAAGAGTCATACGGGCGTTTCGACGCCCAAAACGGACAACATGGACGAGCCGGGCCAGGACAGTGAAGGAAGGTCTATTCTCGACTTCGGCAAGGCAAAGCCCGGCGAGGAGATGCAAACACCGACGATTGTCCTCACCATTCCAATCAAGTCTGGCGAAACCAACAAGTACGTCAACTTCATGCGGATGGCCGAGGAACGATACGGATGGGATGCTTTGCATCCTCGCCTCGCTGCCAACAGAGACCGAAAAGCTCGCATTGCCGCCGCCGCAGCATCTTTGGAGAAGGTCGACTCGAGTCGCGAATCCGGCGATGAGATGTCTGTTGATTTATCCGATGGCGAGGGAAGCAACCCAGAGAATGGCGGAGCAAGTGGACCCGATGCTCAGGCCAAGCCGAAGAAGAAGCGCAACTTCAAGGAGGACCAGTACGACGTGGACGATGACTTTGTCGATGACTCGGAGATGCTTTGGGAGGCGCAAGCAGCGGCAAGCAGAGACGGCTTCTTCGTATACTCGGGCCCCTTGGTGCCCGAAGTGGAGCGACCTCCAGCTGGGTATGTGGCATTTTCTGATTGTTCTCCGACCGAATTCGCTAACCAGGTACTAGTCAGGATGGTCCTCCTAAACGCGGACGCGGAAGCAGAGGCGGTCGCGGAAGCAGAGGCTCGACCAGAGGAGGAGGCACTGGTCGCGGGGGCGGTCCAGGATCACGCGGTGGAGCGGTCGGGCGCAAACCGCGCATCACCAAGTCTGAGAAACTTCAACGCGAGCGAGAAAAGGCCGAACGAGAAAATGGTCACAACGTATACTCGCTTCAACCGACGACTCCGTCCTTCACCGTCAGCGAGCTCGGCGCTTAACCGGCAAGGCATTTGCACCTTTTACGAACACGACTGCCCTACTGTTAGACTCTTGCCACGATGGCAAGCCACGCACCAGGCGACTCCACATGATGGACTCTCATCCATAAAGGACAGAAGGCAGGCCAGCATATCGAATTCCTATAATCCCTGCACCAAGCACTTCTCACCGCCGTCTTTGTCCAGCCGCTGTTGTGTATTCTCGGTTCTTGTTTCACATTTCCCACTCGCACATTATTTTCTTATTGTCATGTCGGATGGAGTATACATGTTGGAGAGGTCGCTTATGGGTTTTGCCAGCAACAGGTCTGCAAACAGGTCCGCGCTTTGGGATCAGCGCGGCCCACCGCTTTCTTTGGGTTGGAGTGAAATGGCGTAGAGGAGGTCTGGCGCTTTTGGTTTCATTTTCTATTCTCTCCACGAAACGGACTGCTTCGTGTCTCGACGAAGCAGTTGGATGCTTAAGGAGAAGGTTTCCTATATTCTCCTACGCTGGTGAGAGAGATGATGACAGACGACAATGATATCCTATATTGCAAAGAGTATTTGCTACTAAGACGCTGAAATCAACACCACATTTGTTGTGGGCATGGTCGTGGGCACACCACACCGTGACAAGGCTGTGATTGTGAGCACACAAGATGCGCCTTGGACAGCCATGACTTTGGCCTAGGGTCTTGACATCGAGCCTCAAAGTAAATATTTCGAGTCGTCCTGTCTCGGAGCCGCCGGACTTTTGTCATGAGTGGATGACCTAGTACTTGAATTGTCCTTGATGCATCTCTGCAGGCCCTTTTGGTAGACGTGGTCCCATAGTGGTCCGGGACGACTCGCGACAGACTCGATGGACGGCGCAAAAACAGCCAGCGCCTGCAGATTACGACGATGCATCTCGAGAGATGTACTTGTACGGGGGCGTGGGAACTGACGCTAAGGGGTTTCAAGGAACAAAGAGTCGCTTGAGCACTACGGCAAGACGAGTGAGTCAGATGGCGTTTGTATTCTTCAGATCCGCGTCAAATACGCTTCCGCTCCCTCGTCATTTCTCCTTCTTACCTTCCTCCTGCTTTATTTTTCGCCAGTACGCCCTGCCGATGTCACCACAGGATGTTTGCTAAAACCCCCGTCCCCTCTTTTCCTGGCGACGGTGCTCAAGCAATGGAGAACTCTGGAATCTCGCCCATCTCGCCCTTTTGCTCTGTGCCGATGCGATATGCCGCGCGCCACCTGAGCTTGACCGATTCCACCCTTTGCGCGCGATTACCCGTATGCCAAACGTCCACCTCTTGTGTGACTCCACGACTCTGCTTAGGCGCGAGATCACGCCCCGTCTGGGGCTTGAGCTGCAGCTCGTAGCCCTGCTCATTGGCATCAATTAGCACGAAATGGGAAGAATGAGAGGCGGGATACAGAGCCAACGACGTACCTTGGTAACGGCGAGTTGAAAGTGAAGCTCGCTAACAGGCTGCGCCGTGTTGTTGCTAAAGGCAAATATGATATTGATCGCATTACTCGCACCAACCCGCTTGGCAACAAACTCGGCGCGCAAATTCGTGTTGAAGACGATTGACCTATGCTCACGAGGCTTCGTTGGCGCTTCTGGCGGCAGCGACGATGTAAAGTTCCATTCCTCTTCCTCGACGGCCGGTACTGCCTTGGACATTGAGAACGCAGCAAACGGATCAAATGAAGGAGGCGCCGCCGGCGGTTGAGGCTGCTGCTGGATAGGAGGCTGCGGCGTAGTCGATTGGGATGCTGTGGGAGATGTAAAGGAGGCGAATTGGGAGAATGACGGCGTCGTGCTGGGCGCGTTGCCCTTGGCAGTGCTGTCTTGAGTCATGGACGAGAGCAGAGCAGGACCCGGAATGTCTGTATATCTAAATGAGCATGCGAACGAAGGGCCGCGGCTCATCCAGACGGCAATATCGCAACAAGGTAGCAGCTTGACTTACTCTGGTTGGCCCCAAATCCGAGGGCAATATTACCGCCCTGGCCATACGTGCTTGACGTGCCGCCAATGTCAAGACCCAGCAGGTCATTCTCGAGACCACCGGCTTGAGACTGTCCCTGAGCACCGTTGCTACCATTGGCATCAGCCGCGTCGGCGTCCAAGTCAATGAGAGACAGCTCTGCCGCCGCACCACCGGCAGATGTGCTCGGCGCCGCGCCTGATGCCACCTTTGCGGCGCCTTCCATGTCGCCCTTCTTCATGAGCTTGTAGCGCTCAACGGTGCGATGTATGCTGTCGTTGATCTCAAAGAGCTTGGCGACGGCCTCATGATCGTCCGATTCCTCTTCGCACATTTTCTGAATCTTGGGCTGCGCGCTTTGCAAAGCAGAGGCCAGCTCGCTGAAAACATCGCCCTCTTGCATGGTATCGCCAGGCTTGAATGCCTCGAGTCGTTCCTCAAGCAGCCTCGCTTTGGCTTGAATCTTGCCAATCTCTTCTGCAGCCTTTGCGCGATAGTCTGTCTTGGACCTATTGTCGTATCCTGCCATGATCTTCATGAGGCGATTGGCTTCACGTAAATCTTCGGGGGAGCCACGGCGAATAAGCTCTTGCAATTTGGCAGACTGGGCTTCCTTTTCCTCTTCTTCCATCTCGTCGGGCGACTTCAGGTTCTGATGCAAGTTAGCAAGTGGCAACTTATGGAAGAGGTGTGAGGCTTACGTCGCTTGGATTCAAGACAGCAGCATCCTCGCGGCGAACTTCTGGAAACATGTAGCCCTTGTAGCTGAGAAGACGGTGCATGTCGCGGATGAAACCCAAGTCCTCTCTGTACCGACTGGTCTCGCATATCGTGACACGCCATTCTTCTATTGCCTCGAGAATCTTATTCTGGACACGACTGGCGCGGATGGGAGGTCTTTCGGGAAATCTGCGGACAAGTTCGTTGAGAAACTCCTTTGTGCTGATTTGCAGGTGAAAGGGATAACCGCAGTTCTTGACGCAGTTGTCGAGTAGATGGAGGGCGAGGAGCGCAACATTGGGATTGCGGTGGTTGATGAAGCCGACGATGGCGGTGGCAGCCTCACGGGGAGCGCTGCCCTTCTTGCTATTGATGAGATCGCATATCTCGAGGTTGAGAGCGAGGTTGGGCTCGTAATTGTCGGGACTACAGGCTGCCGAGACGAAGCGCTGGAGCTGCGAAGGGGCGCGGCCGAAATCAGTCCAGCGGTCGCGGGCGGCGGCGCGGGCAGATGCGGCCTCCATGTTGCCGCTCGAAGCTTCTTGTCCCCAGGCAAACGACGGCCCCGAGACAGACAAGCAAGTTGAGCGAGTATCGCGTTCGGTTCGGGGGCGGGTGTGAAGACGGCAAGTCGAGATGGAGTCAGAAAGGTGGCAGATTGGTACCCAGGGCTGGGTGACGACGATGCCCCAGGTGAAGCGAGTCCTTTAGCCGAGCTTGATGGCAGAGTTCGGCTATGTTTTCATGGCATGGCTGAAATAAAAAATGTTTGGCGTATCTTGGCCGGATTGGGGGACCCGCGTGGTGAAGCGTCGGCGCCCAAGAGAGGAGCAAAGAGGTGGAAAGGCAATCGACAGCTTGATGGCAGGATGGTTCGAGAGTCGTACTGGAGCACTTGCCACGGCTGCTGTTGCGCGCTGCCTGGGGCGTGCCATGTAAGCGAGGGGCTCACGGTATCAGCCACATGTACCTACGTGTGGTGATTGCGAGTAAAGATACTCTCAAACTGCTAGGTAGGTAGTTTGCCTCACCCCACCATGCCGACACCCCCCGGCGGGCGGGACCCTGTGATTTTCCGTTGCCTCGTCTCGCCGTCATTGACCTGCCCAAAGGTATAATTCATTTACTGCCAAGTCGGTACTCGCGATACCCACGATAGTTGATTTCCTGAAGCAAACTTCAAATCGGCCAAATATACCTGGAATCCGCAGTCTCCGAACGCGAATAGCCTCAGCGAGCTCGCCCTCGTTATCCTCGATCGACATTTTCAGGCCATCTCAACCACAACGACAGAAGCCCAAGTAATGGTTCGACATAAAAAAGACTTCGCCGGAAGAGGTAAGAAATCTGGTTTCCGTGGAGGCGGGCATCACGGCGGTGGCGGCTTCAGAGGTCCCCGCGACAATGGCGAGTCGGGCGATGTCGATCCGTCGTCTTTCCGACCCGTCTTCAAGGCCGCCTGCTGGGACTTGGGCCACTGCGATCCCAAGCGATGCTCCGGCAAGCGCCTGATGAGGCTGGGTCTCATGCGCGAGCTTCACATGGGCCAGCGACACAGCGGCGTCATTATCACGCCAAACGGCAAGCAGGTCTTGTCCCCGGCCGATCGCGAGCTCATGGACCAGCACGGCGCCGCCGTCGTCGAGTGCTCCTGGGCGCGCACCAAGGAAGTACAATGGAACAAGGTCGGCGGCAAGTGCGAGCGCCTGCTGCCGTATCTCGTCGCCGCGAATACCGTCAACTACGGCAAGCCATGGCGGCTAAACTGCGTCGAGGCCCTCGCCGCCGCCTTTTACATATGCGGCCACGCCGACTGGGCGGAGCAGGTCCTTGCGCCCTTCCCGTACGGCAAGTCGTTCCTTGAGATCAACTCCACCATCCTGTCCAAGTACGCTGCCTGCGTCGACGACGCCGATGTCAAGAGGACCGAGGCGGAGTGGATGGAGAGACTGGAGAAGGAGTACACCGATAGTCGAGATCGCGGCGGAGACGACATGTGGACGAGTGGCAACACCAACCATCGATTACCGGCGTCTTCCGACGACGAAGCTGAAGATGGCGAGGAGGAGGACGCGCGGTCACAGGATGACGATAGCGTCGACGGCATCTACCTAGGCAAACGGCCCCTGGATCCCACGCCGAGTGAGGCCCACGCGCAAGCACTGGAGGGAGCCTCGGAGAAGGATCCCTTTGACATATCCGACGACGACGCCGCCGATGATGCTGCCGCAATGGAGGAGATTCGCCGCAAAGTCCTAGCCTCCAAGACCTTTTCCAACCTGAGCACGGAGCCCGAGCACGAGGATCAGGGGAACAGGAAGCAGCCGGCCACGATACCCCGGCCCCAGCGCCAGCAATACAAGGTCGACCTGGATCTGCAGCCAGACTCAGATAACGACAGCATCAGTGACGGACACAGCAGCGGTGGCGACGATGACGACGACGAGTTTGACAACATTATCGAGGCGACGCCCGTGACGGACAAGATTGGCTTGGCCAAGCTGGAAAAGGAGCGGAGTCGAGTTACCGTATCGAGCCGGGCGTTTTCATCCGGCGCCGTCTCTGCCCCTAGGAGAGGGTAGAGCTGCAAGTGGAGATGGGTCGGCTACAAGGCGAATGAATACTGAGACAATGCCTGACTTTTTCTCATTTTGCTTTCTCTTGAATGTTACGTCAACTACGTAGATTGACAACATCTATGCTATATCTCACATGCTTGCGCCCGACTTCCCCCCATCACCGCATCATGAACAGTAATGCTGAGCCGCGCCTATTTCGCCACCCGATGCGGTCCTTCATGACCGATCCGCTAGGAAATGAAGCACTTTGTTATACACTCCAGCCAACGCGATGCCGCGTCGCACTCTCTCACAGCATCCTCTTCTCCCGGATCTCCTCGTAGGTCTGGATCTGGTCGTCCACCTGCAAGTCTTCAAAGCCCTCCAGGCCGATGCCGCATTCGCTGCCTTTGCCCATTTCCGCGACGTCCTTCTTGACGTGCTTGAACGTATCGATTTTGCCTAGAAAAGATCAAGTCAGCAAAGGACGTCCGTAAGGGATGGACGGTAGTCAAGCGATGCGAGACCAAGCGCGGCGAGGCTTCTGCAAAAAAAGGGGGTAGGCGATTTACCTTCGAATATGACCTCGCCCTTGCGCATAACCTTGACGCGCGAGACTTTCTTGATGGCTCCGTTGCGGATCCTGCAACCGGCAATGTTCTTGTACATGCGCTTCTTGATGTTGATGGGGAATATTTGCAAGACGTCCGCCTCGCCCAGAACGCGATGTGAGACGTTGTCGGGTAACAGAGCAGATAGCGCTGATTTGGCGTCGTCGACGACGTGATAAATGACGCTGTGGTCCATGATCCTAACCTTGGCAGCCTCGGCCCGCTGCCTGATGTGCGGCAGCACGGGCGAATTGAAGTTGACAATGATGCTGTTGGACGTGGCGGCGTGGTCCACGTCGTATTCGGAGATCTGGCCTGCCGAGGAGCGCAGTATCTTGGAACATACCTCGTTATTGCCCAGCTCCTGGATTGCTGCACAAACGGCTTCGGCAGAGCCGACCACATCGGCCTTGACGACGAAATTCTGCTGCAACATCTTTGGCTCCTCCAGGACCGACTCGCTTGTCTCCTTTTCCGTCTCCTTCTCTTCCTGCAGACGTTTGGCGGCCTCCTCTGCGGCTTTTTCCCGCTGCCGCTGCTCCTGTTCAACGAGCTGTTTCGAGCTCTCTTCGCGCTCGGCCATTTCTGTGCGGTATTCGACGGCCATCTTGGCCCTGTTCTCATCGGGAGCTTGCAGCACCTGGTCTCCGGCAGGAGGCAAGTCACGCCAACCCAGGATTTCGACAGGCGTACCAGGTGGTGCTTCGGTCATCTCCACGCCAGCTTCATTGCGAAGCAGGCGGATTCTGGCCCAAGACTTACCTGCGACGATGAGGTCACCAGGGCGCAGAGTGCCTCGCTTCACCAGGACCGTAGCCGCCTTGCCGTCTTGCTTGATGCTCGACTCAAGAACCCAACCTTCGGCCATGCCGGCCGTCTCCGCCCGGACATCAAGCATCTCGGACAGCGCAATGATGTTTTCTTCCAGGTCATCCATGCCTTGTCCCGTCTTGCCACTGACGCAGACTACCTGCACATCACCTCCAAAGTCCTCAATTTCCACGCCGTGTCGAGCAAGGTCTGCCTTGACGTGGTCAACGCGCGCAGATTCCTTGTCGATCTTGTTGATGGCCACAATGATGGGCACTTTGGCTGCCGTGGCGTGCTTTAATGCCTCGATTGTTTGTGGCATGACGCTGTCGTCGGCGGCGACAACCAGTACCACGATATCGGTCACATTGGCTCCCCGTTTGCGCATGGACAGAAACGCCGCGTGTCCGGGGGTATCCAGGAAGGTGATTGGCTTGCCTGAAGACATCTTCACAATGAAGGCGCCAATGTGCTGCGTGATGCCACCATGCTCTTGCGCAGCGACCGAGGACTTCCTCAGCCAGTCCAGGAGGGTCGTCTTGCCATGGTCAACGTGACCCATGATGGTGACAATGGGTGGTCGTCCTGGAAGAGACGAGGCCTGCTCGGGAGCCGGTCGAGGTTTGAGGTCCCTTTGCGAGCCAGTGTCAATCGTTGGCTCGAATCCGTACTCCATTGCGACTAGGGCTGCTGTTTCACCCGTCATGATGGTATCAGGGGTAACATTCTCGAAGCCCATCTCTTCCATGTCTCTGAGGAAATTGGTCGGGCGCTGCTTCAGACTCGATGCCAAATTCGAGACGTTAATGTACTCGGGGATAAAGATTGGTAACACTTTCGGCTCCTCTACTCCGACCCTTTTGGCTTTTTTAGCATTGCTTCGCTGGCGTTCGTCCCATCGGTTGGCGGCCTCGAATTCCCAGTCATCGTTTTCGCTTTGGCGGCGAGCTGATTTTCGAACCTTTTTTGTCTTTTTCGACGATTTGTCTCGCTGTGTTTCTTGTGCCTTGACGGGTCGTCCATCGGCGGCGACTGCCGGGTTCTTGTTGTCATCCTTCTTATCCAAGTGAGAAAATCTGTTTTCAAGCTCGTCCCAGAAACTTCCAGTAGCCGGCTTGGGCGCAGTCTTTTCCGTCGTTTGCGCGATCGCATCTTGTGACGCCTGTGACACAGCTGACGCTGCTGGTTGTGTATTGCCGCTTTGAGGAACAAGCTTGGGCGCGGTCTTTGCCGTCGTTTGCGCGATCGCATCATGTGATGTCTGAGGCGCAGATGCCGCCGCTGGTTGTGTGTTGCCGCTTAGAGGAACAGGCTTGGTCGCGGCCTGCTTCGTCAGGACCTTGCGATTTTGGAAAGACCCCCATGCCTGGCCCTGAGACGATCCGGGCTTTTTTATTTGGGCAGGTTCTTGAATGGTTGACTTGCGGTCGGCGAAAAGCCGAGACGCTACTCCGCACTGCGCAAAGGGCGCTGCGACCTTCTCGCTCATTTGACCCGGAGTACTTTTGGTTGCACCTTGTTTCTCAGATGTCCAGGAATCGGGCGTCGGCGGTGCGTGTGGCTCGCGGTCCGTCTTGAATACGTCAGCGAGCACCGACTTCGGCGTGTAAGCTTGAGCTCCCGAGACTGCTCTCCATTGGAATCGGCCTTGCTTTTCTTGGTGGAGTGGCGAGGATGGTTGATCGCGTGTAGTTTCACGTCGAGGGGCAGCCGCAGGCAATGCTTCTTTCGGCGGAGCCTTGGGTTGTGTATTGTCGACGGCGCGTAGTCGCGCCTGTTTCTCGTGAGGGAGCAACCCACCCGTGGCCAGCGAGCCAGTCGTCGATTGATTGGTACCGGAACCAAAGGTGCCCCAGGAGCGGCCAGATAATCCTGGAAACCCACCCGTCGGTCCAGCGGGTCGAGGCGAGTTCTGGTTTGACGTTGACTCTCGCAGCGACGGCGAGTTCGATAAATGACGAGCGGCCCATCGAAGTGAGCTGGGAGGGGCGGAGGGCTGCGAAAGACGCGACAGCAGGCTCGAAGGAGAATTTCGCGGAGATCGGGTCATTGTAGAAAGCCGAAGACGGCAGGACTCGCAGATAAAAGGCTTGCGGCGGCCCTGGGAAAGGGATAATCAGCCAAATGTCAAGGCATTGCAGGTCGAGCTGGACTCTCGGCGCACCTTTAATGTAGATGTCCTGAGCATGGCGACATAACCAGCTGGCGAAGATCCCAAGCGCGATATCGATGGCGCCGCATGCCCTCAATCGTGCGTGTCGGATGTGAGGGATCGCAGAAAACCGCCGGCTTTTCTCTGTGACGATGCTGAGCAAATGGTCGCCCGTAACGGGGTGTTGCTCATTGCAAAAAGCTCGGTAGCACGACTTTTCCGGAGCGGGATTATCCGCCTCAAGCTTGAGCTGCCCCCCTGTACCTCGTACCTGTCTGCAGATCGATGGGGCGCGGCACTAATTAATTAGACGACGACATGGCAGCAAAACCGCCTCAATCCTGAAACGGCTTGGAATTAAGCAGTCCACGCCTCATTCATTCAATTGGATGACTATTCTCTCCTTATTGATCTGCACGTTGGTTGTCATTTTCTTGGATATTCATCTTGCCGGTCCAGGCCTGTAGGTTGGTTCTGCTGGAGACGCCATCCTCCCAAAGTACCAGCTCCACTGCAGCCTGTACCTCGCTCATGGTACCCACATCGAGCCCGACTTCAACGCAGCCTCGGCTACCTCAACCTGCTTTGAATCATCTTCAGCAAGCCCTTTAACTCTTCGACCCAGGAGAGCGCGACTCGTCATGGCTCCGAGTAAAAGGGTCGCGAGGTCGAAGCCCTCTAGCTCGTCCCGAAGCCACGATGCGGATCCTCCGGCACCATTCAAACGGCCCCCTGAGATCCTCAATTCCTTCATCAACGGCCTCTCGGAGAAGCACATTTACATTACACACATTGATACCAAGCCCGCCATGTTCAAGCGCAAAATTTTCCTGGTCCCGGTGGCCATGAACGTGTGCGTCTCGCTCCTCTTCGCCTGGCGCATGTACTCGATCCTCCCGTGGTACTGGCAGCTCGTCGTCTCGGCTTTTGGCTATCCCAGCGAGGCAACCTTCCCTGCCTCGCAGGCGACATGGGGCGAAATCGCACGCGAGATTGCCAAGCGAGGCATCTCAATGTTTATTGACTTTGTCCTCATCATCTTCGTCTGGCCGTGGCCCGTCGAGTTTGCAGCCGGCCAGCGCCACGGCAACCCTATGCTGTGGCGGAGAAAGGTTGGCTTCCGGGACAAGGAGATTTACGTTCGCCGCAGTCGTGACTGGGACAAGTTGCTCGGGGACATCTTCAAAGACGCAGACTCGCGCAAGATCCTCGTCGCCTATGTCCAGCAGGCCACGTCCCCCATGTTGCAGGAGCAGAAGACGGGATACCTGCTCATGAACGGCTCTTGGGACCTGGACTGGGAGGGCATGATACATGCTCACGCTTTGGTCGATGAAAAGGTTGTGGCCATTGAGGCTTTCAAGACAGTCGTGCTGCTATACACCAAAGACTACGGCTGGCTTTGCTACGACACAAAGGCTGGCACCGATGCAGACTCGGACGAAAAGAGGCGGCAGGTATTTGCCTTCAGAGATGCGTTGACTGCTTTGGGCAAGGACGACCTTTTCTACCGCTGGGTTGAGATTGTGCAGTTTGAGGCGACGCAGCCCGGTGGGTTTGGTCCAGATCAACAGGAAGCAGCCGCGGCAAGAATTCGCGAAATGTTTGCATCAGAGAATGTCGACTTTGACGAGCTTTGGAAGGAGGCAGTAGGAGGCATCTAGAACATGCAAAGGCAGTGCATAATGGAGCGCATTTTTGCCGTGTTCGAATCTTGGTGGTGGGTGATTGGAGAGGCTTGAACCGAAAAAAAAACTGCCTTCATGAGGTTTCAAACCAAAGGCGCCATCTCAACCTGCCTATGCTGACAGTTCAAGCAGTCGCGCCCGTCCAGCAGTCTGCCAGGTCCAGCCATAGAGCTGGGAGATCGGCCGGTAAGGTACGCATACTCTTCAGCTATCTGTTACCTGCGAATGCAGAAGAGCCGTGTGCCATGTATTCTCACAGCCCTTCGAGTAAGCATATAAAATTCAGGATCGTCTCCAGTATATCTCGGGGTACGACTTACGGTCCTCGCTTTGCTCAAGGCATTCTCAGCGACCCACCATGCAGCACTCCCAAAGACAAAAAGAAGATCGAGACAGAAAGCAACTTTGCTGGAGCGGCGAAAAAAAAAGAAAGAAAGAAACATCGTAAACGCCCTACTACCCCTCTTCGGATTGACCTAGGCGTGAGGTACTACAGCGCGCCCTGCTTTCGCCTGGCTACTCGTTTGCTCTAACGCCGGGCTCGGAATCGACAACAAACCCGCTGTAGAGGTTAGTAGAGGGGGAGGGGATACGCACCTGATGTTTGGGTTATGTTGTTGTCGTCAAGGGCCGGACGCGCGTTTCTGGGAATCCAGTCGTCCTTCCCAGGTTAGGGTTCCGATATGTCGACGCACTGGCCACCGGACCATGGCGACGTTCGGCCGCTTCACCTTTGGAAGAACCCAGGCTTCGCTCATTGAAAGCAGGTTCGACTTTAGGTATGTGAACAGCGTGGCTGCTGGTAAGAGGGGGGGGCGTGCCTGAACAGCCGCGGGAGAACAGAGGCGAGCGGCGTTCCCCCCAGCTCATGCTGCTGGCAGCCCAGGAACAGACCAGGGCGTGTACCAAAGACCTGCGGAAGACGGCACGTGAGTTTAGACGACATTGATGACGAACTCGAGCGCTGCGCATGCCTCCAAGACGTATCTGACCACGCACCATCAGCGTGGCTCCGGCAAATGATGGTGAGAGGCATTGTGCGCTTGGATTGTCGATATGATCTACTTGCTCCCGCATCCAGCTTATGACAGCATGGCGAATTATGGAAAGTCCATTCGAAATGCGTATATATAATTGCCAGTCCGAGGGACCTTCTATGTTTCCAGGGTCCGCCGGGGTTTGACGACTAACATGGCGACAACCGGTGGCAGGACCGCCTTGGGGTCGGCAGGACTCGTTCTGGATCCATGGGCCGCATTTGGCGAAGCCAGTGATCACGGATAGGAGTAGTGCGTAAACCAGTAAGGGAGATCGATATGAGCAACGAGCGAAAGAGGGCTATGGCTGCCAACGCAGTGGTTACATCGCATTCGTTGAGGGAGGAGAAATCGGGCGCAGCGCAAAACTGAGGCTCAGGCAAGTAAGATGGCGGCGATCAGGAACTTGAAATCAGTCAATCCATAGGGGCTCAGGATAAAGTAACAATATATATTTTAGCGTCTTCCGATTATGAGAGCCATACGGAGCCGATTGCAAGCCGATGGCATACAGAGTTGCACATGAAGCGTAGGACATGACTTTTTGAAGCTATCCCGTCCGACATCCGTTGTCGTCGGACCGCTTACTAACAGGTGCCAAATTCTGGAGCCTGTGCTCGGGTACGTACCGAAGACGTGGGCAGGGGGCTCCATGTCCGCGGCCCGGAGCGGAACCTGCCGGCTCGGCGGTTGCCTTGTATGTGTCGGCCGACGGTCATGAGTCCGGCAAGGCACACTCGCAACTACGGAATGCCAGCGAGGTGAATCATGTGGCGGGTTATGGGGAGGTGTTGTGCGAAGTGAGGAAAAGATGTATCGACGGGGCGCACAACAAGACGTACAGTGCGGCTTCGATGAGCGGGGGTCATCCGGAGAGGCGGCTTGATAGCACACTAATAATTCTCAAATACAGTAGGTGGCCAGCAGCAAGAATGCCTCGAGTACAACATGCCGAAATATTGGTTTTCTAAAATGGCGCTTTGGATGATTAACGCACACCAGGCATCTGCAGACTTGGCAGGATGCGCAGCCCCGAAAACAATGCGCGCAATAAACACCTCGGACTTTAGGGTAGCTCGCAAGCTGCGATTTCCATTCAACATACGAAGTGCGTGATGCAAAGTGAACACGTCGCCGAGGGCGCGCAGATGCGTCTGCCCGAGACTGGCGAGATGCATCACACCTACACTGCACACTTCAGCGCCCTCGCAGTCCTGGACCTCGGCGAAGCATCTTTACGTGGACATCAGCACTGGAAAGCCAAGTTTCAGCCATCGCTTCTCCATGTACACTCGAGATGCCTCTGCCACGCCGTGTGCCAAGCGTCGTGTAAACTTAAACTTGACCTGCCCTTCCCGTGCGCCCAAGGCGCCGTAGGTACTTGGGCTCATCAACCGAAACTGCGGTATTCGTACCTACTTGCAAGACGTTAAGAGGTAGCACGATCCGAGCACTAGGCCAAGTACTAGTATTGAAGGGCCAAAAAGGCACTAACTCATGTCGTGTCAATCTCTCTCTCAGCGCTGCTAGTGCGCCAGCGTGGCAGCCGCTTTCGACGTCTGCAAAAGCCTCTGCTCTGTCACTACTGATGTGGTACCTTTGTCACCTTGTCTGCAATCGGGGGCCCCTTGACCCGCCGTTTCATTCTGCCGGCCCATTCGTCCATCCCTCGCCGGCCTGCCAGCCTGCCAGCCTGCCTGTGCTGCTTTGCCTTTCTCCAGCGGGGTGGGCCTCTAGCGAATTTCCAGACCAGGCGTCAAGCAAAAGACAGCAAGCACACAGACAACCCCGTCCAAACACCAACAAGCTGCCACCGACCTTCCGCGAGGCCACACATCTGTCGGCCTTTCTCCCGTCCCTGGCCCTCGCCGCCCCCCTCGATTCTCCCCATCGCTCGTCTAGGCCACTGCTGTCGATCGCTGCCTTGCCCGACTCACGCCGACCGCCCGACTTGCGATTCCGTTAGCTTGCGCCGTCGACACCTGCATCGACCTCGCCGCCACGGTCCTCATCTCCATCGCCCTGCTTCTCCTCCGCCCTCAACTCATCACTCTCGCATCTCAAAGCCCTTCGCGGCGCCGGCTCTCGACCATCGCTTTCCGTCCCCCGCTCTGATCGCGACCGGCGGCGCATCACCTCTCGGCAGTGCCCCCCTTGACGCCTCCCTTCCTCTCTGCAGCGTCAAGCATGTCCTCGACGTCGGGTCTGACACGGCGCCGCGGCGCCGGCGGAGGCGGCCTGGCCAATGTCGACGGCGAGACCAGCAACGCGGCCTCGAGGACCAATTCCTCGACTAATGTCAAGGATAGCGCCCCCGAGACGAGCTACGAGAAGGGCGAAAATGGGCACAAGATTGCTTTCGATCCTCGAGACATCAGCGAAAGTGCTGAGAGGAGCAAACAACCCAAGCTGACCATGATGGAGGAAGTGCTGCTTCTCGGTCTCAAGGATAAGCAGGTACGGCTCTGGCGCGCATCTTGCAACCTGCGCCATGATTCGGCAACCATGCCCCTAATCGCTACTTGGCTAATCGACCATTTACCATCAGGGTTATCTATCTTTCTGGAACGATAACATATCGTATGCTCTCCGCGGCTGCATCGTCCTCGAATTGGCCTTCCGCGGTCGTATCAGCATGGAAAAGGACCCTTCTCGACGCCGTTTCCCCCCAGCCGATCGTAACATCGAAGTTATAGACGATACTCTCACGGGCGAGGTCCTGCTCGACGAAGCACTCAAGATGATGAAGCAAAGCGAGAAGATGAGCGTCAGCTCTTGGATTGATTTGATGAGCGGTATAGTAACCTCGACCGAAAGACTCTGCTTGCCCACTCCGACTGACGACATCATTTCTCAATGGTCCAGGTGAAACATGGAACCTGATGAAGATTGGGTACCAGCTCAAGCAGGTGCGGGAGCGTCTTGCCAAGGGCTTAGTCGACAAAGGCATCCTGCGCACAGAAAAGCGCAATTTTCTCCTGTTTGACATGGCCACCCATCCGGTTGCCGACGGCGGTGCTAAAGAAGAGATTCGCCGCCGCGTACGAAACGTCCTGACGCAACGAACTGTCGTCCTTAACAACAGCCAGTTCCTGCCCGAGTCACTCGACTTTCGCTACCTACGTACCGTGTCTATGGTCTGCGCAGCCTACGCAGCCAACGTATTGGAGAACGCTCTCTCGACTCTTGGGCACGAGGCCAGAGAGCGCGCCTTCGCCCAAACCGACGAGCTGCTCGCCGACTACAGCCAATGGCCCTTTGGCAGGAAAGCAGTGGGTAACGGAATTGGCGCTAACCTGCCTCAAGTGATTGCAGAGGTCCGTGATGCATCGCCCTTGCTGACAATAAAGCAGCCCCCTCCGTCTCCATTGCCGGCTGACTCTTGTCGCAGGAAGTAAGCAAAGCAAAGGATAAGGAGCTCCAACTTGAGGTCGTCGCCGCTTGCCTGAGCGTCTTCACTCGTCTCGACTCTTTGCTATGAACGGAGGCGGTACCATTTAGGGACACACCTTCGTAGCCAGGTGTCTTCCTACAGGACCAACGTAGCCAACCGGCGATTGATGCTGTCTTTTGCTCCTTGTCGATGTACCCGGTGTTTGACGATGGGACGCAGTTCTGTGTCGAGATTTCACAAGACGATCCTACTTCCAATCGTGTCCTCCCCTCCTCCAAAGGGAGACGTTTTTTCCGGAGAGAAAGGGCCAAAGGGCTGGGCATACATATCATGTGCGGTCGATATCAAGACACCAAAACAGGAGGGATAACAGGATTGATGTCGTCAACGCGTCGCCACTTCCTTTACTTGCTCGAAACGACATGCGAATGATCAGGGGAGCAGGCTTTCGGGCAGCTCGTGGCAGCTGGGTGGCGTGGAATGGGGGGGGGATTATCCCAGTACAAGGAAAAGAGGAAAGCCAAGATAGCCTGCAAAGGAGTTTATTTCCCGTTTTGACTTTGCGTCCATCAGTTTGCAACATCTGACGCGGGCTTGGAACCATGGTCGAGGCGGTGCTTTCGTAGACAAGTCATGTTGTTCTCGGTGTTTACGCGCCAATGTCACTTGTCGAAACCTTGAAATCAGGTTTGGTTTGCACGGTATCCCTTTGCCAAGATTATCCTATTGACATGGCCACGTCCCCGATGAGAAAGGGCTTTGAATACATGTCACAATTTTTTTTTTCACCTGAGCCCCAATGCTCAACGCCTAAGCGCCTCTTTCGCCCCTCCCCGTAGATATCGTCGTCGATGCACAAGTAAAATCGCGAACACATGAACCCTCCCCCCCTCAGGGACTTCGCTCCCGCCGTACCTCTTGGTGCTCCATTTATCAAAGATGGCAACGTCCGCGCGTAGCCTCCTAGGCTCTATCTTGCTGCTGAGCATGCACAGGCCTTTGCCCCATTGCGTGATGCCGCTCGGCTGACTTGTGTTTTGGTGTTTTGGTGTATGTTGCCGTGTCCAGGGCGTTACTTCTTGCGGCCGCCGACGCCGAAGCTGCCCTCGAAGCCGGGCCGCCCGCCCTTCTTCTTCTTGGCCGCGCCCTTCTTCTTGCCGGCCTTGCCGAGCAGCTTGTCCTCCTTGCGCTTGCGAATGTTCTCCTCGCGCTTCTTCTGCCGCTCCCTCTGGGCCTGGTCGACGCCCTTTACGCGCTCCTTCCACGCCTTCTCGCTCTTCTTCTTGGTCGCCTCCTTGCGCTTGACCGACTTCTTGAGCATGGTCTCGTCGTCGCGGATCTTCTCGCCCTCGATGCGCCGCCTGGCCGTCAGCCACGCCTCCTTCTCGGCGATCTCGGCGCGCTTCTCGGCGTCGAGCTCCTCAAGGCGCTTCTTCTGGTTCTGCACCTTGAGCAGCGCCGTCTTGGGGTCCGACGGGCCCTTCTTCTTGCCCTGATTGAGCACGTAGCTGAGGTCGTGCGACATTTGCGAGCCGTCCCCGAAAACGACGCGGCCAAACGAAAAGTTGCCAGTGGCCTCGTCCAGCTCGACAGCGGGGCTCATAACCCCCGGCGAGTTGGATGCGAGCGCCTCTTCTCGCTTTCGTGACTCCTCTATCTTAGCCAGCTTGCGCAACTCCTTCTTATGTGCTTTGCGCTGCGCCTCTTTGGCTCGCCTTGATTCAATGAGCTCTTGTCGAGTGCGGATGGGCTTGCCATCCGGTCCATCGGCTTTTCTGGCTGCGCGCAGGGCTTCGATTTTGGCGGCCAACCGAGCGCGCAAAGCCGTCGTGTCCGCGGGAATCTTGATTTGCTTAGGCTTCTCTGAGGTCGGATCGGTGGAGGAGACTGAGGTGGCGGCACTGGATGCCTCACCCTGGGCGCTGGATGAAGGCGCGACGGCCTCTGCGGTATCGAAAGTCGGCGATTGGCGGTCGGACTCAGGAGAAGATGGCTCTCCAAGTTCCTGAGTATCGTCGGCGGCCTTGACTAATGTGGAGGAAGGCAGGGTAGATTTGGCCTTTGCCGGTGTCTCTTCGCCGCTGGTCTTCGTTTTCTTTTGCTTCTTGCTGCTCGTTGGGGTGGAGGCTGCTGCTTTGGCGATGCCGGTTTTGTCAGATGCTGCCGGTGTGGGTGCCTTCTCTTCTTTCCTACTCTTCTTGTCTGCTTTCCTATCTGCTTTTCGTTCACGCTTGGCCGCCAGCTTTTCTTCTTTCCTTGACTTCTTGATCTCGGCGTCTGCTGTGCTCGATGCTACCTCGTCATCGTCCAGCTTTGGTTTCTTGGCCGTCTTTTTTCTCAGTCCTTCGCCAGGTTTTTCGGCCTCTATGCCCTCGATCGCCTCGAATGATTCTTCGCCATCGTCAACGTCTTCACTCTTTTCTTGGTCTAGATCTTCTTGCTGCATCTCCCGTAGCTTCCGTTTATTCCTGGCCCGCTCATCCATGACCTCCTTGGCGTTGCGGTTGAGCTCGCTATCCGGATCGAGTTTGCCCCGTCGGGCGGCGGCAGCCTCTTGCTTGGTCTGCTTCTTCTTCTTCCATTGATCCTATCAGTCCAGAAAGAAAAGGTCAGCGCATCATTCTGTTTTTGAGATTTCGTTGCGTGGCGGCACATCGAGCGGATGGGGCTACGTCGGTGAAGGGACGGTGGCTGCCGTAGCGAGCGGGGAAATGTGTAGAACTCTAGCGGTTATGGACGTACGCTGTTGTCTTCTCCGTAATATGTCTTGGCGGGAATCAAGCTCAAGAGACCATCGAAGGCCTTGGCGTGGTCGCGCAGGCGATCCTATCGAGGCGTCGTCGTCAGTACAAAGCTCCGCCATTGACTTCGCGCCGGGCGACGAACCTGCAACGACGAGTCGGCCATTTCGACGATTTCTAGGCAGCGGCTTCGTTTGCTAGGGGCGATGCGTCTTGTTCAGCTGCAATGCAGATGATCAAGAAGGGAAATGGTCGCTCGCGCAAAGTCAGGCTCGTCGGGCCAGTCTGGTGTCGGTATAGTGGAATCGCAGCGGAGGAAGAAAAAATAGGTGGCGACGATAAAGGTGCAGCTACGATTTTTTGGCGCCGTTGGGCCATTTTTTCCCTCTCGGTTTTTCTCGGACCCTGGCAGATACGGCTTGCAACCACTGCAACCCACCTATTATATGTGGGGTAAACTCGATGCCATTCGTCGTCCAGCGAGAATCCTCATTTTCTACGAAGTATTCTGTATTGTATTTTGTGCACCCAATTGCGTCTGTTGTTTCCATCTGGTACAGAAGGCACAACAGAGTGCAATTCGCATGTACTATCCAGATACAAGTACCTATTACTCGCCAACTTCGTGGTCATTGTCGTTGCTTTACAGGGATTAAAGTGCATGGCCCGAGTGCACGAGACTTATATCGTCGAAAAGTCAGGCGGTCCTATGTATAGAGGCCCATGGCCCCAATCACTTGGGACGAAACACATGAGCTACATCCTGTCATTGGCATCGTCAATGCATTGTCGCAAACAGCGTATAGATAGAACTCCCGCTCAGCTACTGAGATGGCCTCACTTCATCAAGTGCATGTATCCATGACATGTATTCGTGATACTGACGACGTTTCGACAGTCTTCAGATTTGGTCTCCAACGATTCAAGGAGTCGTAATAAGCTGTTTCCAAGAGGCTCAGGAAATGTTACAGCGTTTCTCATTTCTTCTTGCTAGCCTTCTTGGGGCCTGCCGCAGCCTCTCGCCTCTTGGCCTCGCGCGCCTCAATCTCCGCGCGGCGGGCCTTCTCCTGCTCCTCCCTTTCTTCCTTTTCGGCCTAAAAGGTCTATCAGCAATTGCCACGATGCTTACCTCTGGAGGTCGTGCTTGAGCTCTTACCTGTCTCCGAGCAGCCTCTGCCGCTCGCTGCTCGCGGATGAGCTTGAGTCTGGCGAGGTCGGCCTTTGCCTCGTCCGTCTTGCCCTGCGCCTGCAGCTTCATGTATCTCTCTTTGGCGGCAGCGGCCTCGAGCGCTTCCCTCTCGCGCCGGCTGGCGGGCGCATTCATCTTCTCGACGCCCTCGGTGATGTCGTCGACTCCGTTCTTGGTCATGTTGCGCGCGGCACGAGAATGATTGGGGTTGGCGGGCATGTCTTCGTCTTCGCTTTCGTCGCCGCTCGAGGGCATGTCTCCGACCTCGACGGTGCGGGCTTTTTGCTTGGCAATGGCAGCTTCTTTGCGGGCCTTCTTTAGGGCCTTGCGGTCATCGCGGTTCTCGTCGGCAGCCGACGGCTTCTCAGCACCAGCGTCGTCGCTCTTCTCCTCCTCGGAAGAGGAGGCATCTGAGTCCTCATCTTGGCCCGAAAGTTGCTGCGAGTCGGCGCTCCACATGCTGACCTGATTGCCATCGGCGTCGACGGGCTGCAGGCCGCGCGAGTAGTGCTTGCCACCTAGAAAGACACGGTCAGCGGGCAGGTTGATGCGAGTACACACAGTTGTTTGCTCACCTCCTCTCGTCGGCTTGTTGAATTTGCCGCCGCGACGGGCAGCAGTCGCCGTAGCGGTTCCGCCAGCCATGTTGAGTGAAGAACGAGATATCGAGAGTTTCTTCAGCGAGAGGACGAGACGAGCTGAGCGAAAGCGATGGGGTTCACTGTCCGACTTTGGATGTGGATGTCTGAAATGATAGGGCGGCGCAAAGGGTGGTAACGCAGAGTCTTGGGGGGCAAAGAGTTGGGATGGGCGCCGCTGGCTGACTAGAAAGAAATGTCCAAGTAATTAGCCCCTCGTCGAGTGGCTGTCTGGGCGGGGTAGCGGGGTAAAATAATCGGCCAGCACATTGAGCAGCCCGACATGGAAAGCAGACGGGCGAGTGACAGTACGGCAAGGCAACGCTTGAAGACACGGACTCGTCCACTGCGGCATCACAGGCATCATATCCAATCAGCCAGGACGGCACTTTTCGGGTATAAACTGGCGCCACCATCTCGCACATTATTGAGGGCTTTAGGCCTGTAATGGTAAACTGGAGGCTCAGAAAAGGTCGTGGCTCCCGATGGGTCAGGGGTCGTGACATTCGCAGCCGGGAACAGGAGAGATCCAATAGAGACGAAGGTGATTACCGTATGTACAGTATGCGCCTCCTATCCGCAAGTACATAAGCCATCCAAGTCGCTCGAGTCACAGGTCATACTAACATGCACGACACCATGATCAGTGCGCACAGCGGCGCCAACATTCTTTGCAGGTGACCCTTGGACGGGAGCATTATGGACCTGCACAAAAGGTTGATCATGGCCTGCCTTCAGGCGGTTGCATGCCAATGACTGGGACGATGGCCTCTCACCGCCTTGACTGGTGCATTGCCGACGTCTGTTAGTACAGGTTGAGGCCTACCTCGCGACAAGGAGCTTTGCGTCGCTTATTTCCGAACTTATTAGGGACGCATCGAGCTTGAGATTCAGCCGCGCAGGCGCAACTGTCAATGGAGTAGTTTGAGCATCGCGACGTTGAACGGACCTGATCAACTCTCGGCCATCAGGTCGCGATTGGGCTTTCGAGTTGACGCTGCTTGCGGCGCGAACAGGGTCACTTAATTAGATGCAATCAAATGAATGCAAGCCCGCTTCTTCAACATCCTTGGCTCAAGAGCTTCTGAATGCTCCAAGGGATAAAGCCGCTCTGTTGGCGAGGCATTTAGATAGATACAGCGTTCATACGGGGCAAGCTTCGTAGTGTGCAAACCGGCGTGCTGTTGCAAGACTCGAGCACGGTACGTACTCAAAGCCCTAGCGTCGTGACTGAGCCCGATCGGCGAATCCTCGGAGGAGACGCTTCCCCGTCCACTATTAAACCGCAATTTCCGCAGCGCCGGTTTCTTTCCCTTTTCCTCTTCTTCTTCAACCTACTAGAAATTTAAAGTCCTTCAAATTCACTCTGGCTTCCATACTCTTTCCATGGATGCCACCGGAGGGGAAACTGGAGGATAGAGCATCGTCCGTCGGATCTTACCATTTGCTCTGCTTGCACTCCGGTGCCCGTGGTGCATATAAAACTTTTCTTCGGCACATCTCTCAGCCACACGCACGCGTTGGCATGCTGTGTGATCTTGTAGAGTGGCACGTTCTCGCCGTGGCAATGTGAGCCTGCTCTCGTGCTGATGGCCGTCACGCCGCCGCGTTCCCATTTGCAGTGAGAGTAGAGAATGTGCTGAGCGCGCAGTGATGAAGAGGACAAGTCTTGATATGGAGGTTCACGGCGGCAATCTAGAGTCACCGTCACCTCGACAGTGATTGCAGCACGTCATTCAGGCGCTGTCGCTTTTGTCTTCGCACCGTCGGTTCTCCTGGCTTCGGCGACCCGGTCTCACGCCTGTTCCGCCACGTCGCCTTGACTTCAGTCGCCACGCCGACTCCAGCGGTGGTCGATCTTGTGAAGGTGTAGCATTTGGTCACAAAGAGCCCGCGACTCACGTATGCCGGCTGGTTTGATATCCCTCCACGCCCGCTTTGTCCCAGAAAGAGGGTCGCAAATGGCTTTGAAGGAAGCACGAATGGCCCAGCCACGGCTTGCAAGATAGACTGGACACCACGGTTCCGCAGGTCAGCGTCTTGAGTGAGCTGCCCGATGAGCGAGTAAAGCCAGAATGCCCAGAACTCGAAGGCGACGTCGGTACTGGACCGACTGTCTGCGGATGCCGCCGCCGTATTCCATGTAGGCATGTCTGCCTTGGTCGTGTCCGAGAGATAGTCGAGAAGCGAAGTGGCATCGCCGTCCGCGACAAATTTGACGGCGCAGCGAGAGTCGCTGGAGATGGATAACAGATCCGAGTCCACAGTCCTGGCCAGGTCCTTGAGGCGATCGCCGCTGATGCCATCATGCGGAGCGAATAGCATGAGATATTGAGAGAGCGAATCATCAAGGCCAGACGCCGCGGGAGCCATATCCCAGCCGTGTTCCGTAGCTTGCTTGTATGGGCTATGCCAGTCGTCCCGTGAGCCAACCACATCGTATAGCGTCAAGGACGGAAATTTGGACACCCATCGTAGTGACTCCTGCGTGACGGACCGATCACCCCAGATCCGCAGAATGCGTAGGAGCGGAAACGGGTCCTGCATCTCAGTCCAGCCACGCAAGAGTCGGTCTTCGACGGTGGGAAAGGTAGCGCGCAGCTCGTCGGTGGGCTGGACGAGCTCGAGCACGCCCAGGTTGCTCATATGAGCCAAGCACAGCAGCTGATGGGTGCCAAACTCGCACCCGCCGCTGATGACGATGTGCGTGATGAAGTCCGTCGACAGCGACGTCAACGGCTGCACGTACCGCTCGAGCTCCGTCCCCGGCTGCCGTATGTGCTGGCGGAAGCGATAGAGGCCGAGCGTCTTTTCATCGTCCTCGCTCAGCAGCTGCTTGGAAAAGATCGTCCAGGCGTGCAGGCACACGCCTCTGTCGCATAGTAACCAAATCAGCCTACTTGCCTCGTCTCAGAGAGGGTTTGCCGCGACACACCTAGCTTCCAGGAAACGCCAGATCCGCCATCGTAGTCGCAGCGGGATGTGGTCGAGATACTCATCGGCCACGTCGCCAATGTTGTTGGCAATGACGTTGATGGCGGTGTCGACCAGAGATCGAGGCCCGCGGGAGCCGCGGGGCGTCAGCAGCGGGTAAGGCCGCCGGCGAGACCAGTCGGCATCGTCACCTCGAGCTGAGATGGCATGGCGCGGCAGGGTCCATTCCTTGAAGACTTGGCCGGTTGAGACATCGAACATGGTCGGCAGATGCCAGAAGGCAGATTTTTGATTTCGAGATGGCAAACAGGAGCAGCGGGGGCCGCAAAGGCCGCTGCCGATGGCGCGTTGGAGCAACAGCCTGCGGCGGCCAAAATTCTATCGCTTGTTTGCAAACGATTCACCTTTGGCAACGCATGTCAAAACCCGCGAACTCGTCGCTCTTGGCCTGCTTCGTTAATATGACGGAGGGTGGCGCAGGCTCAAGGCCGCTTGGTCGCGCGGCTCAAAAAGATGTCTGCTGGGCCAAGGCGATGTGTTTTTCGACAAGCGACGTCCACGTAACATTTGAACGGTGAGTTATTGCGAGAGACTAAGATGCTGTTCAGTGCACTTGATCAATTCAACTCGAATACGGCTTGATTTTTTTGGGCAAATTTCGGGACCGCCTAGCGCAGACATCGACTTTGGCTCTGTCGGCCGCAAAAGGTAGCAACACCAATTTCGCCGAGCTTCATCTTGAAGCCTTGCCGGTAAATATCAAAGTATGGCTCATTATAATCATCAAATCTGGTAGCAGAACGCCGAGATCGAATGCAACAATCAGCCGCTTCTCGACCGCCTCTTCAAACTCCCATCCACTCACAGACCCATTGATCGTGACCCCTGGGTATCATGGCTTTCTCGTCTCACAGCATAAGCTTCAAGTCCTTGGCTACGGTAAATGGCGCCTCAGTCTTTCTCTTGATCTCCTCGACCGTCACGCCGTCGGCAATTTCGATGAGTGTCAGCCCATGAGTAAAGTCGACGTCAAAGACTCCCTAAATGACCCATGAAAGTCGGTTAGCTTGAGCCTCAAGCATACTGAGACTTCACGCCTGGAATGCGATCCTCTCAAGGGTTCTTCGAATACTGACCAGTTCTGTGATGATCATCGAAACGCAGGCTCGCCCTGTCAACGGGAACGCGCATTGTCTGACAATTTTGGGGTTTCCCTTCTTGTCCGTGTGCTCCATTGTCACCACGACCTTTGTTGCCGACGGGTTGCTCACCAGGTCCATGGCGCCTCCAAAGCCCTTGACCTTCCCTGGCAGCATCCAGTTGGCCAAGTCACCGGTGCCACTAACTTGCATCGCGCCGAGGATTGTGAGGTCGATTCGGCCACTGCGAATCATGCCAAAGCTTTCTTCGCTGCCAAATATGGCCGCACCCGGGTTAAGTGTCACTGTTTCTTTGCCCGCGTTAATGAGATCAGCGTCCTCGGCGCCCTTCTTGGGATATGGACCGAGGCCAAGAATGCCATTCTCTGACTGCAACTGGACTTCGACATCGGCTCCAACAAAGCCCGGTGCAAGCATGGGCATGCCGATGCCAAGGTTGGCATACATGCCATTCTTGAACTCTTTGGCCGCTCTCCTTACAATGCGTTCCCGCTTGGCGGCCGTGTCGCCGGTCCCGAGGGCGGCCTTGGCATCGGCATCGGTCTCATCTTTTGCCCAAGTATATTTCTCAATCTGCTTCTCCGCCGTACTCTGAATGACGCGCTTGACGTAGATACCAGGTAGGTGGACAGCCTCTGGTGGGATCTCGCCGGGTTCGACAATGTGCTCGGCTTCAACAATGGTCATCTTGGCGTTGCGACCCATGGCCCCGTTAAAGTTGTTTGCGGCAAGTCGGAATTGACAGTTACCCAGCTTGTCGGCTTTATATGCCTTGACAAAGGCATAGTCTCCGGCGATGCTGTGTTCGAGCAGATATGATTTGCCGTTAAAGACCTTGACATCCTTGGGGTATGAATATTCGGCGGGCGTGCCGTCGGCTTTGTTCTTGAGTGGCAGATCGCCGGTCTGAACGACAGTACCGAAAGCTGCAGGCGTATAGAAGGCCGGTATGCCCTTGCCGCCGGCCGCACATCGCTCAGCAAGAGTGCCTTGAGGGGTCAGTTCGAGCTCAACTTGGCCGGTTAGGTACATGGATTCGAAGGTCTTGTTCTCGCCGATATAGCTAGCAATCATCTTTTCAACCTGCTTCGTCTTGAGCAGCTTGCCGAGACCCGAGCTGTCTGTTCCGGCGTTATTTGAGACGGCAGTCAGGCCCTTGATCTCTGGCTTGCTGAGAACCTCGTCGATGAGTGTATCGGGAACACCGCAAAGACCGAAACCACCGCACAGCACCGTCGTATTGGCTCTCATGTCTTTCAATGCCTCTGCTGCTGATGGAAACACCTTGTTGATTTCGAACCTGCGCGAAGAAGCGGAGAAGGACCTGAAGAGGATCGGGGCGGGCTGCCAGGTGTGAGTGAGAGTTACCACGTAGTCAGGGCCGACACCAGTGCAATGATGAGACTGACATTGGAGCCATGGCGGACAAATGCTCTGAGCGTCCGCGCTCTCAAAGCCGAGGAGGGCATTGTATTGGAGTCTGAGGCGGGCGGATGGAATGGACGAGGAGCAGCGCAGGCGATGCGCTACAGGAAGGTGATTTCTATAAGTGTTTTCTTACGGGGCTCGTTATTCCAAATGCGCGACAGAGCGACAAAGATGTTCATACGGACACTGCTAAAGGGGAGAATTGGCGGATGGGACGAGACGACTTGGTGAGAGAGACGAAGTCAGCGTCCGATGCCGACGGATGGTTGAACCGCGAATGGCCGAGGCAGGGGCGGCCAAGGGCGGCCCCTCCTCCGCCTTCCGGCTACCCACAAAGGGTCCGTTGCTTGCCGTGGCTCCACCCCAGCCACGATCTCGAGTGTCGAGGTACCTGGGTACTTACAAGGTGACCCGACAGCCGATTTCCTAAGGTACCTCCGGTACTTGGTAGGTACAGTAAACATCAAATCATTCACATTCGAGGGATGAGATCCAGCGATAATTCACCAATGAAAACATCATCAAATGCTACCATAAAGCGAGCAACATGAGGCGCGTACGTGACTGATCAATCATTGACCGGGTCTCGATTTGGCGAACTAATTAGACACGGCATTGGAGCTAATTCCAACGGCTCAGAGTGGGGCCAGGAACGCGGAATGCCCAAAAAAGTGCTTCATGTGTTCGTTTGGAAATGGCCCTCGTGACCATGGCAGCTCGTCGCTATTTCAACTTCTCAAGACAGCTACATAGTATCCCTGACGTCATGCAAGTCGTGGCGCCGCGGGCACGTTGCCAAACCTCGACTGAGCAGACAGCCTCAGGGAGTTCAAGTTCATTGGCTCCGGGAAGAAGCGAACAATGAACCAGGTTCGAGTTGAGTTAAGCAATTCAGTGGATGTACCTTTGTACCGTGATTTGGATCAATCCGGGGGATATCCGTCGAACTGAGCAAACAAGTTTCGCTATTTCTCATGGTTCGGTTCCCATGTCGCAAATCGCCAAGCGAATGCCATGGGCCTCGACCACTGTTTTGAAAACTGAAAAACATATGGCGCAACTCTTCTGCCACTCCGTTCAGCGATGTATTCATTATCCATGCAATACGCGAAATGCGTCGCATCGAATAACCCATCTTGGTATAGGGTAGCTGAGCTGCCACATCAAGCCAATGGACCCCTGGCGCTGCTGCCTTATCAGCTTATCGCCCCGCAGCTCTATCCGCTGCATATCCAAAAAATTTCCATAGATGCGACAAGAGATTCGGGCTCTCCACGACGCCAGAGTCGATGTTGTGCCAGCCCGGAAACGCCCCATCTTCGGACAGCTGCAATCATGGAGTCCAGCTCAAAGCGCCGCAAGATCAACCATGCTGGTACCGGTCTGCGACACCATGGTCTCATTGACTTTGAATCTCGAAGCTCTGCCCAAGTATCCACGGCCACGACCTTTGTCCTCCAAACGGACCAGTTACTCAAGGAGGCGAGATTAGACCACGGCAAGGCGCTGAAAGGAGTCGACAAACAATTGTTTCGAATCAAGGAGGTTGTAGACGCAATCGAGCCTCACGAGCCCCTACCAGTTTGTCTTGCCATTTCCGCAAAGCTGCTTCTCGTTGCTAACTCTCCCTAGATCAGCGATGCCACCAAGAAACTGGAAAAGAAGCACTCCATCGTCATTCCATACCCAGACCCGAAACCATCCAAGGATGCGCCCTACAAGGTCTCTTACGCCAAACCGTCTCAATGCAATGTTGTCGGCAGCTACGTGTCGAAAACCATGACCAAGACGCAACCCGCTCTCGCCATCGACATGGTTGTCCAGATGCCAAAGTCACTATTCCAGGAAAAAGACTTTCTTAATTTGCGTTACTTCTATCGGCGCTCGTACTATTTGGCTTACATGGCTGTGCACGTGCGCGAAGCAATGGGCGAGTCCATGGATATGGCATTTGAGTATCTCCATGACAATCTGCTATTACCATTGCTGGTACTCCGTCCCCGAAACGCCAAATCCGAGGATCAAACAAAAAAGAAAAGCAAGAAGAGGGCAGACTATAGCATCAGGCTGATACCATGCGCGCCTGACGAGTTATTTCCCTGGTCCAAGCTCACTCCGTCCTCGAACTGCAACCGAATCGCGGAGGCAAGCAAGGCAACCGAAGCCACGCCCTTTTACAACTCCACCCTTAACGCAGAGCGAACTTTTATTCCGTATTTGCGTGTCCTGGCCCTCGCGAAGAACGAATGTCCAGCTTTTCCAGATGCTTGCGTGCTGGGAAGAATTTGGCTCCAACAGCGGGGCTTTGGGAGTGCGCTCTCACGAGGCGGCTTTGGCCATTTCGAGTGGTCCATCATGATTGCGCTGCTGCTTCAGATGGGCGGCCGCGAGGGGCAAGCAGCCCTTTCGACATCGCTCAGCGGCACGGAGTTGTTCAAAGCAGCCATTCAATTTCTCGCAAATACCGACCTGAACAAGAGAGCATTTGCCTTCGGCGCCACTGCAGCGGATGCCAAGACCTTTCGGGAATCAGGTCCAGTGCTATTCGATCCTACCCGCGAGCTCAACATTGCATTTAAAATGACGCCTTGGTCCGCGAACTTACTGCACACGAACGCAAAGGCCACGGCGGAGTTACTTGCCGACGAGGCTGTGGACAAGTTTGAGCCTACATTCATCATGAAGGCTGATCATGATTCCCAAGTATTTGACGCGGAATTTGAAATCGATAGCCGAGATGTGTCGACGCGGTTCGCTGAGACGCCTGATCGAAGCAGTCCAGCATCCAAATTCAGCTCTGAGACCTACAAAGTGCTAAAGAGGGCGTATGGCGAACGGGTGCAGCTTGTTTACGTTAAGCAGCAACCCTTGGGTACGTGGTGCCTGAACGCTGCAATTCCCGTGCTGCCCTCAAAAGTCCTTGTGGGAGTCATCTTTGATGCCGCGCACATGTCACGACAGATGGAATACGGGCCATCCGCAGAGGAACCCAAAGAAGCTGCTGTTTTCCGCCAGTTCTGGGGCGACAAGGCAGAGTTGCGAAGGTTCAAAGACGGGAGCATTCTTGAGTGTGTTGAGTGGACAAGCCGGACCCCAACTCGCATATGTGAAGAGATTGCCCGATTTGCACTGAAACGGCATCTGAAGATTGTCAAAGACGAATTCAAGGCGCTGAACCTCGACTTGCCTGCCATCATCAACCTATCTCATGTTGATAAGGAGGCTTTTGACGTTGCCCGGCGCGCCTTCACGGCTTTTGAGCACGACATTCGCAATTTGGAGGAGATGCCGCTGCAGATACGGCAACTGTCTCCTATATCCCCTTCATTTCGATATTCGTCTGTGGAGCCGCCGAAGCTCTCTTTCCACAACGATGGCATCGAGCCAATGGAAGTCAATCTGTATTTTGAGGCGTCTGGCAAATGGCCCGAGAACCTGACAGTCATTCAAGAGGCTAAAATTGAATTCCTGCTCGACTTTGACAGACGTCTGACTGCTGCCCATGAGAACATTTCGACATACCTTGGCCGCGAGAACAGAGAGGTTGGCGTCGAGAATCTGGCCTATTTGGACGTCGTCTACGACACTGGCGCTGCGTTCCGCATCAGAATACATTGCGATCTAGAGGAGTCGATCCTCGAGCGGCAAGCCGGGGATCGGACAGCGGACCCTCGCGAGCGTGACGACTGTGCAGAGGCCCTTACTCGTTTCCATTGGCTTTACACTACCCTGCCCTTACACACCCAGACGATAGCGACGTTCTGCACGAGGCTTGCGCCGCTCTCACAGTCTATCAGACTCGTACGGCACTGGTTCGACTGCCATAAGCTGAGCGGGCACTTTAGCCCCGAGCTGATCGAGCTCTTCGTCCTACACGTCTTTCTTAAGCCGTATCCCTGGAAAGTACCGTCTTCCCCAACAACGGGATTCCTGCGCGCACTACTGTTCCTGTCGCGTTGGGACTGGCGGGATGAGCCGCTGATCGTGGACTCAGCGGAGACGCTCACAAGCGAAGACCGCTCAGCCATTCGAAAAGAGCTCGAGTCGTGGAGGAAGCGCGACCCGCACATGAACAGCTCCGTCATGTTCGTGGCCACGAGTGCTGATCAGTCCGGTCTTGCCTACACGCGGAACGGGCCCTCCAAGTTGATGGCGTCGCGCATGACGCGTCTCGCCAAGGCTGCGTGCAAGCTCGTCCGGGAGCAGGCCGCAGAGCTTGACGCGGCGGCCCTCTTCCATGGATCTCTGCAGGACTACGACGTCCTGTTCCACCTTTCCTCAAAGGCCCTTCGGGCGGTGACGCGCGAGGCCTCGACCGAGTCCGGCGCCAGGAAGCCCTCGCGCTTCAAGAACCTCGACGAGCGCACCGGGAGCGTTCCTCTGCCAATGCGCACCCGCCCGCTCGACGTGCTGGCCGGCGAGCTGCAGCGCGTCTACGACGACACGCTCGTCTTTTTCCGCGGCGGCGGCGACGACGACGGCGTCCTCGCGGCCATTTGGTGCTCCGGGCCGAAGCTGCAAGGGGCCCAGGGCGTCAAGTTCCGACCCGGCCTGCCGTACAACTTTTGCCGGCTGCCGGGCTCCGACGAGGGGGGCGGGGACGATCTGGTCGGCGTGAACCGCGACGCCGTGCTGTTGGAAATCGCGCGCGTGGGCGGCGACTTGATCAAGAGGATTGAAGTCGTGGACGACGACGAGAGCGCAGAGCAGGAAGAGTAGGAGGAATCAAGCAAGCAACGCGCAAGGGATTATCTCACCACGCTTGTCGCTGTATTTCTCGTCAGAGACCCTGTAAATTTAATGTAGCTTCTCGCGAATTATCCGCGCCTCGGTAGGGCATCATGCACAATTGGACACGAAACTTATTCAAAGAGGCACCTCGAAGTGTTGCGCTCGTCATGAGAAACTCTTCGGTCACCAACAGACAGCATACCGTGCCCTCGTCTCAACGCCCAACCTTACCATCCAAGGCTATGTATAGAAAGGAAAATTTCAAGGTCAAGCAACAAAACGCCGTGCCATGGTATAGAATGCCAAATGTACAATATTCCAGTCGCCCACCTTTGCCTTGCCTTCTTTCCCTAATCGGTTTGCCCGTAATCCCATTTTTGCCCTCTTCCGCTTTCAAAACCAAGGCGCATCCATTCGCTCTACATTCGATGCCTCGCGGGCATCTTGATCTCAACGCGCCTCCGCCTTTTCCACCTGTTGTGTCGAAAAGGAACAGTATTTGTCTTTGATGGCCACCACCTCGTATGTGCCTTCTTGGCTTGCCTTGACAATCTTGCTGTGCTCAAAGGAAACATCATGCCTCGTCTCCAGTACGACGCTACGGTGTCCCTTCTTGGCGTTGGTGCTCCTCGTGTACGTCCACTCGAATGGCGGTGTGCCCCAGAATTCAAAAAGAATGTCGACCTCATTACCTTCATGAATGTCCACGCGGGACTGCCTGCCCCGACTGATTTGCACGCTCGGTAAGGGATGAATCTTCTTGTGCAGATTGACAGCGGCACGGCATTCGCTGGCCTTGTCAGAGATGCTTGTGATGGTAAAGTCACCCGGCTTCTCGGCAATGCGACGGAAGTTGGTGGTCTGAGACTTGGCGTTCCAGCGGCCATTGAATTCGTACGAAATGTCGAAAGGCGGTGTTCCTGATAAGGTATACGCAATACGCTCACCAACGCAGAAATCCTCCCTAGACTCAAGAGGATAGATGCTAGGCGCATCGAAGAGCTGAATCTGGATGGAGGGACCACCCATCTCGTACTTTTGCTGACAGCCCCGAGCATCTCGAACTCTTCGAATTCGAAGCTGTTGAGTTCCGAGTCGCAAGTGTTCTCGGGGTATAGGCATAGCATAGGTGTTGGAATCGATGGAGGGAATGCGATACGTATCGGGAGGAGATCCTGCTTGATGCTTGATCTCAATCTCGACGAAGAAAGGCGGCACACCGGAGAGCGTCATGGGGATTCTGTCTTCTTTTTCCTGCTCCTCCATGCAATGCTTGAAGGATTGACCCGGTTTGGAGAAAGCGGCAGCTGGTTTGGCATTGACTCGCTGTTGAACAAGGAGCGGTTTGAAATTCTTGTCACTGTCGTACAGGTTGTCGGCGAGACCAAAGAAACGGTAGGTATAATCGCCCGCTTTGGATGTGTCCATGGATACGGCCGCCTTTGGCAGCGCAGCATCAAAGCTCTTTCTGCTCGCAGCGTGCGAGCCTTGAGAAGGCTTATGCTTGACTTCGTATTCCACGTGATACGGGGGAGTTCCTGCATAAGCTTAGTATGGGACAGGACATTGATACAGTAAAGACGTAACCAACCTTGGAGCTTAACCTCGAAACCATCGATATCACCCTCGCACACTTCTTGCTTGACGAACGCCTCCTCACTCGCAGTGACACTCGTGGTCTCGATAAGTGATATTTGCGGCCTGGGAAACCAGTCGACTCGGAACTTGGACGCAGAGGTATCGATGCTGCCGGGGCACTGCTTGTCCTTGACGCTGACAATTTCATATACGCCACGGGACCTGACGAGAAGAAAGTCGTTGGCGTTATTTGCTGTTTTGGTAAAGATCTCGTCGCTTGCATTGATGTTGCGGTAGGAAACAGTCCATGGGGCCTCGCCTTGCAGTCGAAGGGGCAGACGAAGGGCAGTATCGGACTCGACCGCTGTGATGCTGCGCTTCTGCTCCACCTGACCAAAGCCACCGCGCGGCCGCTGCCTGCGCACCGAAATCTTGAGCTGATCCTGAAGATAAGTACGGCAACCGCGAACATCCTGGACGTTGCTCAGGGCAAGAATGTACTCTCCTCCCTTTGTGAAAAGGGGAGTTTGGATCTTGAAGCGGTTCTCTTTGATGTCGTGGGCCTTTTCCGTCCTCCTTTTCCCATCGTGGATAGTCTCCCATTCAAGGTTGAAGGGAGGGTCGCCGTAGAGGTTGACATCGACCTGGACTTGAGAGTCTAGACACGTGCTGATGACCCTACTGGGATTCGCTATACTTGCAGAGGCAGCGGGTTTGACCATTTGCTCGAGGTACTGATCGGCGCCCAGAGGAAGACCAGAATAGACTGCGTCGTCGATCGATTTGAAGACGTATCGGTGGAGTCCCGGGGTTTTGGGGACCAACTCCAATTGCGAACGCAGCCCAGAGACAGTATGCGTTCGATCCTCCTTGTGGTCATCGGTGATGATTTGATATCTCACGGTGAATGGAGGCGTGCCGACTAGGTCCAAGTCAACGCGCAAACCAACAGAATTCCCGGCACACTTGTCAGGTATATCTTCGGATCGTATAGACAGGCGTGGCTCCAGCGGGTTCAATAGAAGACAAGACGACGGTTCGTCGACTTCGCCCTCGCATGAGCCGCTAGACACCGTCTTGAGCGTGTAAAGACCGGGCTCTGATACGCGAGGCTCGTCGCGAGAGTTCTTGGCAGAGTGACTTGCTGTAGTGACAACATCGCCGTGATCCCCGCTGTCAGTCAACGTGTCGATTGGCGAGAAGATCCAAGAGAGCTCGTGCGAGGTATCCGTCACATCGCCAGACATGCCAAAGTTGACTGGCAGCTTGGCGTACTTGCCCTTGGCCACCTTGAGGGGATTGCGAAGATCGCAGCCCCTCATGCGGATCTTGGGACGCTGCTTGACGTAGAACTTTTGGCTCAACCCCTTAGGAGGAACGTTGTCGAAGTCACTTCCCGGCTCGGCGTATTCAACAACGTTGCCGAAGGCATCGTGAACCTCTTCGACTGAGTACTGCCATTCTCCCGAGGTTGTCATGGATTCGTTGAGACCGACGGCAATCTTCGCAGGACGGACCCAGGAGAGATCGTCGTCAAACGCAGAGACTGCATTGGAGGTTGCCTGGAGAAGGGGCGAAATGAGCCCGTCCGGCTGGAGACTTTGGAAATGAAAGTCGTCATTTTTGCCGTTGATTATGCGTCGGTACTTGATTCTGAGAGGCGGTGTACCGAAGACTTCGAGGGACAAGTCGGACAGATCTCGAATGCATCGTTGTGACGAATCGGCAGTCTTGAAGCGCGCACGAGGGCAAGGCACGACGTATGTATCCTTTGTAGTCCTTTGAACTTCAAGCTTGTACTCGTCGAGGACCTTTCCCAACCGATAGACGCCAGGCCTCTTGACTTGATACTGCCAATTAAAGCCAGCGGTGTTTGGATCCGCGCTTTGCTCGCGAATCAGCTTGGCGACCTTGCCGACCTCGCGGGTCGAGATTTTGATCGTCTCTTCCTTATTAGTGTCGAAGTCGATGCGGACGAGCTCGATCTCGGCGGGGACGGTGGCGTTGAAGTAAATTGGCAGGGCAACTCCGACCTTGGACTTGGAACTTAGGCAGTAAGGAACGTGTTCCGGGTTGAGAACGGCAGAGCCTTCAGGCAGGATGTTGATGATTTGCTTTCCCATGATCAAGGAATGGTTGTTGAGAATATTGGAGACCTTGACACTCTGCTCCGAGATGGACAGTTCGCGATCGTAGAGCACCTTGACCAGACCAAGTAGCCATGATTGCCAGGGAAGCTTCCGAAAGTCAGCAAAAGCAATTGCCGCGATTGCGCGCAAAAGGTGGCAGCGGGCATTCTCACCGGGATGTTGAACATCAACATGTAGTTGAGGACAAGGTGCGAGGCAAACAAGCTCGTGACGACGACCTGAGACAGCTCGAGCCATGGTATCCTAAGCTCGGGGAGGCCAAAGAGAAAGGCAAAGTCTATAAAGATCCACTTGAAGAAGAGCCACCAGGACGAGTCACCATCCTCGACGACCTGGAGCCAATCGTAGAGCTTCCATGCCCAGAGAAGGACGTAGAGGCCAAAGGCGTAGAGGCGCTGCTGAGGTGCATCGAGAAAGGTGAGAGGGATGACGGGCTGGTTGGTCGGGCGTCTGCCGGCAGCGTTCTCGGGGGCCAAGGGCAGCGCGGCGGTCTTGGACGTTCCTGCAGCAGACGACGAGACGGAGCCGGCGCTGCTCGGCGTCTCCTGACGAGGCTGTCTGCGCGCGGCGGTCGCAGGGGTTGAAGGGAACCCGGACCGCAGGCGAGGCGTTGAGCTCATCGCATTCCGTGTCGATCAAGGGCGCGGGCGCAGCGGCAGCATCGGGGTCGCCAATGGGACTGTATTGTACCGACGAGGAAAGAGGCAGACGACGTATGAGGGCTCTTCTCTCGACGATGACAATGACGACGAGGGCGGAAGGTGGTGGTGATGTTGCTGGGCGGCGGTTTGATAGAATTGAACGGGGCGCGCGTCTGCACGTGGTCGGCCAAGTTAATTTTTCCCTACCCGTTCCGCTGGCTACGTCTCTAGGCGCCCGCGTTTGGCTGTGGTGCTCTCTTTGGTGTTATTTTTTCTTCCCTTTCCCTTCCGGGATCTTTAGCCTTTCCCCCCTTGTCGCCTGTCATGCGTCTAACCCGCAAGGGACATGAGCTTCTGGTGCGGGCCAGGGGTATACTCGCCGTACCCTAGTCTGTCGGCGGCTCATTCACGTCGCGTGAGTCGTGTACTTTGGCCTGTCACTTAGCGTAAAAGGTACTTTTGTAGCTTGCATCCCGGACTGGCACGGCAGCTTTAAATACCTGGCTACTACCTCGAAGCTCATCCCCCTCCGAGCTCTCATCTCTCTGGCCAAAGGGACAGACGAAGAGAGATGGTCAAAACACCAAGAAAGCCATCGCCGTCACGACGCACGATGCCGATGCACGACGCGTACTAAGCAAAAGATCATGAACACCCGGCTTAGCACCACTCAAGCGACCAAGAACCCGCCCTTGCAGGCAATTCCCATGAGCACACTCCGAACCTGTCATCCCTATGGATAGGCGCAATGCCTGTGTGCATGTTTAGGTGCGTTCTTTGTGTTTTCGATGCCACCGTCTCGCAACTTCTTTGGCTGCCGACACCTGTGCCGTTCTGGAATGAATCAAGTAAATACCTTTTCGAATAATTGCCTACCTCATCTACACGGCTCATCGGGCACCTGTACCAAACGTCGCGGCCGGCAGCTATTGTGGCGAGCAAGCTTGGCCCCTGGTCACGCCCTGGCCCCATTTCGAGCAACTTGGCCTCGGCTTGTTCTTTCATCTCTTGTCAATCAAGAACAAAGGACGTCTTCGGGCTCGGTTCTCGATTGGTGCCCGGTAATCGCGCCGTCGGCGAACATGGGTAGGCAACTGCCTGCTGCGAGCGCACGAAACTGACATTGACAACCTATTGTCATGCTCTAGACGACCACTTACACGCCCGCCTACCGCCTATTGTCCTGAACTGAACGGCAGCAAACTCTGCTACGCAGCGCTCAGAGTACCCAGTCACACAGGTAACAAATACCTCTCTTCTATTCACCGTTTGCCTACAATAGTCTTTGGTCCTTTCTGCACCCACTCGCCTGAACCGTCGGCTTAAATAGGCCTCTCCCATCCCATCTGTCCTCTTGCCTGACTCTTCCGATTTCTTGTTTCTTTCTTCAGTCGTCTCATCTGCTGAACCTCTGAGTTTCATTTCACTTACATATCCTGCAACTTTGTTCCATCAGCATCACCTTCATCAAAAACCCCCTTTCGTCCCGCCATGGTCCGTGGCACCAAAGCCGCCGGCGCTGGTCGCAAGGCCGCTGCCAAAGCTCCCGCCGCTGCCAGAGCTCCCGCTGCTGCCGCCAAAGCTGCCGCCAAAGCTCCCAGCCCTGGGGTTTCTTTGCCTCCGGAGCAGCGGGAGCTCTCCAACACAATCGCAGAGCGCGTCGTAGAGCTGCTGGTCGGCCCTTACTCGGGCGCGCTCACCGAGATCTTCTCCGCCAAAGTAATCGACCAGATCTCGGGCGAAGTCGTCAAGCAGGTCTCCGGCGAGCTTGTCAAGCAGATCTCGAGCGAGGTCGTCTCGCAGCTTGCTGGCAAGCTCGCCGGCACGACCGAAGCCGACAAGTCCGGCCCGGAGGAGGGCACCATCACAGTCAAGACGGGCGCCGAGAAGATTGAGGCCAACACTCCGGCTTCCCTTCCGCAGAACCCTCAGGACTCGGCGTCTGCTGCAGGCAGCAAACGTCCGAGTCCTGAGGCCGACAAGGAGGTCCCGCCGGCCAAGAAGACCAAGACCATGGGAGCCAAGACCATGGGACAAGAGGCTTTGCGCCGCAACCCGAAGCGCGCCGCGAGTGAAACCGCTTCGAACGTCCCCAAAGAACCAAGCCCCTTGGGAGAAGATCTCCTCAAGGAAGCCCTGAGGCCCTTGACTGACGAGGAAATCGCTGCTTGGGGTGGTTGGGTCGAGGTCGAGTCTGAACCCGTACGTTCTTCCCAAAGCCTCCATGCTCGGGAAAGATCAGACTTCTTACACTAACCATGACGCAGGCGTTCTTTGATCACATCATCCGGAAGCTCAACGTGAACGATGTAACGGTCAAGGAGCTGATGACCCTTGACGAATGGGGCCTGGGGACTCTGCCGTGAGTCCGACTTCAACAAAGCTTGGTCTTACTCCCACTAACGACTTCCCTCATCACAGTCAGCCAGTACATGGACTCATATTCCTCTTCCAGTACGCGCCTCAGCTGAACGAGGAAGAGGATGAGGATGCCGACGACAGTCTCGTCTGGTTCGCCAATCAGGTCAGCTCCCCCACCTGTCACAGTCTTCCCCCGACTAACTTGGCTTTCTCAGACCGCCGCCAACTCGTGCGCCTCGGTTGCCATCCTCAACATTATCATGAATGCCGACGGGATTGATCTTGGCGACGAGCTACGCCAGTTCAAGGAATCGACCAAGGACTTGTGCTCGCCCCTTCGCGGTTATCAAGTAGGAACCAACAGCTTCATCAGGACTGCGCACAACTCCTTTGCTCGTCGCATCGACCAGCTGTGTGCCGATTACTCTCTTGCCCAAGAAGTCGCGGCCGCTCCGACTCAACGTCGCAATAAGGCGCCTGCCAAGGGCAAGGGCAAACCCAAGGCCAAGGCGACCAAGAAGCTGGACAAGAAGTCGTATCAGCTCAACGGCTTTCACTTCATTGCATATGTACCTGCTGGCGGGTTCGTCTGGGAGCTCGATGGCATGAATGCCAAGCCTCGCAAAGTTGGTAAGTACACCTCGCAAGACTCTCTTTCCTGGCATAACGCGCTCACTGTTGGCTTCTTACAGGAACTGCCCAGCCTGAGGATTGGCTTTCCATTGCCGCTCCGCGCATCCAGCAACGAATCGACGCGTACGACAAGGAGGTGTCCTTTAACCTTCTCGCACTCTGTCGGAGCTCCTTGCCCAGCTATCGAAGCTCCATTGCTGAAAGTCTGTCTTGCATGCGTTGGATAAAGGTCCAGCGCGAGAGCGACGGTGTCTTCGCCGACCTCATTGCCGAAGAGGACCGTAATCTCAGCATGGAAGATCCCGCCAGCCTTCACGAATTCAACCTGGACCCATCCGAGGTCGCTGCTACTCTCCTTTCACCCTTCACTATGAAAAAGGTACAAGCCAGCAGGGAGGATGTTCAGTCAGCGCTCATCGCCTATAATCAACTTGTCTCCAGCGTCAAATTCTCCATGGCTAAGTACCGTGAGGAGATCGCTACCGTTGCAGAGGAGGAAGAGTGCGTCAGGCGCAGGAAGATGGACTATACTCCTGCGCTGCACACTTGGATGACCAAGCTCGTCGAGAAGGGCATCCTCGAAGAAATGCTTTCATCGTCTCAGTAGTCGCCCGTTGGCTTCGGTGGGAGACGGTCGACTTTCCGCAGCAGCATCGCAAGCTATGCTACTGTCGGCACGGCAAGGATGTTTGGCGCGACTGTCTGAGGATACCGAGAGAAATGGTCGGATCACAGGGCGGATTGATGGCTTGGTTATACGCAAGAGTCCATATGGTTTCGACTCGCGAGGGGGCGGGGACAGTTCTGCCCCTTTGTCATGAATTGCGTTGCTTGCTTGCTCGCTAGACAGATAGCCGCCAGATACATCCAATTAAGTGACCAAAAAAAGCCCACAGAGGCACTTTTACCCTTGCAATGCAGCCATTATCCCAAATTCACAGTCCATCATGCATTTAAAGTCGTTGTTCATGATCAGCGCGTTCACCCCCCGGAAGAAGCGCTCAGTCGTCGGGGTATTGCTCTTTGATGTTGGAAATGAATATACAAGTAGCGCGATCAAACCTCTTGAAGAATTTACCAGCCAGGGGAAACATGTCGTCATCGATTTGACTCGGGTCGTGAATGAGCTCGACATTGTCAGCGGCCACCACATGGGGTTCTGAGCCAGTGCTGGGGCTGCAACTCTGTAAGTCGACAATGAAGTAGTCATGATCTGGTCTGCATACTCACAAGCACATGAAGTAGAACTGGTTAGGAGGTCGCAACGGAAGAGACCCTTGACCGGAGACGCCCTCGCCACCTTGCTCAGACACATTTCTCGTGTGCTCAGACCATCCGGTGATGACGCCTATCCAGCCGTATCGTCGATGCCGGAAGACCTGTCCAATCTTGAACGGAACCGATTCATTTCCGAAGCCATTTCTTCGAAGGGCCACGGGCACATCACTGTCCTGTTTTCGCACAAGACGGCAGTGCGCCCACGGATCCCCAAGGCTGCGGTTTGCGTGTCGAGCCAGGCCGTCGCGAAACGGTGCGATGCTGTTGTACGATGGCCAGAGGTATTTCTCCACAAGCCACAGATCCTCGGGCCAGGATCCCGCGAATCTTCGGAGAAAGTTGGCCAAACAGTCGTCCCATTCAAAAGTATTTGGGGGCGTAAGCATCAAGGGGGCCCACAAGGAAGCGTAAAGTGCCGCTTCCATATTCATCGAACTGTTGCCACTCAACAGTTGAGTGAGCTCTGGGTGTGCTTCGTCCTGGAGCTCCAAGACGCGAGCAAACGTCGCCTTGATGTTCCGTGCTGTCCGGAGTGCAATGACGAGAGTGGGAACAGGGGCAAAGAAGACATCGGTGCTGGTCTGCCAGCCAAATTGTGCCAATAAGTTCTGGAAGCAGGCTGTAGGGACCTCATCGTCCAGACCATAGGGGTCCAAGTACATTCTCTCCTTGGGCTCGTCGACCTCGTTTGCTCGGATTCCATCCAATGTCCAGCCCGAAGGAGCAAAGACAATGGCATGAACATGGCCGGGGAAGGCGCAGCATTGTGCCGTCATGCCCAAACGCGCAGCCAGACAGCAGAATATGGCGCTGGAGATGATGGGGATGGATTCGTGATCTTGGTGGCGGAGAGACTGGCCGATTAACAGATTGCGCAGATTCCGATAATCTCGCTCAGGGTTGCACAGCCCAGTCAAGCCATTGGATCTGAGCCAACGATTCAAGGCCAGGGCCTTTTGGCGAGTTGTGAGCTCTCGGAAATTGGTCTGGCTGGCACGGAACTCGGCAGCTCTCTCATCGAGCATGGACGAAATCTGGCGGGGTAAAGTCAGCGCGAATAGTAATACAAGACCGTGCGGCGACGGGAGCCAACAGACATCATCAAGATCCCCGAACTGATCGTGTAGCACAAACATGTCGAATGCGCCAAGGGCCCGCTCGAGCCGTACGCCAGCAATGTGAGCATCTGGCAAATCACGGTCTTGCCGAAGCCTGTGCCACTCTTCAATGGCGATACTTCTGTGGATGCTGTCTAGGAGAGAATTGCTGTAATATCTGAGTTTTTTCTTAGCACTGAGCTCAGTGTGACATGTGAGCAGAGAGGATAGAATGAGACGGTACCTCCGAGCCAAGTAATCATCGGCAGACTCGTCTGTTTGGCACTGCTTCAGGAGAAAGTCCTTGGCATCGTACCCGAGCTCAGCAATCGCCTGGAATCGTTTCAAGCGGCCGACCTTGGTGGCAATGATGGAGTCGAGCGAGTCCGCCACCGACTTATTCTGCTGGACCCTGAGGATGTAGAGGCGCTTCCAGTCGACATCTGAGACTTTGCGCCCAAGTTTGTTTCGTAACTGGTGCCCCGTGTGCCAATACTTGAAGGAAGTGACGCAGTGATACTTCCATAGCAGCGGCTCATTGACAAGACGATGAAATCTTTGTGAAAGGCGCTGTATGTTCACAAGAGTATCTGTAGGAGAGGCGTAGAGAAGAAGGTGTTGAATGATTTCGTCGGGTACCTTGTCCAACGACATGACCACGCATCTGAGACAAGGGCGAAGGTCGAATAGGTGAGACCGAGTTTCCAGGAGCCGACAGAGGGAAAAAGCCAAGAAATGTGGGAACGAGTAGACAAGGGAAAGGATACTCCGTATGGTCGGCGTGAGTAGGCGGGATGGGATAAAGAGGAGGAAGAGGAGGAGGAGGCGGGATCAGCCTGATTAAAAGGATCGCCGCCCGTCTTAAGCGACTCCCGTCACGCCCAAGTATGATGAGTTATACGACAGGCCAACAAGCGATATACGGTTCAGCTTTGCGACAGCGCCGACTATGAGGATGGCTGGTTCAGGGACATGCAACAAAAGAGGCCAGATGGGAGTCGAGGAGGCGAAGGTCCGTGATGCAGACGGAGGGACGCGGATGCATTTAGCGAAAGAGGCGATAGCCTGGGTACGTACCTTGCATCGTGCTGCCCCCTGATTGGCTCCGCTAAAACGCCGTTGATTGGCGACATTGACGCAGGGCTTCCCGCGCGCTATTCCGAAACGAGGCAGAAAGTAAACAAGGTACTTTGTACTTTGCGCCTCTCACCGGGGACGCGCCTCTGCCATCACGAATCGCCTCAATAAATTAACGATCAATCCCAGCTGCCACTTTGTCGCCTCCCCAACCCACATTTCCGGCAAAGCACTGGCGCGTCTTGGTAATGCGAATCATGGATCGTGATCGCAGACAAGAGACGCATCCGATTGCTTGATTCTTCTTTTCGCCTACCAACGAGCCGATATATCCTGCGCGCCACGCGACCTCGGCTTGGTTACTGTAGGCGCCGACGCGTTCATCGTCCGCTAAGCGCTTGTCGCCAACTGCGCCGAGCTCGCTCGTGGCAGGGCATGCCGCATCACGATTGCTTCTGAGAGCCGCGCTTAAGTCAATTCAAGGCCTCGCTATTACGACGTCTGCCACCAATGGCTCCTCCCGGCTTCGACGGCGCGCTCGACACCCCGCGAACCAACATTGGCGACGCGACATATCTCAGCCGTCCACCAGATTTTGCAGATGTCTCTCAGGAGGCATCATTTCAGTCTCCAGGCAAGGACGGGAACCTTCTTCAGCAGCTTCGCAACGGTCGCCCCAATCTCAGAACCCCTCGCCAGAGAGGGCCTCTCGCCGACAGGAGAAACCTTCCCCAGAGCATCGGAGGAGCCGAGTTCACGCCTCTTCTCAAGTCAGCCACGAGGAATAGCGCGAGGCGAGGTGGAAAGGAAAATGGCATCGTGATCCAGAACACGCCGGCACTCGGACGAATCGACGAAGACGAAATGACGCCGATCCCGCGAACCGATACGTCCGTCTTTCTCGGGTCTCGAAACCAGTCATACCTGGACAACACATTACCTCAGGTCGACAGCAGTAGCGTTGCTTCGACGCCGGTTGCGCCGCAGCCGCGTCGTGGTAAGGACAAAGGTCCGTTGCAGGACGGGAATCAGCTGTCGTTGCGCGAGCAAGAAAACGTGATTGATCGAATCGAAAAGGAAAATTTTGGTCTCAAACTCAAGATCCACTTTCTCGAAGATGCTCTGCGCAAAGCCGGACCCGGATTCAGTGAAGCGGCGCTCAAGGAAAACACCGAGCTCAAAGTGGACAAGGTCACCATGCAAAGAGAGCTGCACCGATACAAGAAACATTTGACTTCTGCGGAGCGTGATCTTGAAAGCTATCGGAAGCAAATGCTAGAGCTGCAGGACAAAGCCAAACGCAAGCACCCTGATGAAAGCCAGCGCGCCGAGGTAGAGCAGCTGCGAAGAACCTTGCAAGAACGCGAAGCCGACGTGGATGAATTGCAGCGCCAGCTTGATCAAGGCCAGCTTGACAATGGTGAGCTCGAAAAGCTTCGCGACAACATCCAAGACTTGGAGGCGGACTTGCGCGAAAAAGATCGTCTCCTGACGGACCGGGATGATGAGCTCGAAGACCTCAGGGATCAGTTGCAGGAAGCAGAAGACAAAGCTAGGGAGTCACGGCGCCTTGCTGCGGAGCTCGAAAAGACGGGACCGCGAGAAGAGGAACTTGAGAACGCCAAGGAGACGATTCAGGACCTTGAAGAGAGCATTCGTCGCTTCGAGGAGCAAGTCGAAGACATGAAGGATAGGGTGGAGGAGGCCATGAACCAGAAAGAACGCGCGGAACAGGACCTGCAAGAGCTGCAGGAAGAAATGGCTAACAAATCGGTCATGACAAAGGGCCTCTCACGTCAGGTTGAAGAAAAGGTTGCACGGCTGCAAGCCGAGCTGGATAAGTCTAGCAAGGAATATGCCGCGCTTGAAAAGGAGCTCACCCGGGCAAATGACGCAAACGCTGAGCTCCGGACTGATGTGAAGGCTCTGCGACAGGAGAGCGATAACTTGCGGAACCACAATCAATCCGACTCCGTTCGGGTGCAAGAGCTTGAGGCCGAACTTCTCGCCGTTGGCGACGAAAGAGACTTGCTTCAAAGCCGCCATGATACCCTCACCAGCGAAACGGCCTCCCTTCGCCGCGATATTGAAGCGCTGAAGGTTCAGATACGGGAGCTCGAAAACAACTTATCGCGCGAGAGGGAGTATGCTCTGGAAACGGAAAGGGACCTTCGGAATCAGTACAATGGTGAAATTGAACGACTCAACGACGAAGTTTCCGACTTGCAAGCCGAGATCCGAGAAAAGGATAACCTCTACGACAACGACAGCGAAAAGTGGGAAAACCACAAGCAGGCCCTGGAGTCTGAACGCGACCGAGCTGAGGAAAAAGCGGCCGGCCTTCAGAGGACAATCGACCGACTACGTGAGGCCGAAGGGAATCTATCGGGCAAGGAGACGAAGTTGAAGGAAGCCCTTGAAAGCGAAACCGAGCGTCACAAGAGCGAAGAGGCTATCATGACAAGACAAATCGACGACCTTCAAGATGCGTTGGAAACCCGCCAAACACTCTTGACGAATCTCCGCAATGAATTATCGACTGTGCGCGAAGAGCTTCGTCAAACTCAAATCGATTATCAGACTCAGGTCAACAAAGTTGTGGCGTTGGAGGACGAGGTCGAGGTTCTACAGACAAGTGCCGCCTCAAAGAATAATCACGATCTCGAATCCGCCAAGCGCGAGTGTGGAAAACTCCAAAGCGAGCTTGATCGGCTGAAAAAAGAGTCAACTCGCGGCCAAAGTCCCACCTCAGAGCGCAGTTCGCGGCAAGCGGCGGATTTGGCGGCTAGGCTCAGGGACCAGCTATCTGACGCAACTTCCCAGTTGCAGAAGGCGGCGAAGGACAAGCAGACCTTGCAAGATCAGCTCGCAGCGCTTAATGTCGATCTTCACTCGGCACGGACTTCTCTTGCTGAAACTGAGGCGGAGCGTGATGAACTTGACAGTCAGCTTCGCCGCACGAGCTTACACGACAATGACACGCTTCAGGTTGACCAGGAGCGGCTCAACCTGCGGACAGCCAAGATGAAGCTTGACAATGAGGTGAGGCGCCTCAGGGACGAGAACAAGGCACTGTCGGATCAACGCGCAGCAATTGAGAAGACTCTCGAGGAGGAGTTTGACAAGGCAGCGGCGGAAGAGGAGCGCCTGAGGCAGGAGATACAGCAGCTGCAGGCCAAATTACGACAAACGTCTTCCTCCGAGACCCACGACTCGGCAGCAACCCGCAGGACGATTCGCGAACTCGAGCGCCGCATAGAGGACTACGAGATGCAGCTCGCAAGCGTGCAGACGCGAGATGGCGGGGACAATAATAGCGAGATGTCGCTGATTCGAAAGGATTTGACCTCGTCAAGGCAAAGGGAACTAGAGTTCCTGCAACGAGAATCGGCTCATCGTGATGTTGTCAAAAGTCTCAAGAAACAGATTGCGGAGCTGGAGCAGCAGGTACACGACAACGAAGTCAAGCGGCTGATAGAATCTCCCGGGACATCGCCTTCGAGATCTATTGATGGTCTGGGCGTCGCCTCCAAACTACGAGAACAACTGTCGACAGCGCAACAGTCTGCCCTCGAGTGGAAGACTCGGAGTCGGGATGGCGAAAAGAGGGCCTCTGAGCTCATGCAAGATTTGCAGACGCAGCTCAGCGACCTCGAAGATCAAAAGTTGGTGCTCGAAGAAGTACTGGAGGAGGCAAGGCTGCAAGCCGAGGAGACAATGGCGCAGCACGAAAAGGCGATGCGCCGCATGCAGCACAAACTCGACAAGGCGGAGCGAGAGCGTCAAGCCGCTCTGGCGACACAGACGGCTGAAGACAAGCAGCATCGCCACCTGCGTAAGAGCCAGGCGGAGGTGGAAAACCTAGAGCACGACGTCCGCCAACAGCAGGAGCTCATTGAGGGCCTGGTCGCAGCCGAGGCCTCTCTCCGGCGCAAGCTTGACCGGGCCCGCAGCGAGCGGGCGGCGTACCGGATGAGTGCCGAGAAGCTGCAGCGCGACATCTACCGCCTCCAGAGGCAGCCCGCGGAACGCAGCGGCACCGAGGAGGCGCTCGAGACGGTCGTCCGGGCGGCCCAGGGTGCCGAGGAGCGCCACGCAAAGGAGGTGCGCGGCATGGTGATGCAAATGGAATGGATGCAGGCCCGCTGGGAGCGCGAGGCGTCCCTGCGCACCGACGCGGCCTTTGCAAAGAGGTTCCTGCAGCTGCAGCTCGACGTTGCCAACGCCTGGTAAGTTGCCCTTTGTTTCTGTCCCCCCCTTGTGGCCCCAAATGGAATACTTTCAACTGACATATCTCCCCCTTCAATAGCAACAGAGCCCAGCTCCGAGAACTCGAAGACATACGGACCAACCTCCTCCAGAGCCGCAAGCCCCTTGCGCACCCGACCCTCGCCAACGGCCAGGGCTCCGGCAGCGCGGGGACGGACCGGCGACCCTCGCTGCGGCCGCGGCTCGCCGCCGCCGTCCAGGAGCAGCGGCGCGTCAAGCGCTCCAGGCAGATGCGGGTCGTTTCCGCCGACGCCTGATACGGGGCGCGGGAGAAGAAGGGAGCAGACAGACGCACAAAAAAAAAGACGAAGAAGAAGGAAAAGGGAGATCTTAAGAGGATGAAACGTGTACGTGGATCGAATCGTGGACGACGACAGGAACGAACCAAGTGTCAATCGCTGCGCCTGACGGTGGGAAACGCAGTGGGAATTGGGACCATGTCTGGATAGCGTCCTCCTCTCTGCGAACCTTGGTGCCGGGAAAAAGTGACTGACGTGAGGCCAACTAGTACGGGAGAATGAGCACTCACGAGGCATTGGCGTTGTTGGATAGGGACTAGGATTACCAAACTATTGCGGAAAGACACTCTTCACATCTCCGGAGACGGGCTGTATCTTTGTTCGATTCTCCTCAAACTCCTCGGTGACGTCCCTCCGCGGACGCAACGCAACGTCTCTATTTTACTTTTACGTCGTCAATACGAGAATATAAGCTAGCCGAGTCTGATGCGAATGACATGTGCTCATTCATCCTTGCGCGGAATGTGCCCATTGCGCATCGGCATTGGATCCCGTAAAGAAAGCCGCACGCGTGCTCGCGACGACATGCCCCAGGTCCGAACCTCCCAGTTAAAACTATGCCAAAATTTGTTCGCCCAAGAAAAAAAGTTCGTTACCCAAGAAAACACAGGGTATTGCCTAACCAGTTCGAAATAAACCCCTTCCGAATTAACAGTGCTCTCGGCAAAGTAAGGGAATCTCATGTACATGAATACGGCTGCCAGAATGCTGGCTCGAGCCGAATCGATATCCACTCATTTACATGACAAATAACAAATTCGTGTCTGAACGCCCGTTAACCTGTAGCCTCTAACGAGTGCGGCCGTCCACGCAGATCAGGAACTTACTAAGGGGGTGACTGCAGGAAAGCTGCGGCTTCTGTGTGTACTTGGTGGCCAGTTCGTCTCGTATGCTGTTTAGAAGCTGTACATAGCTCTGTTGAGGGTTCTTCTTGAGAGCCGTTACAAACGCCCATGACATGGCTCCGGTAGCTTGAGATGCAATTGTAGCATCGGCACTAGAGTCACAGGTTAGTCCATCAAACAAGGCAGGTTAAGTAGATGGCACTTGAGACTAAATGGGGGCTCAAAGATTACAACGGGACACCCCGCTGCTCGTCAAGGCAAACCTGAAGAAGTACTGGGATGCGAGCATGTAAAATCGAAAGAAACGGGGCCACTTACGATGTCTGGTCATCTTTGCTGCCTGAAAGCATGACGACATCGGCGGGAGACGTCTTGGTGGCGAGGGCACGGCTGTGTGCCTCTTCTCCGCTCGTAGCCTTTTTGAAGAAGCTCATGATGTTATTGGCGACGCCTCCCAAGTCTCCCTGGCTGTATGAGGAGATGACACCGAGAAGACCTTGGCCTGCTTCCTTGGCGAGGTTCGGCTCTTTCAGGATGCCTTGGGTGGAGTAAATATATGGCAGATCTAGTGCCGTGCCAGAGTGGCAAGAGTCAAAAATTGCCGTCAGTCTGACACCACCCTGGAGCGGCCGGACCATGATCCTATGCATCTCGTCGTCTGTGATGTGGCCGGTTTGGCGAAAGTCTACCGGGTAAATGACCTCATCGTAGCCATCGGGCTCGTCCCCGTCAAGGTCCTTGGTCTGTCCGCCATGGCCTGCTGCGCGTCAGAGATGATACGATTCTTGCCAAGCGATTTAATTGGGCAGACTCCGCGTACCGGAATAATGGAAAAACAAGGAATCATTGGGTCTGGCGTCCTTGACCAGCCAGTGCATGGCGCGCAGAATATTCTGCTTGGTGGGCTGGCTCATGGGATTCTGTTGGTCGTCCGTCAGGATAACCATGTCCTCTCTCTTGTAACCAAAGTTTTCCACCAGGTAGGCCGTCATATTTCGCACGTCGTTGATGCATCCTCGAAGCTGGCCCCGCTGGCCAAAATAGTTGATGCCGATGAGCAATGCTTTTCTCCGTCCCGTGCAATTGGAGTACCTGAACGCATAGCCTTGGGGCGCACCCTGGCCAAATTGCTGGGGCTCTGCCGGAGGAACAGGCGGACCGGGTCGTGCCTGCTGGTAAGAACTATGCTGTTGCGGGTGCATGCCTATCAATCATGTCAGATCAAGAAGAAGTAAGTGATGAGCCGGAGGCCGTTTGGACGCGCACCTGGACTGGGTCTGGAAGCATATTGTGTCTGTTGAGGGTTTTGGACGTATTGACCGGGTCCTCCAAAGGATGGAGGAGAAGGATGCTGGGGCTGCTATTTCCGCGTAACCAAGTCAATAGACGTCCCATGAGCTGCAAGTTTTTGCGAATGAGCCAGTTCCGTACCTGATATCCATACTGAGGCTGATGGGGCGGTCGATAGCCGTAATTGGGTTGAGGGGATGTGTGCGCTTGGGGGTAGCTGTTGTAGCTCGGCTGCTGAGGCGGAGGGGCGCTGTAAGGCGTGCAATTGTCAGACTCGACTCGCGGTTGAACAAGCTGGCAAAGCGCTCGCTGTGTGGAAAACGGATTGAAATGAGCAAGGAGTACGGGATAGCGCTCACTGGTAATAATTGCCTGGATACTGCGGCTGCGGAGGGCCGTAGCCGCCGCCGTTGTAGCCGGAGTAGGCAGACATGGCCGCTCAGATGACGCGCCTGAACACCGAAGAGCCTGACGCCGTTGGAATGAGGCCTCGGAAGGCAGGCAAGACCAGACCGTTGTCGGACTCGAACGGCGGGTGACGTTTGATTGCGGCGCACTGCGATTGTGGTGCGATGCGGATGCGGAGAAGAGGATGTGTGTGCAGCGAGCTTTGCTCTGTGACACCCTCACCAGGCTTTCCCGAAGCTTTGGATTGCGTTCAGGGCCTCGAGCCGGCGGCGGACAGGATCTTATGGAAATACTGATGGGGCCTACAGCAGGCGTATACGAGGCGAAGGCTTCTCAAGAAGAGCGCCGGGTGATTAAGGCGGCGGAAGGCAGCTTAAGGCAGGCCGGGCTCGGATTAGATGGAGCCTTGCGAGTCGGAGGACGAGATGGGAGAGTCCAGGAGGCCAGGGCCGAGGGGTCAGACTGGTAGGGTAGGCTGGGCTGGCAGCTTTGTATATGGCTGCAGGCGCGGCTTCAGAAGCCAAGCCAGCCTTGTCAGATGTCGGGGATGGCAGGCGAACGAAGGGCGGTCAGTTGCCGGAGGAGGCGTCTGCGGATGGTGGAGGAGCATGGAAGGAAAAAAGGTGTTGGTACGAGAAGGCAGGGTGTTGTGGAAGAAGGGACGGACGACTCTGGGGGGTGGAAGACGGGGCGGGGGAGGGGCGGGGCGTGTGCTTATTGGCAGGTGCAGAGGGCACCGGTACCATCAACGTGTTCTGCAGTAGGGCCGGAGGCGGGACACGCGCACTGGACGGGCCGTGACTCCGCAGCGTATGTACCGAGTGAGCGTGGTGAGTATTCGGTACCCACTTGCGCCTGGGAGTTGATCGCAGGTACATGTACTTGTGTGACGGCACGCAGCAGGTGGTGGATTTGTGGAGGTAAGACGTCGCGGATGATGAGAACTGGACGTCTTGATTCAATCGATATATATTTTCGAAATTCAATTGCAACTTGGTATGCGAGGCTGTTGTGTACAGTCAATCACCTTGAGCCTACCGCCGTAAAAGTGCCGGTCCCGGGAGACTCTGTCGCTTGTGTTCGATGCGGCTGCTGTATGAATTACCTACAGTGCACAATCAGTACCCTTAGTCTCAAGTCTACTTTGTACCGAGCATGGCTTGCCACTGGAACTTACTCGCGACAGAGGCGCCTCGATGCGGCACCGGCCAGCAGCGAACGGTACAGTAGAGATGCAGATTAATCAAGCGCCGGGGAGCCCAGGCAGGGGTCGGAAAAGCTCACGGTTGCCCAAAGAGTCCAAGCCGGGGTAGCCCCCTTGGCGGACTGGCGCGGTGCGACGTCAGCAGGCAGCCTTTTCTTTTCCTTTCAAGAGGGACTTCAAGACAGAATCCAAAACACGGCGTCCCATACAGGCAGCGGCCGCGATTTGCGAGAAGCGGGCGAGAAGGCGCGCACAAGAGAAGACGGGCCATGGAGACGTGGCTTGGCTAATGGCCGGCAGCGGTATTGTAATCACTTGACGGAAGACTCAGTGGCCGGAGCACGACATTAGCTGCGCGTACGGTACACATAGGCTGGCATGACACGAGAGTCGCAACAGAATTATCCACATGCTCCTCGGAGCAGAGGAACCTCGAAGCAGAGGAACCTCGAGGCGCTAGGGCAGGACGAGGCGCGCATCTGTGCCTGCTTGCATCGGATACCCTTGCCAAACTGGGCAACAAGAGCATGCGGCGACGAACAAGGCTGAAGGTGAAGCGTGCTGTACGTAGACACTCTGCCGGGATGCTCTCTGAGTGGACGAGGAGAGCAGCCAAGATGGATGCCGTCAAACTATTCATGTCCCATCGCCCCGTCCACTGTACCCCGTACGTGAGAGCCTCAAGCCGGGGGCATTAGAGTTACCGACGGCGGAGGTCGTCTGTGCCTGGACCTTGATCAGCCACAAGCGCTTCAGCTTGGGCGGCAGCCTCCGAGGCCTGGGTGATCCCTGGCCAGGGCAAGAGTCGAGACGACGCCGGGCCTCGATTCTCTGTCGGACCCTTGGCCGATCCTTGCTGCAGACCAGCGGTGATGTTCTACGGGGCATGTTGGCATTATCCACGTCCTGACCTCCTGATGCATCGCGATACGTGGCCATTCACGATACTCCATCTTGTACCAGAAACGGATACCTGCGTGTGATTGTCATGGTGCTTCAAGAAATGGAATACTTGGGACACAAGAAGTCGAGACTGCTCTTCAGCCACCGCCTCTGAAGTGTCAAGACAATCAACGCTGACGATGCACGTACCGTGCCCCACACGCATGCCCCGCCGAGGCAAGAAACAAACGGCGCGCCGTTGTTCAGGTTGACAGGGGTCTCGAGAGGGGCTCTTTGGGTTCATGAACGGGCAGGCCGAGTCGCGCAGGCGGAGTGTGGCGGTGCTCAAGCCACCAACTTCTGGATCGCTCGGCACCGATTCCGCGCGGCACTGCACTGTGTTGTAGGTAGCAGGTAAAATCTGGACAGGGAGTTCGTCCTCGGCAGGAGCCACGCCGGCGTGACAAGTACAGCGCCGTTGGCGACCCAGAAGCGCGGCCTCGATGGATGACGTCGCCTCGCGGCCCTCGAAGTACCGGTAGCATGAGTTCAGTTGCAGCTCAAGTACCCGATACCTACGAATACCGTACGTGTCCAGGGCATCTTGGTAAGGTACCTTAGGCAGTAATTACAATGGAGCCCACATGATCTCGGTGCCGACGAGTGCCTACAATGCTTTGAAATTCACTGCACAACATCGGACCGAGGTTTTCGAACAAGATTTTTCAACAGATTTGCCATCTCTGCTTGATGCCTCGTCCCTCGAGCCTGGCGTCTCCCGGATACGAAGCAGGTACCTATCATGACGGCTGCATGATGCTCGCCGCCTCGGGCAACCCGGCCAGTTTGCGGAGCGATCACCAAGTACGCACCCAACTTGATAACTTTGTCTCTTGCGGATTTTCGTCCCGAAAATGGCGTCAGCGACACGATCCACGGCATTGCAGCTTCCTTGCTACCTCGCGCCGCCTATGCCTGTGCCAGGAAGCATCGCACAAAGGCGCTGGTAGGCAATGCAATGCACCGAGCCCTGACATGGGATCAAGCACTGGTCGAATCGCTGACCCGCATGCGGCTTCTCCGACCCAATGCTGTTTGATGCTTGAATCTTTGCGTGTAAACGCCGCACGCCGACCTCGACCCTGATTTGCAAACTACATCAGCCCTTGATCGGTGACATTTGGGCGAGAAAGAAATCAACAGTGTTGCTCGCTGTCTCGGGAATAATGCCCAAGGACGTCGTGCCGCTGCAGAGCTCAGCAACTCAATCGCAACCGTCGCCGTGATCCATTCCAGAAAAGACCGTGGCACATGCGTCACCTTGCCCAATGCCGCCCATCGCGAATGGCGAACCGTATGTATAATCCGACATGGTATTGTCCGAAGCCGCCAGAGGGTGAGAAAATATCGGCCTGCCCGCCCTTTGTTGCATCCCGCTTCGTCCGGGCGCACAATGACACCTGTCAGAGGCTGTCACCCACATGCGCTACGAGACGAGACGTTACTCTTGATTGCAGATGGAGCCTCGGCTTCTCTGTACGGCAGGCCTCCATCATTTCATCAATGTCGAGCTGCGGGGAGAGCGATCCGCCGTCCTCTTCCAGGGCGCAGCGAGATGCAGTGGCAGAAACCCAAGGCCGATCGCGCCGTGCCACCTTGCGTAGCATCTCCATTCCAGTATCTCTATTATCGAAGCATCTAGACTCTACTTGGTACCTTTAGGCAAACGGCAGACCTGTCTACCCGTAGGAAATAGCCATCATTGTCATGATCAATCCAAGCAGGACCCATCTGTGGCCTCCTTTGCTCGGCGTGTCAACGCTCTGCCACAGCCCGTGTCGAATCTACACCAACGGCTTCTCGAATATCTTGTAGGCGCAGGGTCCCGCGAGCAGGGGAATCAGCGCTGGATAGTCTTCTCCAAAGTCGCGCAGCTCAACGATGCTGTAGCCCAGCCGCTGGTACCACGCCTGCATCCGAATCTTGTTGGCGTGCTCGAACCAGGTGGGCACGAGCACCTCGAGCTGCATCGTCGTGCAGCCCAGCTGGCGACAGTGGCCCTCGGCAAACTCGACCATCCTCGTGCCCAGCCCGAACCTCCGGAACCTCGCATCCAGCGCAAACATGGCAAAGTTGCCCAAGGTGGGCGAGCGCCGCTTGATGTGGACGCACCCGACGACCTCGCCGTCAACGACGTGCTTGACGGGGGGCAGCGAGCTTGGCGAATGTGCGTCTCGCGGATGGTCGAGGTGTAGAGTCGCGAGGGCTAGATGGCCGTCGCGAATGAGCTGGGCAACCTCGGCGTCGGTTGTTCGCTCGTAGCCTGGTTTGAAGATGTCCGATTCGACCTCGGCGTATGCCTTGTTGACCAAGATCGTCACTGCCGAAACTAGAGACGCATCGTCTGCCGCCGTAGCAGTCGCGATGCCAATGGCGAGGTGGTCCTTGTAGGCGACGGTTTTGGGGTCGAGAACGAGATTGGGGCCAACATGGCTATCCGCACACGGCCCTCTGGTTTCCGTCATTGCACCGTCACCGTCGAGAGTTACTGCCACTGTCATGACGGGCTACACAGATGCGACAGCCAGCCAAAATCTCGTCCGTGTTTCGTCGCACAGCGAAAAGCTCCCGAAGCCATCCACGCGGCGACGAGAGAAGGGGACTGCTGGGGGTGCCTCCGGCAGTCGAGGACCCGAATCAGCATAGCGCATCTGGAGACGGCTCCGAGATCCGTTTACAGCATGCAACCCCGAATAGGTCACCCAACGAACGTGTCTGATCTCGCATCCGAGCCGGGATCTATCTGGTCAGGGCAAATGAGACTGGCCCACGCGCAACGATTGGACGTGGAAGCACGGTACCAAGTGGCCTTTGTGTGTCCACGACGACGAGCAGCCGGGTCGGGAGCGAGGATTCCAGCCCGATGCCCAGCGCATTTGATCTTTGCGCACTTTAGACGAGGCGCATCGCCATCAGATGACCTCGCTGCCTCGTTGGGCACTGCGCGCGGCCGCGTGCAGCCTTCGTCTGCCGGGCATGTACCTGGCTGTCGCAAGGCGTGTCTCTCTCGGCGGGGCTAAGGCGCATAGAATACACAGTCTCACCCTTGATGGTACTCGGCCACCGCCCAGCGTCAGCCAGTGAGGGCATCCAATGCGATAACTGGACACCGCCTGCTTCAAAACGACAACTTTTCTTCATCCTTCCCATTTCTTGACGCTCTGCCGCCATTACTGTCCCTTACTTGGTGCATTTCTACATGGGAACGCCGACTAACTAATTGGGCATCTACCTAATCACTCTCCAGGTCGCGTTTGGTTACATTCAGACAGGGGCAAAACATCTTCTCACCCTCAGCAGCCAGCTTCAACCAGCAAGCAAAAACCTCGCCTCACCAAGATAAGCCAACACTCACTACCTAGCCCGGCTGTTCATCACCAGGGAGTAAGCGGCCATGGAGGCCCAATATGGTCCCATCCCAGAGTCTCCCGACAATGTGCAGCGCCTACGACAACTGGTCCTCTCCACCGATAAACTCCAAAAAGCCGGCTACGTCCTGTCGCCCTTGTCCAGCTCCGAGCTCGAGAAGAAGAGGCGTTGCGAGCGCTGCACCCGCGGTAAGAGTATTAAAGGCCATCGGCTGGCATCACGTCTGGTCGTGATTCACTGACGTTTGCCAACAAGTCCTCAAGCCGCCTCGCAAGGATAAGCCGTCCGGCGCAAAGACGTCCATCGTTGCCCCAAATGCTTCCACATCCTTCAACCTCAAGCAAGCGCGCCATGTCCACGCGACCTCTGCGGAAGAGGCGCAGAGCCTTAGGGAGTTCGACCAGGCCTTTGAAGACTTGACCATCTCGCTGCCGGCGGCCCCCTCGAAGCCGGCCGAGGTCGTCCTTCGCTGCAAGTTCCATCCAGGGATTGTGGCCAACAGGGTAAAGTGACTCGACGCCGAGGGAGAAGCTCGAAGCCGAGACGGACAGCGTCTTTTGAGCTGACGACTGCCATTGTACAGAAGTGGACGTGCTGCGGCAACTTCATGTTTGCGAAGCCGTGCGCCGGCGAGGAACTCCACCACCCGCGGCAGTACACCACCGGAGAGCTCGAGGAGAACTGGAGCTTCCATATCACGCCCCTAGCCCCTCCCGCGTCGCCGCGGGCCGCCGCCGTGGCCATAGACTGCGAGATGGGCACCGCCGCTTCCGGGGAGTCGGAGCTCATCCGAGTATCGGTGATTGACTACTTTTCTCGCCGGATCTTGCTCGACAGCCTGGTCTGGCCCGACGTCAAGATGGCCCACTACAATACCAGGTTCTCGGGCATCTCCAAGCAGGTCATGGATGACGCCTGCCGGCGCCGACGGTGCCTCTTTGGTCGGGCCGAGGCGAGGAGGGCCGTCTGGCGCTTCGTGGGTCCCGACACCGTCGTTATCGGCCACGCGCTGCACCAAGACCTGACGAGCCTACGCTGGATCCACCCGCTCGTCGTGGACACGCTCATCCTCGAGAAGACGAAGCGCGGCCTGGAGCTCCAGGCCGAGACCGCCAAGGCGGAAAAGGCCGAGATCGCGGAACAGGGCGACGACCAAGAGCCCGGGCAGGGCGGGGAGGCCGCGGCCAAGAACGAGGGAGGCCTCTCGCTCAAGATGCTGGCGGCGCAGCGACTCAACAGGGCTATACAGATCAAGGGAAGAGGCCATGACAGCGTCGAAGATGCCTTGGCAACCAGGGATTTACTGCATTGGCACGTGCTCAACCCTGTCCAAGGATGGTAGACTGCACATCTCACGGAGCAGAAAAACCATGTTGAGGGACTCGAGGGCGCGTGGGTTATCATGATATTGGGATGGTGGATGGAGTGATCATCTGAAGCCCGTCGGTATTGCGTTTAGTTCACAGAGTGTATGGCAGCGCATCCCCAGAGCAGATTGTCTCGCCGAGCATTAGACTTGCCTCTTGACTATGTCGTCCAACCCCTACTTTGAAGGCTTGGAACCCACCCATGGTTTTGCAGTATAGTGTTGTGTAACATGACCAATCAACACATACAGCCATACCCTTCAGAATATACCGGATCCCATCAAGCTCGTGTTCAGAGTTCAATGCCTGCGTTTTTTTGGCGTTATTTGCCTCTAGATATACAAAGTAGAGTGGTGTGCCCTTTTTTTGGCGGACGACGAATCACAGGCGCTAAGCTATCCCCGACAGTTTAGTCACCAAACTAAGCGTCAAAACGGAGACCCTACCGTTTTATTCTAGAGGCCCGCCGTTTTGTCAACCGTATTGAATACCGACATCGGTGGTTTCCCGCACAACGCGTACCATCAAGCTCACGAGGCTCATCAAGAACTTGATGCCTGCATGCACTCCAAGGGCAAAACCATGGTCCTGGACAGCTGGGCCCTCTCGCGCCTCGCAGCATGCACGTACCGGACGAGGCGCAGCCGCTTGGTCTGTGCTTGCGGAGGCATCGAACTGGGCAACGATGCAACGCTTGATGGCGGGTCACGTTGCAATATTTGACAATATATACCAAGGTGCGGCGGCTTGCGCCTGCAACGGCATATCTTTTGCGGCATCTTATGCGTCGCAACGGCTTGCAATTGGCTTCGTGCTTGAGGCCCATTTTGCAGACCTGGGACAGGCCTGATTGCACAATTTGCGAATGGCATGGGTGACGGGAAGACGCCAAAGTCACAGACGATGAACAACTCAAAGTTTGACAAGCTAGAGAGCCATGTACGCTTCATACTGTAGTATCAGGAGAAAACGCCCGGGTAACGCCGGTATTTTCGAATGCCCCCGATGACAGGAGAGTTGTCGGCATGTGCCGCTCAGCTTACTCTGCAAAACTCGGCCAGATTCTGCTCAGGGGCAATCCTATAGTCGATCCGGTATCTATCATTGACTATGATGCCCTGCCATGAATCTAGTCATAAAAAATGCCAACTGAGATGGGCTTCATATCTTTCATGGCGATTGACACCGCGTGCAGACGATCTCTCCCAAGACGACCGTCCAACAAAGCGGCTGAAGTCAGTGAAAGGCCACCAAGCGATAAACTTTTCGCCTTCGTTTTGGGATAACTTGTCAAAGGTTTGGCTCACTCCCGTGCCCCGCGAGAACTCGATTGGTGAAGTAAGGTGGAATATCCTGTAAAGCGCACTTGGTTGGAGCACTATCCAGAGAGCTTGCTTGATTTGCACGGCAAGGGGGTCCAGACTTTCGTGATCTACGGGGTTAAGAACTACTGCTTCTTTGCACCGATGACAACCGGTTAATCAAATGTGGCCAGTATCCAGAACAGCACGGCGTTGCACGCACAATGGCCTCCCGCTCCTCCTCCACGTTTTCTCGAGGTCAGCATACATAATCCACGAAGGCCACAGCTGTTTACCCAGGAGGCGAAAATCGTCCGCCTACGACAATGATTTTGGACAACACCTTATCGATCATAACATCTACACTCCACTATATGACTTCCTGATAGCTTACCGACGCCGAAACCAGCTGACCTGAGAGAAAAGGCGTCATGCTTTGACACAAGGCAGACCACCTCTTTCCCCATCGCGCTTTATCGAATCGGAATTCGAGAACTTCCGACGGGAATAAAAGTCAGGCCATAAGGCAGAATCATACGTGACGTAATTCCAGTCATCTCTGGCGACGTCGACATGCCAAACGAGTGCGGCCTTCCGTTCACTTAACCCTGAGTCACTGACCAGCGAAGCCACTGTGAAAGCTTTCCTAACTGTTTTGGCGGAGTTCGCCTTACGGACTTATACCCACAAAGCATGTGGACGTTCTCGTGGTACCCGACTTCCTTCTCGAAGCAAAATCTCGAAGGGGGTGGGCGGACGTAGCTGGGAGACAGGCTTGTTATGACGGAGCATACTGAGTCCGAGCCATGCACGCCTTACAATACTTCGGAGAAACAGTGCCGGCCCACGACGGCAATGCGTGGAGCTTGCAGCCCGTTAGTGCATTCCGATGCCACCCTCTAAGATTCTTCCAGCTACTATCTAAACTCTACTCATCGCACTCGCGCAGCTTGAAGCAACAAACCCTCGAGTAACCTGCTTATGGGACAAAGCCCGTGTGGGTTTAAAGACGATGCACATATATTTACAGGGAGATAGTAGGTGCCCCATAGGGAAGGGCATGGTATTGCCTATAAATTGGGTGCGTAGGCATATACCCAATGTCTATATGGGGGTACTGCTCTTTATCTAGATTAATACAGATGTCAAGCCACAACCAGAGAGCATTACAGCCTTCGTCCTCTTACGGGAGCTCCAGTGTTTCTTCAGCGTAACTGAGGACATTTTGCGCCCGCAATCGTACTAGAAGGATGTTAAGATCAAAACGCTCATTCACGGTGCTGAGTTCGTAATGGCATATTAGGGATGGATTCGAATCTTCTAGGCGACATCGTCATCTATGCTGCGTGGGTGGCGACATCGCCACTCAACCCAAAATCACAAGGATAGGAAGCCGACTTTCACCATCACTTAGAGAATCAAGAGTCGTTCCTTGCCTGGTTCACAGGGCATCTTCTGCCCGGTCGCCGCTCAGTCCTCCATGTCACTCGTGCACCTTTGTGACAAAGGAGGAGGGCTGGAATGTGGGAGTCGCAAAGACGCAACGTTGCGGGCTAGCGGGATCGGCCGGCCCTTTTGTCGTAGGAAGCGTCCGAAGTGCTATTGACTATAATACGAGGACATGACTCGAGGCGCTGGAGTAAAGTCGCATGCATTACATTGCATTAAAGTCTAGATCGTGGTTGAGGTTCAAGGTTGGCTGAGTATTTCGGGGCGGAACTTGGCCGGGCCGGCACGGCACGCCGGAGTAATAGACCCGCGTCCTCGCTAGCGGCGGATCGAAAGCCTGGCCGGCCGCAGACCGCAGCAGCTTCTGAATAAGTTGCCGGACTGTCTTAGTAATATACTACAACGGACTTCGCGTTTCGTTTGGTTTGTTGAGGCGATATACGGACAGCTGCAGAAGGGCACAAACGCTGACGCAACGAGACGAGGCCTTCCAAGTTTCCAGCGCTCCCTGCATCGCCGCCTGCCGCCCTGCAACCTCGTCCACCGTTCCTCAAGGCATTGGCCCGCCTCGGACGGGTTCGGCCTCCTGTAGGGCCTCGGAAAGCAAAGGGAAGACAAGGCAAGAGACGGGAGACACCTTTACAGTGGCTAAGGAGGGTTCCAAGTATATAATAAGGCTTTCCCACCGTCTGGATCGGTAGAGAAAACGACAGACAAGCACACACTCCGGCACATACAAGCATACACCTATAAATACAAACATCTTCGAAACCACTTTCCCCTGCTCTATTGCCTTTACTTGGTGTCTTGCCTAGAAAGCAATATTCCTTCTGCTTAAAAAAGAACCGACACAAACGCATCGTTACCTATTTCTCTTTCACCAACGTTCGTTCACCCGCCAACATATCCGTTTGAGAGTACCCTTTGAGTCGGGCTAACTAAATCCCTTATATCAGATGCACTCTCTCTCGAAGAGCGTTGTTTTTTTCGGGTGGATGCTGGCGTTGCCGTTGTGCATTGCTGAAACCCCTTGCAACCATGGTAACGCCAGGCTGCCTGTCGGAAAGTGTTTGTTGAAAGGTGAGGACCTTTCGATGTGCAGCCGATTCTATCGCGGAAACACGGTTGTAGCGGATGATGCGTCTTGCGGCGCGGGGATACTGTGCTGTGTTATGACGAGGACCCAGCCGGGCGGATCAACGTAATTGAGTGGCCTGAGTACGTCGTTCGCACTCTCAGTCAATAATCCAGGGCTTCCATTCGCCTTGGGCCTAGTCTAGGAAGCTGTGATAGCTTGTCAGGGGGATGGTTAGGGGCAGGAGATTACGCTTCTCGCACATGACTCGAGTTCGTGTTCGGTCGACCACATCGAGCGCCAATTAACATTTAACTTAGTCGGTCATTAGTCTATAGCAGGGTTGGAAATCGATCGAATTAACCCAATATAACCCGCATTCTGGGACTGGTACATGTGGCTCTCCACTGCTCTGGCCAGTTCTGGGGGAAGTTGCGGCAAGTCCATGATTCAAGCCGGTCCCGTTCAACGGCCTCTGTACCCTAAAGGTGGGAGTGATCAAAATGTAAGGCACACATACACAATTAAACAGAGAGTGAAGAAGATGGCCAATAATTCACTTCATTAATCTCTGAGGATTCCCTTCCGCAAGCTGTGATCATCCCCAGTCCTCATGTAGCTCCTACTGACCCATTGAAACCTCCTCTTCAATTTAGAATGACACGATGAGGGCTCTATGCGCGTGAAAGTATCTCCCGTGAATGTTGAACTGTCACGGGGAGCCGGCTTATTAGGCCCCCCCAAGTAAGAGTCCGCTTAGCCGCTTTCTCTGTTCGCTGGTTTCGAGGTCAAGAAAGGCTCCTCCACTATAAACTTTCTCAGATTTCACCAAGTTCCGATGAGCAGACCAAATGCCCAAACCGCAGAAACTGTGTTGACTAGTTCGAGTCCTAGGCCTCGAATAGGCGACTTTGGTAGTTTGGATTCGTCCTTTGGATAGGCAACCTTGGTCGCGTCTCGTTCCAGGAGATGCTCGCGGTCCTGCATCGTCGGAGGAAAGGTAGCGTACCAAAATGGTCGCAAAAATGCCACCGTGTAAGCTGGCCACATGGCAGAAACCCAGAAGACCCTTGGTAGTAGGTAAAGAAAGCACGCCTCCAGGTCGCTTGGATACAGCATGTAGGCCCTTTTGATGTTGAGGAAGAACCCGAACATAAAACCCAGAGAGACAAGTAAATGAATAACGCCTCCGTCTTTTATCAGAACAGATTGCAATCGTTTGCAAAATGGTGCCCTTAGCGCCTTTTTTCTCTCGTTAAGTTCGTCAGGCAAGCTTCCAGTTGATGGGAATATTGCACAGAATGCAGTCAGACGGCCTCCTACTCGCGTCGGAAGCACAAACGTCCTCCAGTGATCAAGCGCAAAATCTACTGTTTGCTTAGCTTCGCTGGCCCAGTCGGACCCCCTTCGGATTGACGTACATGTGTTCATAAAATAAAGACAGAATATTTCTCGGGAACTCGCTGCATACCCATTCACATATGCTATCAGGCATTGCCTGACGAAGTTGGCAATATGGCCCAGAGCAGCCACTCTAACCAGAGATGCCAGTTGGCGTTTGTCAGCAAACACAGTCGTGGGCCAGCCAAAAATGAGCATAAGCATAGTCTTCAACACTTCCAACGTCTTCAACGTTGCTGATGCATTCTGAAAGAGATACCAGAAACTGTATGCCCTTTGCCAGCCATTGAGGTGTCGAGAGAGATCTCCAAAGAGACACAACTTCATTATGAGACCAGCTTGTACGCCGCCAGTGCTCTGTAGGAGACATACCATGTCAGATTGAACTTTTCGGCGTAATTCGTGGCCACTCACCCATCGTGTTCGTTGTCGGATGTGTGCGTGATATGTGTCTGGTACTAATCCCCACTGCAGCGTCTCCTGTATATATGCCGATCTCCAACCTGAATTGAGTTAAAATGACGTGCTGTGAACTCTGCCTTTGTGGCTTACCTCTTCCAAGTAGGAGCTTGCCACAGAGAAGGTCCTCCGTAAGGGATTTCGCCGGAAACCCGCCTATTTCTGCCAGCGCAGTTCGCCGCATCACCCACCCAGAACCTGTGCACCAGGCAATGCCTGCTGAGTCCTTGACAATTTCCTCAAACTTGTGAAATGCAAAAAGAGACTGCGAAATTGGGTCATCCGTTGGGACATTATAGAAGCATGGTGGCGGGCAAGTGAATGCCATCCGAGCATCCGAAACTAGGTGCGGTAATTGCGCTCTAAGCCATCTCCTTTCCGGAATCATATCAGCGTCTAGTCCTGCGATGAATGACGCATGTCCTCTTGGCAACATAGCTGTGTACTCGAGCACATGGTTGAGGTTCCCTGCTTTGTGGCTATTTTCTGGAGATCTTGCCCGGCTTGTGTAAAATAAATGCCTGTTGGGGAACTGATCTTGTAGTTGTTGAATACCCAGCCTAACAGACTGTTGCGCCCCGTCATCCGAGACAATAACTCGTAGTCGATCATCTGGGTAGTCCGTGTTGAGCGCTGCCCTAACTGTATCCAATATCACAGATAATTCTTCTTTGCAGCACAATATTGCCACATCAACTGATGGTACATCTGTGCCTTTTAACAACAAGCAAGGTCTCCAGTCGATTGTAGAGATGGCGAAAGCATCCAAGAGCTTTTTGCAATAGTCGGGGACTACGTCATACAAGTTAACATCCTGCGCGGTCGCTGTGTGTTATAACTTATAAGGACGCGACTCATACCGTGCGTTATTGCCTCTAAGAAGATATAGGCCCGTCGCATATTCAAATTGATATTCGAATGAGCAGCATTGAGCTTAGAAAGAAACATGTATTGCATCCACCAATAGTAGAAGCTCAGCAGGATTGGAATCAGCGTTGCCATCGGTGTCAGCATAAGGGTGAGCTTTTGCTTTTCATTCAACGTAAACAAGTCTTTCTCGTTCCCGTCGACGGCGACAACTTTGTGATTGGAGATGTCGGATTCATGGCGATTTCGGAACTTTGGACGCGATGTTATCGATCGATAGACCAGCTCGGGGTGTTGGGTTCTGCTAGTAGTAGTCGTTTTCGCCATGCTACTGGCGGTATGGCTCAGAACAGTCGGATAGACTTGAGTTGTGTTTAATAATGAACTACGAAAAGGACCTCAGCAGCGGCACCTGATGTGATTTGAAGAGATCACGACGTTCATTTATCTTCCGCGGTAGGCTTGATTATTCTAAAACAAAATGCATTTTTGTCTTGGGTATAGTTGGGCACTACAATCAACTACTCAGCTGCATATGAGACATTTAAGGGATATAAAACAGCTAAACAGGAGCAAAATCGTCTTGCCTCGGTCTATTGAATGACCGTTGGTCTAGGATGTGTAGAAAAGGCCACGAAAGTTGGCTGCGTGCCCCTGCACACTAGACTAACGGTTAACTATTATATTTAGCATTCTTTCTACTTCGTATGGCTTACGAGTAACTTAGGGCAAGAAGACATTTCTTGCTTGAGGCTAAGTCACGGATGCGGCCTTAATATGGTAATGTTACCCCATAAGGCAGTAACAAAAGCGCAAGGGACACTGCAACGTGTGAGCTACAGTGAGGGAACCTTTCTCTTGCCGTTTGAATTGACACTAATCCGTATATAGATTGAATCAACTTTCGACTGTTATCCCCAAAAAGAGACAAGCACTCCATAGTTATTGTATCTCAACGCAAAAGTTCGCAGTCGGCCTTGCCACCAGCATGGGAACCGTTTCACTGCCGGTTTTGGCGCTCATCGCGTTGGGTATCAGCCACATATGCTCCGCCGTATATCAATTGAGAGATGATTATGCGCCGCCATCTTTTTTCGACATGTTCGACTTCTTCACAGTAAGTATTCGCATCCAACAAACAGCCACACGGCAGAACCATAAGATCATGCCTTGCTTTAAGCTACCATGATACTGGGTGGACTAACCGACTAGGGTTATAGGATGATGACCCAACGGAAGGCTACGTTGACTACGTTTCAGAAGCTACTGCAAGAGCAAATGGGTTGATTAAAACGACAGCCACCAGCGTCTACATGGGCGTGGACCATTCGAATATATCCTCGGGTCGTGGAAGACGGAGCGTTCGAATAGAATTAAAGAATTCCTACAATCACGGCTTATTTCTCCTAGACATATACCATATGCCAGCTTCGATCTGTGGCGTGTGGCCCGCCTTGTGAGTCTTGCATTTCTGACCATTTCCTTGGAAAGATTGACGGGTCGAGCCTTTCAATGGCTATCTAAAGCAGGCCATCTCAATTCTTTGCAGTCGGCAGGCTGACCTTTTTCATGTCTCAGTTGGACAATGGCAACACATCGGCCGTGGCCAGAACTAGGGGAACTCGACATCATCGAAGGAGTGAATTCCCAAGGTCACAACAACATTGCACTCCATACTCGCCAAGGCTGCCAAATATTGGATGGTGGAGATTTCACCGGTCGGATCGACACATACAATTGCTACGTGTATGCCCCCGATCAACACAAGAACATCGGTTGTAAGATCATCGCAGACCAACCAAGCGTTTATGGCGATGTCTTCAACGCTGAAGGTGGAGGGATCTACGCGGTCGACTGGACAAGCAAAGCCATCAAGGTCTGGTTTTTCCCTCGTCAATCTATCCCCGCCGATATCGCATCTAGTCGTCCGGCACCAGCTACCTGGGGTTTGCCACTGGCCAGCTTCTCTGGAGCATGCGACGTCGACTCATATGTACGAAACCAGACCCTGATCATTAACACGGCGTTTTGTGGAGGCTGGGCTGGTGGTGTTTGGGGCGAAGATGTAGTGTGCAGCCAAAAAGCACAGACGTGCGAGGAATTCGTGCAGATGCACCCAGAAAAATTCCAAGACGCGTTTTGGGGTATTTATAGCCTGAAGATTTACGAGGACGACTTGATAGAACAGGCCAGCTCCTCGCCTTTTCTTCTATTAGGTTTATCCGTCTGCGCGGTCATAGTTTTCGCTATTATGTGGGGTAAATACTGGGCTGCATCCTTACCGAAACGCGATTAAATGAAGTTGTAAATAGAATTAGCTCTGCGTGTACTGGCACGCTCGTGGCATTGGTCATTCACAGGTCAATTCAATAATAAACGCAAAGGCTCTTCCGTGGTAATGAGACGTATTGAATTATTCGCGACCAGCAAGTAGGATGCTTGGCCGCGATGCACCTTGTACTCCTCGCTAGGCATTTCCCTCCTCTTTCGTGACAGTGAGGAGCCAACCAGCTCGTCCTCAAAGCCACGTACTTGCGCAAAGATATAAAGAACGGCACGGCTGCGACTTGCGCACTCCTCAGAATCACACGAATCCCTCATATCACAGCGCCTGCCCGACGGTGTTCCTGTCCCCCCGGCGACCGCCGTCGCCAGACCACTCTTGCGACTGCCCAGCCTGCGGCGGCCACGTCTCGGCCCCGATCGCGCTCCAGTCGCTTACCGAGACACCGCTCGAATACTGCGAGTAGGGAAGACTGCTCCCGCGCGTGTGCGAGCTGTACGTCGACATGTGCTCGTTGAGGCGCGGCATCTGCGCAATGTCGTCCTCGCTGGGCGCCAGTCGGCTTTCAAGGTCGAAGGGGTCGGAGCGGAACTTGTTGCGCCGCTCGCCAAACGCCGTGTTGCTCTGGAGCGACTCCCGCACGGCGTAGCTCGGGCGGAAGGCCACGGGCGGCGGCGGGTAGTAGGAGTTGTAGACGGACTCGCTGCGCGAGCGGCTGTGTGAAGGTGGCCGGTTGCCCGATGTGAAGGCCATCGAGTCCGGCCTGGGGTCAACAAAGGGGTTGCTGGATCGATTTCCGGCAGGTGGCATGAACGCTGCTCCGTACGACATGGCGTTAACATCGGCAAAGGGATCTCCAAATCCTTCCGTGTTCAACCCAAGCTCGGGACGGAAGTGGGACACTGGATTGGCAAAGTTCGCATCTTCGCCAAACGACTCTCCTGGCACGGCGGCTGCCGCCCAGACCTGTCGCGGGCCCTGGCTTATTCTCGGCTGCCGATTACCCTCGACTTGCGACATTGAGCCCCGGCGGAGGAAGCCAAGAGAAGATGCCAGCTTCTCTGCCCCCATCCTGGCCCTGGGGATGTGGCCCCCGCTCACGTCGCGCTCTGCCATGTCGGGACTGCCCCTGGTGAGAAATGATGCCGGCGTATCTCCTCGCTTCTTCGCCTTCGACTTCTTCCAGAGCCATACGGCGAGGAGCACAAGGAACACTGCGCCTATAACACCGGTCGATAGTCCAACGACGCCACCCTTGGAAAGACCACGAGGTGCCTGATTGGTACTCTCGGGAGAAGAACTGCTTTTCGGCTGCGCGCCAGTGTTTCCTGCGTTATTGTTGTTGTCGTCTTTGGAGGGTTGAGTTGACGGTACCCCTGTGTTGCTGCCAGCTTTGCCCAGGGTTACCGATGGTGTGGGACTCTCGGATGATGTGGTTGTTACTGATGTGGTGGAGCTGACTGAGATCGCGCTCGGTTGAGTGGTTTCTGTCCTCGTGCCTGATGATGAGGATTGGTCTGTCCCCTGAGTACTTGTCGACGTAGAGCTACTGGAAGGGGCTGGAGGCACCTGTGCGCCGAGGTTCACCTGTGGAGTCGCCGTGGTTGTCGACGAGGACGTTGTAGAACTAGGGGCAGCTGGTGGCTGAGAAGATGCCGTAGCTGAGCCTGCCGGAGCCGTTGCAGATGCCGCGGATTCGGCAGTTGAAGAGGTGGAAGTCTCGGTAGCCGTGGATGAAGGAATTTTAGGTGTCGCCACGCTCTGGCTCAAACTCTGGCTTTGCGTAGTCTGCTCTGCAGGGGACGGCGAAGGCGGTGCTGCAGATGGAGGGACTGGGCTCACTTGAGCCGGAGACGGTTGTTGCGGCACAGCAGATGCTCGAACGTCCTGGGCTGCTTTTGAAACTTTTGGCGGGGCGGCAGCTGCGTTTGATGGTGTGACACTAGCAACAACGCTTGATGAAGCTGAGATTATGGTAGGTAAGCTTATGAACGAATCTCGGATCGAAGAGGTAGACGAACCTGTACTTGTTGAGGATGCAGCGGCAGGCTGAGATGCTGAAACTGTGGCTTCGGTACTCTGAGTGGGGGTTTGGCGCTGACTCTGTGATTGCCTGCTCTGACTCTGCTGTTGCTGTTGCTGTTGTCGTTGTTGCTGTTGCTGCTGCTGCTGTATTTGCTGCTGCTGCTTCTCAATCTGCTGCTGCTGCTGCTGGATCTGCTGCTGGAGTTGCTGTTGCTGCTGCTGCTGCTGCTGTTTCTCCTGCGCCTTTTGCTGTTTCTCCTGCTGCTGCTGTTCCTGTTGTTGCTGCTTCTGCTGTTTGAGTTGTCCCTGGCGGACTGCAGCAAGCCCTATGATTGTAGGGTCGGTAAAACCAAGCAAGGTATTGGCTCCAAGGGCGGTAGGGTTGCCGAAACCAGAGAGAGCAGCAGTCTGCTGTTTTTGGTTCCGTTGTTGCCCTTTGCCCTGTCCTTGTCCTTGTCCCTTGCCCTTTCCTTGGCCACCTCCGCCATTTTGGTTCCGTTGTTGCCCTTTGCCCTGTCCTTGTCCTTGTCCCTTGCCTTTTCCTTGGCCACCTCCGCCACGTCCGGCGCCGCCGCCGCCGCCACCTTTTCCTCCTCCTCCTTTTCCTCCTCCTACTTTTCCTCCTCCCCCTCCGCCACCTGATTTGGCCCGAACAACTCCCTGGGCAAAGTGGACTTCATCAGAAGATGCCTGAGTCTCGGAAGAGTTGGGCGGCGGAGTGTCCATGTTTGGGGAGGAATCTGCGGTAGCGGTTGCTATTTCGCTCGAGGTGGGTATCGAAATGCTTCGGCTCGTTGATGTCGGAGTTGTTGGGGCTTGAGGAGTATTCGTTTCGCTGGCTTCCACCGTGTCGACAGAAGCCTCTTGACCGGTTAGACCGACATCGTGGCCTCCCTCCCCATCTTGAGATGAGACAACTCTGGGTTCTGACGAGGAAGTATTACGCTGCTGTCGTGGTTGAATCGCGGAGTCGAAGGACGCCGCAGCATGCTTGTTTGCGGGAGCGCCTGGTGCCATGACCATGCACTCCCTCGTGTCGTCTGAGATGCAATTACCAACGGACGGAACACTGGCCATGGCTTATCGAAAAGAACTGAGACTAATTTTCGCGAGCCAGTCGCAAAGAAATGAAGAGGCGAAAATTGAGAAAGATGGTATGCGAGGCATACGGATATGCGGTCGCGATCCGAGGCGAGACTCTCTTCTGCCGGCCTAAGCCGCTATCAAATGGCTGAACTCAGCATCGGATCGAAGCTCGCGATGCATAAGATCTGGGATGTCCGTGGTGGTCTATGATGGAAACAGAAAAGAAAACGAACGGTAGAGGCCGGCCACGGAAGGATATTGAAGCCAAGGGCGGTAATTCTGTTTGGGGAAGCGAGTCGTGGAGTGTTGGAAACGCCTGCGGGCTAAGGAGTTGTACAGGGGAGCCCACGGGCACGGAAGAAGAAGACTCAAGCATCCTGGAGACGAGCGAAACGCCGGTGGGCCGTATTGAACAGCGATCGATGGAGGGAGGGGGGGGGGGGGACAGGGGCCAGTCGCTACCCGGACCCGCGACACATCTGAGGCACGAGATATCGTTAGAGGTGGAAGGGGCCGAGCGCGACGAACTGAGCCCTCACCAAAATGCCTGGAACACGTCCTTCAACACATCCCTGCAAAAGCGCCTCGTGGCGATGAAGTCATTTGTTTTCTGATTGAAGCCGTTTGTCGCCCAGTCCGACAAAAATCCAGTGGCCGGATATCCCTGACGTCTTTGGTTGAGTGACGAGGCAGAAAGACTTGGCCGTTGGTGAAGCTATTCCGCCCTGAGCACAGATGGCTTTGATCATATCGAAAAGATAAATTGCCATTCTCGCCCCTGTTAGCGCCAATAACACAATCGAGTGCACGGATCACCCGCTTTCACCACGTGAAGCCGTCGGCCCCTGAAGCTTGATGGCTCCTGGCAGACGGCTGCACATGCAGACAACCGGTCGGAAGCCCACCGATCAGGTAAGGCGCTCATCATCTACTGTAGAACCGATCAACGGATGTGATATCCGTCTAGTGACTTTCCTGTCGGGTCCTTGCTGGGCTGCCGGGCAGCCACAGCGACATCTCTTGGGTGGAGTCGAGGATCCATAAAAAGTCGTCGAGCGAAACCACTACCGGTCTTCACGTTGAGCAAAGACTAGCACCCCTCGTTGCGGGAGATGGCAGATCGCCAGACCTGGCGCTCGATCTTTGGGTTGTTGCGAAGCAATATGAAGCTGACGTTCGTACATTCCTGGCCGTGTCTTCGACTCTCAAGAGCCCCAAGACTGTCGCGATGCAGGAGAGCCGAGTGAAGCTGTCAAACCGGCGGCAGCCGGCGCTCCTCGTGTCCGCGCCACCTGCCTGTACCACTCGTCGACTCGGGAGTGCGTCGGTTGTCGGGAGGAGACTCATTACTTGGTAAGGGGTGTTTCGAAACATTATCGTCGTGGTGCCCGTGAAACGGCCGAGGCCTCGATAAGGGGGGTTTGAAGTGGCGGCGAGGTCATTGAAGCCTCCAGAAACACAGTGTCGACATCCGCAAGTCTCGTGCCCTGTAAAAGTCGTGTTTGCATGGTTGATTCCAAAGGGGATGGCCGCCCCTACAGGTGATGTGCCCAAACCAACGCTCCAAAGGCTGTGACGGATCGCCAAAGCCCCCGGTGCCGGGATTTCAACGCTGCGACAAGAGTTTATTTTCAAACCGGCTTCCCATCATTTACAATGAGATTTGTACGGTCTGGTACGGCGGGCAAGGCAGCAGGCAATCAATGAAAATCGAGGCACGCCTGATGAATTGCGAGTATCGACATTCGCCCACATGGCCCAGCACTGTATCCAACAGGTAGGCGACGATAGTCACATTCGGCGACAAAAGTCCGTAAAGGTAGGCGCACCGTCACACTGTACTGTAGGCGACTGTACAGCATCTCGAATTGACTGACTCTTGCCGAGTGTCTGGTGAGGACCGGAAGCCGAAGGGGCATGCCTGTGTTGCATTTTGGCGAGTCAATCGGCGACGACAGGTAGCCTGCATCGCCTGCCCGACCATTCCCAGTCGGGTTCTCTCTCGTCACAAGAGCGCAGCGCGCCTCCTTGTAATCGGCGGGCGATCACGTTCTCGGGGCTCATCGCAAGGACTGTCTCTGCAATACGTTAGCCTTGGCGATGAGCGGCTGCGTAGGAATAGGGATCGATTGGGTTGGGGAAGATTACGCTACGGTTTCCGGGTAGATTTGAGCAGGCCTGAGCTCGACTTTTTCGATTGATTTGGTGCCGAGTTGAGTTCAAAGTGGTCCAGGTTCATATTGCCCAACCCACGCATCAAGATCAATCTTATCGTCAATACGTATCAGGTACTTGGTACCTTGCTGTATTTCGCACCCGCTGATCAAGAGGTACAAGAACCGCGCTCGTACTGTAGGCCGGCGGCTGAGCGGTTGGCCTCCATCTCACGGCGCTAGCTCGCCTGCCCTGAATGTCATCATCGTGACGAGTACTTTGTACTGCAACTCCCATCAAGCTGCAAGTTGACGTTGGAGGTGCCGGAAATCCCACGCCACCAAGGTACTATCTACTCGTGCTACCTAGGTAGGTAGGTAAGTAGGTAAGGTAGTCAATTCGTGGGTGCCATGTCCGGCCCCCTGGCAAGCGAGCTTGAACTAGCGTGTTCTTCCCCCAGGCAGTGTAACTCGTCTCCCTACCTACCTTAGGTAGGGTAGGTTTCGTGCCTCAGTTGATTCCTGCTATCCATTCTGCCGCTCAGCGACTTCAGGCGGGGACGGGACAGCCAGAGGCTCCAAGGGTCCTTGGTAGCGTCCATGCGCTTGCGACCAAAAATACCTACCACCCACCGTACCGCTACCCACGTAACTCAAGTTGGACCATGGTACCTTACTTGCCTTTCCTCGCCTCACCTTCATTGCTCTCATTCAACACCGCGTCTCTCTTTGCATCCACCTCTGGGCTCTTCGCTCGGCCATCCCTTATCCACCCACCCACCCACCCAATTCCGCCCTACTGTACCCCATTCGTGCTTCCACTGGCACGCTCACCAGACAGTTCCGCTCTCCCTAGCCCTCGGTATATACGTACAGTGCTGCGTACTTGGCCATCCACCTCTACCAAGTATCCCGTCTGGAGCTATCGTGCTCCCTCCCCCCTTGCCGAAGATCGTGTCAACCGACGTACAAGCGACCCCCTTCTCTCCGCTCCCTGACCGGCGCCGACGAAAGCACGAACCGAGACCCTCTCCGGCCGGACCCCGACGCATCTATACGGCTGCGGCCAGCACCCTTAGTCGTTGCTTTGACCGAGGTGAGGCTGTCGGCTCACCCTGGCTGAGCTCGCCGAGCTACCTCGCCAGTCGTCGATAGGGGCCGGGAGCGAACGGTACATTGTTGAGAGGAGGAGGCTTCCTACATGACGGACGGCCGCGGTGTTTGGAGCTCAGACTTTGTTAAGCGTCTGGCCGCTCTGAGCGATCGTTTTGTCCCCAACCTTTGCGCGGCTTGTTACCCTATCCCGGCCCAGTCGTCATGTTTGGATCTCTTTCGACATTTGGTAAGCTTCCTCATCCCGAGTCTGCCTCTTGCCCAGAATTCGTTTCATCACGGAATCCTATCCTTCGCATTGATCAAACGCGGTTCGCTCGGTGGAAGGGCCCAAGCCTGTTTGCTCGGCTCATCTCCACAGCAGGCTGACAAAAAGTCTTTGGCTTTGACAAAGCGACCCGTAAACATCCTCACCTTCCCTCTAACCATCCATGATACATTCCACAACGAGCGGATGGGTGTACCTTTTTGCTAACCCAAGTTAACAGCCAATTTGCCAACGCAAAGAAAGGTAGATCCAAAGGATATCCCTCCCCCGACGCCCATAAATCTTCCTCGTTATCAGCCTTTCGCCGATGACGGCCGGGCTGTCGACCCATCAAGGTCTCTGCCATCGCTGCTGGCGCAGACGGGCCGTTCTCCTGGCGTTCTGGGACCTCTTGGCTTCGCTGCCATAGGGCTCGACCTCAAGTCAGATGCTGCCATTGATGATCTCATACCAAACTCGGTTTTCATTCCCAATTTTTCTCAATGGAATAATCTGACGCCAGATGAAGCGCGCGATAGAAATCAAGCTACCCGTCGCCTACTGAGAACAGGCAACCTATCCCCTGGTTGCCAAGTGTATCTGGAACGCAGAAAGGAGCTCTCCAATGTCAACGAGGATGCCTTTCGCACAGTTCGAAGAATTCCTCCACCCAAGGGCAAACAGCAACCGCGATTAGGGAATGCTTACGAATTTTTTCGATGCTTAGAGCTATTCACCACCTACTGGGATGATCCAAGTCGCCCCGCAAGTCTTCCGCCCTCGCCAGAACTGTCAGCTGCTGAGGCAGAGACTGCGGACAATTCGGAGGGGCCGCAGCCGGGTGAGATCGAAAACGGAGACGCACCCAGCATCGCACGAGTTTCGTCTGGTCAGTCCATGCCGGCCGAGTTCCGTCATACACTCGTCGCCGCTTTTGTGAAGCTTGTTGCATATGATTTTGGCTGCAATGTGTCAATGTCGCGCGTGGAGCCTAGGCTCCAATTGAAATCACTCGATGGGCCTCGTCAGCGCAAGACTTATACGCCGTGCCACTGTCATTTCGTCTTCCAAAGCCCTCTGACCCGAGAAACTGCTAGGGCAGGTCTGGTATACGGTCCAGTGGCGGCAGTGAGCTCAAGACCAACGGTCGATTTCACGTCGCCCAACGTCGAAACTGCTCAATGTCTAGATCTCGCGCGAGAAGTGATTGCGGCACTTGTGACTGCACAACATCGAGCACGCGAAGGCAAAACCGAAACGCGATTTGGAGATGGTCAGTGGTGGACCTTCAAGCCTCGATGGGGCGGCGGAACGGGTGGTCCAATTGGCCGTGAGATTGACAAATTCGCCGTCTCCGAAGACAAAGATGAACGGACGGATGGGGGAGACAACATACCCGGACCAGCAACGAAGAAACTGCGTAAGAACATGTCAATCTACGACAACTACCGCATGGTACGACCACCCGCGTCATCCTGGGATCGCAAGGCCAGATACGAGGCGATTGGTATGGTCCGAGACGCAAGCCACGACGATGTATATGTAATAAGCTCACTGTTTCATCACATTTCGGTGCTTCGCGTCCGCGTTCCTCGCCGCCTGCTCGAGGTGCTCGACGGCTCTCCGGAGCCGGACCCGTCGAGTCGCAGCTGGGGAAAGGTTGAGGCATGGAGGAGCCCGTGGTACGATCTTTTCGTCACAGATCAGAGAATCGGGGCGATGGAGCTTCTTTGGTCAGTTATGGCGTATCAGATGAGACAAGACACGGCCCAAGAGGACGTCACGATGGCCGAGGCGTGAATAACCGACCATGATTCGCGGCGGTCGCATAAACGCGGGAAGGGCGTTTTGAAACGGCGGGTTTTCGGTTGTGCAGGCAGGATGCGTCGTGCGTACAGGAAGATCGTACAAGCGGTTCGTGCACCACGAAAAGAAAGAGGCAAGGTGGTGGAAGATGACGACAATAAAGCGAGGACGCACGAGCGAATTTCATCAAGCGAGGGCAAAGACGGTATGATGGTGGGCTGCATGGAAGATGGCGCAAGCACAAGACCTGGATAGATTTTGCGAGAGCCATCGGTCGCCCACTGGCGAGAGCGGCCAATGGCGATGGAGTGGGCGGGCAGCTGATGGCAGCCGATTCTCGCGGCCGAAGCGACTTCTGCAGGCAGACGAAGCGTTTTGGCCGTGGTGAAAGCGCGGAGCGGGCCTCTTTTTGTGTGAGAGTGTCGCCTCGAAACAATCGCTGAATATTTCTGATTCGATAACTATATATTCTTCTTTTCTTTCGCCCAGGGGTTTGTTGATGCTGTGGCCATTTTTCTCCTTCGTGCACATGCCGAGATACAACATACACATGGCTCTACATCAGCATCGTCACGCTGGTTTCTTTGAGTAAATTGTGTCCGACTTTCCCATGACGCGACGTGAATCACGCCCTCAAGGTGACGTTCAGCCTGCATTGGGTTCCTCGTTGGACTCGGCTTGCGAGTCAAGTACGCGCCCTCTGTGTGCGCCTCTTCCAATCGCAAACGTGGCTTGTAGCGCCAGCACCGCCCACGATCGAGATGAACCCCGGGTATCATACGTACCGGGCCTCCATCAATGTTTCTACCAAAATCGACAGGAGAAACCATAGCCCACATTTGTTCCCAGGTGGCTATGGCGGTCCATCATGACTTGATACTGCAGCGCCGCCGTGTGCGACTCAGGCAGCGCCCGGGCTGCCTCTGCCGCCAAACGGGGTCGCGGCAGATCCGCCGTTTGTGCTTTGTGCGCATCCAGGAAAGTTGGGAGAGGTTCGACAGGGGAAAAACGCCCTCCAGACCTACACGGTCTCCGCCGCGAACCTCGTCTCGTCGGAATCACACGTCGGCTTCGCAATCAACTCCGCGTCCTGGACTGGGCCGACGGCGAGGACGACTTGGTCGAGAAAAGGACCACAACGGCATCGTTCTGGCCGTTAGGCGCAGTCGGCTTTTGGACGGGAAACTTGGCCGGATTCACTCGCTACGACGCGGACTCGTCCAGAGCGGCGCGCGGTTCGCTTGTGCCCTCTTGGCTCGTGTGAAGTAATGACATCATCTTGCGCAGGGAAGGCAAGCCTTACAATGGGCCAGCCTTGCTCAGGAGGGTTGCCCTCGAACCTCCGAGGTATCTTGTAGCAGCCCATATTCACGCAGCCACCTTTTATCCAAGCTACTTGATTGGCCACACTAATTTTAGACGCGCTGAGACGCGAACAAGACGCGTGATGCCTCAGACGCGTAAAGTGCCGGGACCGCATAAAGCACCGCCCCCTCTCACCCAACCACCGGCGCACCCGCAGTAATTGCACTTCAAGACCTACAGATTGACGCTCTGTTCATCCTTAAATCACAAGTATCTGCTTAGACAGGCCATATGTAATTTTTTTTTTTGGCTGGACAAGACAAATAATCAACAAAGGCCAGCAGAGAGGCTGGTGCAAACTTGGATCATGGAGGGATTCCTGCGACTGCAGCCATGTCGCGACGCTATACCAACAAGGTCCTCCAATTCAACCGGCCCGCGTCCTGCCACGTATCTGTGCTTTGCCTCATGCAGTCGACAATGTGAACCGCAACACACCACCTGGCATTACCAGGTCTAGTTTTCAGCCGCACCCTTCTTTCTCATCGTGGGACGGTAAGCATGACCTTGAAGCAGCATCCCTACCGCAGCTATTCGCACAACTCCAAAGCTTGGTAGGTAAGTCAAAACGCATTGCTGTCCGCATCTGTGTTCCTGAGCCCTCTTCCAAGTGGCTACATCCAACGGATGCCTCGTAATACAAATCCGATTCAACAAAGAAAAGAGGTCGACGGGATCAAAAGTAAGGGCATGTGTAAGAAAAAGCAGTGCGTGCGTATTGCGATATATGCAATCATGGTATCATGTAGGAGGAACGCAAGAAAAACAGTATGTCGAGAGCGGCAGGGCTATTAAGCCAAAGGTTCCTCAAATGTTAATCGTCTCCGGGCGACGCTGAGAGGTGTCCGGCCAGGGCCGGGGGTCCTCCATTGTTTCTGTGCAGGACTCGGCGTGATATTGACAAAATCGGCAAAGTCGAAGCCCTGTCCAGGTGTGTTGGGGAACAGATTGCCCCCACCGGGGGTTGTCATCATGGAGGAGGGTAGGTCGAGTTTGCTCGTCTTGGGAGTCTTTGGTGTTTTGGGAGGCGGAGTCGTCAAGCGTTCCATTCTGCCTCGATTGGATTTGACGGCCGGTGAAGGAGAGGCGGCAAGATAAAGTAATAGGTCGGCGCCCTCCTCTCCAGACTTGCCGCCGTTGGCCGTGGCATTTTCTTTACTTCGCCTAGTGCCGAGACTTCGGGTCTGCATAGGTGGTGTACGAGGCGGAGAGGAGCGTAGATTAGCCGTGTCTATAGAGTGTGAGGGCAAGTCGTCATCGTCGTCGGAAGGCGCGGCAAAGTTGGGCGATTTCAGCCCGTTGGTCAAGCGCCGTTGCTTGAAGAAGGACACGTCGGGGCCGCCAGACGTGGTGAAATGGGGCAATCTACGAGGCTTGATGGGCGACGAGTGTGCTAGCTGGCGGTTGTCCTTCCATGCCGAATTACCTGTAGAAGGCTTGTGCGGGGTCGGCGATGTGCGGAAGCGCTTGCTCGGGCTCGAGGACGAGTTGTCGAACGAGGCAAAGTATGTGCGTTTGCGGTGACCAGAGCTTCCATTGCTGGAGCCAATGGCATCTGAAAATATAGGCGCCTTGAGCGGTGAGCTCATCAAGGTCCTAGTCGGATAGGGCAAGTCGGATGCACTAGATGAGGAATCGGAAAGGACGTCGCCGTCGCACAGGCGCTTCCGCTTCAACTCTTCTTCGAGTTTGGGTTCGATGGAGTCGAGGGTGAGGTCTTCCCAGCCATGCTTGGTTTTGAATTGGGCAAGAGCAAGTCGATTTTGCAAGCGGCGGGCGATCTGCGAAAGAATCGTGAGCATCTGCCTACGGCCATGCTGTACGAAGATGGGAAGGGGATCCTGCGACAGGTGTATTCCGACGCACGCAAAGGTAGAGAAATGGAATCAAGGCGAATATTCTGCCAAGATGCATGAAAGACTGGGAACCTTGTCTTTGGACATACCTTGCTGACCTGGGCCCGCTTGAGGACGCTGTCGACGACATCTTCGGGCTGCTTCTTCCACGGGGACGACATGGCTTCTTGAGTCGGATTCGAGGGTTTGCAAGCGGCTCGTGAGGACGGCCGGTTTTGCTGGTCGAGAAACCTCGTAGATGGCAGACGTCGTCTTCGCTTGGCGCTCTATGCCCGTCTGGCTTGTGCCCTGTCGGTGAGGGAGGAGATGGAGAGCGGCGTGGCAGAGGCGAGTCGGAGAGGAAAGCAAGGGAGGAGGAGGGATGTGGGATCGAAAGTGCAAAAGCTGAGCGAGTGGGTAGGCAAGCGGGTTCTCGGTCTTGGTGGGCGACCAGGAGCCAAAGCCAGTTAATTAGTTGGCTGACGGTTGAACTCGGGTGGGCGGCTAGACTCTGTTTGGCACCGCAGGTACTTGTCGGGCTACCTGTGCACCTTCCCAGGGAACATGAATAGACAGGGGTCAAGTGACTCCTGGTGACCAAGCGGTCCAAGATTCCTCAACTGCGGGTTCTACATCAATTGCATTGACAAAGAGGGGGGAGAGATGGCAGAGTGGCTTGACGGGATACACAACGCCCTCCTAGTCCTTCGGGGATCAAGAGGCGTCGTTGACGGTTTGGAGGGTCTACTCTGTGTCACTCGGTCTACCTTACTCCATTCGTACAGATACCTCTAGTGTATTTTACTCTTTTCACAGGCGGTGCAGCAAGAAACGAGTCGTTCCTGTCGCGTCGCAAACCAACGGGAACATTTTGGGTAGCTGCAAACGAGAGCGGTATTCGTGCCATTTCCAATGCTCGGTACCTGAGTCACTCTTCCCGTTGCGGCATCATGAAGGTACCCACTGCGCATACCTGTGCGGGCAATGTACATGGACGGACGACGCCCATGCAGGGCGATGTTGGTTCCTCGTTGCAACCATTACAGGTTTCGGATTCGTCTTGTTCTCTCCCTTGATTGACTCGCCGTGCCGAGAATTATTAGTGATGAAGACCGAGGTGGGATCAAGATTCACCGATGACCTCAACGCCCGTTCGCTTTGGGATGACCACCCGCAATCTATCTACCCAGTCGGACGAGCATGGCCTCGATCCCTCGATCGCCTCCGTTTCTCTCGAGCTCCGCCTCTCTCCATGGTACAAGAACGCAGACATAACTACGAAGGACCCAGGATAAGAATTCGATTGCACGTCTAATCCGTTGCTAGCCGCGGCGCTTTCCATGCCTTTTGCGGGGGAATAATGATCTTACCTCCCTTCTTCCCTGGGCGCATCGTCTGCGTCAAATTCCTCGGCCGAAGACAGACTTCGATGGGGGCTTTTATCCCCGTCCCTGCAGGGCCCTTGCGACTTTTGGCTATGATTCCATCGACCATCTTGTTCGGCCGAGCCTTCACGTTACCAATGGAAGCAACTGCTTCGTTTCCGGGACCTTTCCAGGAATGCAGAGCCGCCCCCGGTTTGCATGGCAATCAGGGAGACAGGGCTCCTAGGCCAGCAAATCTCACCTTCCCCATCACGCGAATCGTCCATCATGGTCGATCAGCGCCGTCATCTTTTTATTTTTCCGTCTCCCCAGGGATGATCAGCGATCTTGTGCCAAAATGAGTCCGACAAGGATATCAGCCGATATTAAATCCATGAGGGTCCTGCTCCTGTGAAATCCTCGTCACTGCTAATCTCTCCGCCGGACAGTTTTGCACAAGCAACCGTTGTCTCCCGAGACTGTATCACGAATCGGCCAGGAGAACCGGCTCAATGCTTGGGCGAGATCCATTGTTCATCAAATGCTTTCTCGTTGCGACATGAAGAGCCTGCCGTTCCAAGGATCAATTCTCCTCTGTCGTCTCTCTGTCCCACCTCCTGAATGCTTTCGCCGCTCAAATCACCCAAGACCAATTTACCTTGGATCTCATTGTTCTTGTCGCCAAGCCTTTTCCACAACGTTACGTCTTCGAGCTGTAATCGCTGGATGTCTTTCCGATTCCAGCTATGAAAGAGGCCTAGGGTTGCCATGCATTTTCAGTTGGGGCCACATTCTGGGGAACGCAAAAGAAATAGGGGATCAAGGTCAAGCAAATCTCGGAAGAAAGCACAGGTAATGCAGCAAGACTAACAGCAACACGTGAAGTGAGCAGATACATGGATATCGTGCGTTCAATTCGTAGTAAACAGTGAGCAGATGGAAGTATAAGGAAGCAGGTAGAGGCATCATCCCATGATTGTGTCATGTTCTATTGAGCCTCAGGCTTCGGCCACGATTGTGGGATGAGCAGAGCCCGTTGCCATGGCTCTAGAACAGGGGCTCCGGCTGTGCTGCTTTTGTCTGTCAAGGGTGTACACCCGCAGTTGGCAAGAATGACCCCTCAACACCTGGTCGAGTATCTGCTGGGCCAAATCCCGACTGACGATGAGTGCTTCCTCACATCATGCCGGCTACGTGCGTCGACATCTTCGCTCATCATCCACAACATGAGCGATGAGCAATGCCCCAGTTTGATGAGCAAGCCAATGCATTGGAGAAGCCAGGGATGATTTGGCGCGATTGGGCGATCGCCAGCAAGTTAGTCCAGTCCAAGAGCTGAGCAGGTCACGCTCAGCTGGCGAGGCTAGTCCGACATGACCTTGCCTTGACTTTCGGTACACCAGGTGGACGTTGAGCTCGAACGACCGGGCAATAGATAGAAGATGACGACGCAGCAGGTCGTGCACAATGGACTTGGCGGCATTGTTTCAGTGCACAAGCGATTCGTAAATGTCGGTGCCGAATCGAGCTTTGCGCGAGGGAGACACCCAGACCCACAGCTACAGATCCGAGTCAGCCAGGCCGAAACTTGCTATTGACAAAGGAAAACGGTTATCAAGGGAAAAGAGGCCATGGTCAGTGGTCCCAGTTTGACCTCGCTATCGGGCGATATCAAGTCTAAGTGACAGACGAACGAATGCGAAGAATCAGAAAAGTAGTTTTCACGAAGATCCGGGCGGGAGCTTCACAAGCAACGTTAGGCCCGAGTCTGGATGATAGGCCTGATAGGCGAGGGCGGCTCAGGAATTTGAGACCCGAGTGTGTTACTTACTGTTTGGGCGGAAACGAGGACTGCAGCAGAGTCTGCATGTGTGCGGTCGCACCGCATCGGACTGGCAGCGGCAAAACCAACAAACGAAAGGTGTCTTGGCCGTTGTTTAAGAGCAGCCATGCTTGTCCTTTCTGACACGGCCTGTTCTTCCAACTTGGCCTGGCTTGGCGGACCCCAGAGCAGGAGGATGAGGCAAGAGAGGGGCGGGAGGGAAGAAGGGAGAGGGAATACGAGCTTCTTCGCACACGCAAGGCTGCGAATCGGGAAACATCCATGATGCGGACGAAACCCTGCGGAGCAGGCAGGACGCATGAGCTCTTGCTTGATTCTTGCTACCCATGACCTCGGGAAAGGCAGGTGCAGATTGTGCATTCTCGCGGGCGGTTCTAGACCGCTTCGTGTACGCTCCGCACCTCTTCTGTACCTATCTTGCAGCAGACGGTTCAGACCATGGAGGGTGAAAATGGTTGAGCTTTCTTGCTGTTGCCTCACAGTCGATGAGCAGAGGACAGATGTGCCTCAGGGGCGCAAGGCTCAGGTACAGAGGGTGCCCAACTGCTTCGTACTTTCAAGGTGAGTGTGCGACCGAGGCGCAAGACCACCACGCCGAGACCCCGGATCGACGGTACCGTGTTTCGAGACGGCAGGACACGAGTATTTTGGGGAATTGCCCGGTTGGTCGACGAGAACCTGGAGTCAAGGCCACTTGTTCGTTGGGAGTAAAACTTCGTACGTAGTAGAAGCCTCAAAAGGGGAGAGCGCGGATGAACGTAGAGCAGGCAGATGGGCAGGGTATACATATGGGCTGACGGATGAACGAAATCACATCACAGGGTTGTGATATTGCGAGAGACAAGACACGGTATCAGTCCATTTCGGATGCGCATACGAAGTATTTTTTTCTCGACTTTATTCCAGCGCCGACGGCAGCGTCCATCTGACAGGTCGTCGAGTTGATGCAGGCAAGCGCTGGTCGATGCGCTGTGCTGTACATCACCTGCGCCTCAGACCTCCTTGATCCTTCATCGCCGTTGTCTTTCAAGTCACCAAGACTCCCGTATCTGCGAAGTACGAAGTACCCTCGACTGCGGAAATACCAGGGTGCCGTGGACACGAACAGATCGACGTCATCGGCCGCGCCATGGTTGCCAGCGGTTGCTCATGGGCTCATGGCGCACAAGCTGCTGGGCCGGGGTCACCGTTTCGGGAGGAGTGGGGGGCATCTCACCTCGGCGCCCCCCGTTGACCTACGCCCCGAAGCCAATTCGACACATGTACTGTACATGTCGGGCAAGAGCGTGATTGATTACAGCATCTTTAGTGAGCCCTCGTGTGGCACAAGTCATTGCCAGGCAACCTCGTGGCTCTTCCTTTCCTTTTCTCCAGAGGCTCTTGCGGGAATCGTGGATACTTGTAGTCTCGTGGTGGGACAAAATGCCACGAATAGCAACGGCATGCAATCCAGCCTTGCATACCTCTTCCAAGAGATCCAAACACAGCACAGCACGCACGACCAAACCAATGCGCAGGCGGGGGAAGTGAGCTGTGCACATGGACAGTACTGCACTGTACATGGGCGCAAGGATACTGTAGATACCTACCAAGGTAGAAAGATGAGAGCACTTTTCTGATACAAATGCGACCAAGATAACCAGCCCGTGCCTTCCTGCATGGAACCTGGGTGCATTAGTTTGGGTTGTCTCCGTTGAGGATGCCAGCAGTGCAGCGCAGCGCAGTACGGGAGCTGCGCTTGATGGCGCGAGGCGAGAGGTCTCGGGGACAGCTATCTCGACGTTGGCCCGTGGACGAGTTGGAATGAGGAATAGATTGCCGGCTTTTGCGAGCCGTGTTGCGCCAGGTACATGAACCTACCGACGTACGACTGTAGATGTCTTACGCATCAGTAGATGACATCAAATTTCACCAGCCCTGGGGAGATTGCTCGGGGCACAGAGCATCAATCTCAAAACGCCCAGCGCCAACCTGGAAGGGCTGGCCCCGCTAACTCCCCAGCCCGGCTTGCCCTCAATCCATTGATTTTTTTTTCGCCCGGCCGTCTAGCCCCAGATTAGTGGAGAGGCTTGCTGGCTTGGTACCTGGGGCCGCTACGCTCTACGCCTACGGCTGCACTAAAAGAGCTGAGCAGCGACCGGGACGCACGCAATCGGTCGTTCATATGCACCACGCTCCACCAAATCGAAGCCACAAGAGAGGAGTCTCCAGCTTGCACCCGGGCAAGGATGACCTGTTGTCCGATCCTTCTCTACACTTGTACCTTTTTGGCGCTAGTAGGGCGCCTTGTCGTGCCTTGTTTTTCCCCAGTGCCTGATCCTTCCCCACCGGACCTGCCCGCAACCCCTTCCAGCGGCCTGCCAAGATAGCGGTGCGCCAAAGCAGTACCTGCCGAGCTGCCGAGTCGTGGGTACTGCGTACCTGCCCTTGCTTGCTCCATGATCCGGCGGCAAGCATCTGGAGGGGGGGAATGCCGTATCTCACGGCGATCCCCCCAGCTTCCGCTTCCTCGACTTCTCCGGCCTCCTCTCGTTTTTGTCAATCCCTCCTCTTCTCCCGCTCATGCTTCCTGATACCCGCTCGTCTCGTATTGTTCGATTCCTCCTGACGGATTGCAGATTGCCTTTGCTTTGTCTTGGTGGCCAAGGCCGTCTTACTTCAATTGCGGCTCATTGAAGTCCCCCACGCTCGTTCCGTTGCCGCCGACCTCGACCCGTGGCGAGTACCAAGGCATCTGAACGGCGACGACTTCGCTCCTCCATCGGTGCCTCTTCCTTAAAAACTGCGCCAAAGACTCCGGAGACTCTCGCACATCGTCTGCTGTTCCAACGCTGCTGCACATACTGCACACTTCGATAGGAGCACAGCGCTGTCTTTGCAACTTCCAGTGGTCGCCGGCCCAACTCACCATCCGGCTGACCACGGAGTAAACGTTCAATCCACTCATTGACACTGCCACTTGCTGTGATACTCCCCTGCCCTTGTGTTACATCATCTTGAATCAAGACTCCCGAACCCACAGCAGGTGGGCAGTGGAGACGACTTTCCTTGACGCAATATCCTTCCACGTCTCAGCCGACGACGATGGCTCCCAGCTTCCTGAACCTCAAAGAGCTTCGCCGTCGCTCCAAGGCAAGCTTCCGTACCGACAACTCCACAGATGGGTCGAGTGACGGTGCTGCGAGTCAGGGAACGTCGCCATCGAGCGGCTCCGTCACACCGCCATCCCTGGTCCACCAATCTGATCCTGCCCTCGATGTTCAAGTCAAGAATGGCTTGGCCGACGTTCACCGAGACGACCAACAGCGACAGCCACCGCAACCGGCTCGCCACATGCTCAACTCCAGGTCAAAGCCTAGCCGGCAAAGCGTATCTGGCATGTCCGGCCTCGGTGCCCCTTCTGTCGATGGAAAAGGCAGCTTGCCTTTGTCCAGATATGCCCCTCGCGTGCGCAACGTATCCGAGAACTCATGGGTATGATTTACTCATTAGACCTGTGGTTATGGCCCGCGCCGTTTTACCCAGTTCTCGCCTTTGGTGATTGGTCGGCTAATGAGAGTCGTTTATCCAGGTCTATCAGAAAGTTCTCCTCATTCACGGAATCATAGGAGAGCCAGATGTTGCTCCGATTGACGGAAACATTGTCGTCAGCCGTCTCGACGACAGTTTCCCGCCAGTCAGCTGGCCCGTGTGCGAATCCAACTTTAAAGCACTTCTCTACCTTCAACCAGGCCCGAACAAGTTCCGACTCGACTTCTCAAGCCCCAAACTGGCTAACAATGCCTCATCGAACCCCCTCCACGCTTCGTATATCACGGTTCACATGCTACCGACTCTCAATGCACCCCCTTTGCAGCTAGCCATCCTGTTGGGTTACGACTCTCCGGGGACCTTCGATGCTACGCCCGCTCGAGTGGAGAAGGAAGGCAATGGCCTTGAGGCGGCAATCAAGAAATTTCGAATGGCGGCATATCTCTGGCAAGCTTTCACAGCCGAGCAAATGTGGCGGCATAGGCTGGGACGAAGAACTTTTCGATTTGAAGAGGAATGGACTCAGGGATCCTCCAACAATAGAGATCGGGAGTGTGGCACGATGCGATCCGAAGCAAGAATACACATCATCCGCAGCGACAAGACTGTCGCGGAGCTGCGCGACCTCAACCGGGCTCAGCAATATGAGAAGGCAACGGACAGAGATGCACTCTTTGGCATAGCAAGTGACGCGGTGAAGGGATACTTTAACGCGCAACCTGGCCAGAAGCTCTATGTATCGGTTCTCTTGCTCGATTCCCATTGGGACACTCAATCGAAGATCATCACCGGACACGCTGCCTTGGGAGGGAATATCGGAGACCTGCAATTGGCCGTCTTTGGGTCCCACTGCCTGCAAAGCTATCCATCATGCTTCGAAGAAGTTGTACCGGCGCTGACCGACTGCACCGCCACGGATTGCAACTACCTGGCCAACGATTGCAACGACGCCGGTAGTTCGTGGGAGGCTGCCAACATTGGAATTGGCGCCCACTTGCACGAGACAGGTCACCTTTTCGGCTGCCCCCATCAGGAAGATGGCATTATGCTGAGAGATTATGTTGTTCTTAACCGTACGTTTGTCGCACGCGAAGCATACTCTACAAGAACCAAGTCGAAGGGGGGCTTGGCTCTGCCAGAGGATGAGTGCGGATGGCATCGGCTCGATGTACTGCGCTTTCGAGCGCACCCTGCCTTCAGGCTGCCCAATGACCCGCCAATGAGCCCGGATGACAGCATCCAGGCTTTCCCTGTCGAGGGCGGCGGTATCGCAACCATGGCTGCGACTGGCATCTCATTTGTGGAGATATACGGCGAAGGTGATGATGTTTGCAGGGCTTGGATCGAGTTTCCGCTGGACAATGGCCCCATTCAACGTCAGGTGGCGCTTCATGAGCAAGACTTGCGCTCAAGGTTGCCAGAAGCCAAGAAGAAAGGTGATTTTAAGATTTCTATTAAGTCACATGGCGGTGGATCCTTGACCATCGAGGACGTAAAGTCCTTCCTGAGCAAGGAATCCTTTGTGAAGGTTGGCAATGGCAAAACGGCCTCCAGAAGTGGCAAACTTGGCGAGTCCAGCATGGAAGGGAGCGCGCCTCAAGACGTTGTCTTCACCAGTACCCTCAAGCAGGATAGAGTCATGTCTCGAATCATCGTCTATTCCGGTGCCGCGTTGGATGGGCTGGAGTTTGTTTACGACGATGACTCAACCCAGCTATTCGGCAAGAAAGGGGGGAAAGAGGGAGGCGACGTTTTCGAGTTCGGTGAGTACACCCGGCCACCTCATTGGCTATGCCTGGAAGCAAACTGACTTGAGGTTCCAAGATCGTCGGCGAGGGGAGTATTTAAGCGGCTTTGTCGTGCGGGCCGGATGTTGGATTGATGGGCTGCAAATTTTGACCAGTCTGGGACGCAAGTCACCGATGTTTGGGAACATGCATGGCGGTTCTTCGTGAGTCACCCTTGGTTATTGCACGGAAATGTTTACTGATGAAACAGGCACACATTGATACCTCCTCGCGGATACACGATTTGCGGCGTTTCGGGGTCAAGTGGGCCATGGGTTGACGGGTTCTCGGTCCTCGTCACGCGATAAACATCAACATGAACTATTGGGCTCAAATGGGCTCCTTCAGATTTTCAATGGCTGTCGACGTACATAAGGGGATCTGGCAGTGCGAGCATACGAAAAGGATTACGATGGAAAGGCGAGGATTTGGGCAAGGGCAAAGCGGAAGCCAGAAGAGTGGCTAGCAATCCAGGACCAGCTGGTCTGATGGCCGAAAGTTCAGCAGAGAAAGGGACGGGCGAAAGTCAAATTTTATATATGGCATCCATCAGCAGGAAAACCGATGGCAATTGAGATAATGCGGAAGGGGAGGGTGCAGGTTGCGCGGCCTTAGAGGGCGGCTTGCGCGACGTAAATAAAAGCCATGCATCGGGCGTGACGAGAGCTGCTGAGGCGGTTGTTGTACTCGGTAATAGAATACGATAATGAATAAGTTGGTGGGCTCGGCTCGGGGACATGGACTTTTGAGACCAGTCCATCCGGGCAAAGAAGCTTGAGTCGGGAGTCGAGAGTGATACTCGGTACGCGGGTTGAAGAATGATGCGGAGTTCCCGGTGCATGAAGTGCTGTACATAGAGGACTCTGAACAGGCTACATGCTTGCCTGCCTCGCACACGGCATGAAATACGTACTCGGTAGCTCAAGGATGACGAGCATGAGGGGCGTCGAAGAAGAAGCAAGTTGTGTGGTTGAGGGTTGACGACACGGCAACTTGGCTGGCCCTGGATCCATGCTTTCCGGTGGTGCGGTTGGCACTTGCAAAGCCATGCTCTTCGTTGTAAGAGGTACTTGGTACAAAACCTCGCCCGCCGCATTCACCTGTACCTGAGGGAGAGGTACCTTGGCTGCCATGCGCCCTCAGCCATCTTGCTCTGAAAAGATGGCGTGTGCCCAAGCAACTCGTCATCTGTGGCCGTGGCGCACGAGGTGAAATGCCTCAGCCACAGTATACCTGACGGCAGCCGAGGTATCCTATACATGCAGTCGCCAACCCACTGCCACCGGGGGCCCCTACCTGGCACTCCTACCGGTACTTGTACATCAGGAGCACATCACGACCGCCCGAACGCATCCATCCTCTCACCGTCTGCTCGACCTCCAGCCAACATACCTTTTTGGCCCCTCCCCCCGGCCAGCCCCATTTCCAAGCTCGCAGCGACAACTCCAGCCGTCCAACACCAAGATAATCCACATCCGCAGCAGCAGAGGAACCGCGAGCGTTGCCGCATCGTCGTTTTCCAGCCCGCCAAGCGCCATGTCGAAACGCAGCGGCGCCGTGTCGACGAGCCCGGGCAGATCCAGCAGGGACGGCACCGTCGCCCATCAACAACCCGGTCAGTCGCGCTCTCGTCGCTGGCCTCCACCCGTCGTCCATGGCTGACCCGGTGACCTTGTAGCCGCCGACAAGCAAAAGACGTTGCTGTCGGCCGACGTCGGGCACTTCTCCCTGGTGCGCGCCATGCACCTGGCCGACCTGATTACCCTCATGAACGGTACGCGCCGCCACCGGTTCAGATGATGGGCGAGGCGATGCCCTTTGGCACAAAGTGTCCCGTAGGCTAACGCCCTCTCGCCGGGCTTGCAGGATTCTGCGGCGTCATGTCCATCTTCTCGTCGCTGCGGTACTGCCTGGGCGACCCGATCTCCTTCGACAACGTGTGGGCCGCGCTCGTCTTCCTGCCCTTTGGCCTGTTCTTCGACTTTTTCGACGGCAGGGTCGCGCGATGGAGGAACAAGAGCAGCCTCATGGGACAGGAGCTCGACTCTCTTGCGGATCTGGTAAGGCTCCCATGTTCTCGCCGGACCTTTGACCATGGCGTTTCCCCGCCTGTTGTTGCAAAGCTAACGTCGGGCTTCGGCAACAGATCTCGTTCGGCGTCGCCCCGGCCATGGTGGCCTTTACCCTTGGCCTACGGTCCCTGCTCGACACCGTTGCCCTTACCTTCTTCGTCCTCTGCGGCCTCACCCGCCTCGCCCGCTTTAACGTCACCGTCTCGGTGCTGCCAAAGGACGCCTCGGGCAAGAGCAAATACTTTGAAGGGACGCCGATCCCAACATCACTCGGCGTCGACGCCATCATGGCTTACTGGGTCTACAATCGCTGGATCATGGAGGACCTGCCGTTTGGCGCGTGGTTCCAGGGCTCCGTTCTCGAGTTTCACCCCGTCGTGCTCATGTTTGTGCTGCACGGGTGCCTCATGACCAGCCGCACGATCCGCATACCCAAGCCATGAGTGTCCGTGGCAGCGTATCGCGCGGCTGCTTCCTGCTCTGGCGACGGGACTTGTTTGACGGCTAGGTACGGCTCCACTGCCTTGCGACTGGCGCGCGGGAGTGGACGGGTAAATGTTAAGACACTTGGCGGTAGGAAAGTCGGGATACAAGCAAGGAAATTGGGAATGGTGGACCACAGTGAGATCTGGCTTCAGACATGCTTTGCCATGGGCTCCTCTTTCCCAGCCAGCCTCCGACAGTCGCGCATGGTCCGTGGGCGACCTCGCCTAGAAGATGTTAAACGCAACTCACGGTAACAGGAATTGATACAAGATACCCTGCTACCTCATTGGCATCGTGACACGAGGATCGCAGTCGTAACTTGGCATAGGACGGCAAAGGCGGCATGATGGCTGCGCTACAGCTTCCTCATTGCATCAAGCAAGTCACTACCGGAAAGGCATGCACGAGGTGGGCGATTCTGTAGTATTCTTCAAAGCGCCCGTGTATCAATCTATTGCACTTGCCCCAGGACCGACGCACTGTTTGGAACAACCATGTGCAGAACCAGAGAAAGTGCGACGAGGCAGCCCGTGATCAAACCGCTGAGCAAGAACAGAAGAAGGAAAGAGGATTCGTTTGGCGAGGACGGCATATACTTGCAAAACACCAAAACGCGACAAACGCGTCCCATTGAAGGACCCCGTCTGGAAGTTGACCGACATCCACGCCTGGGCTCAATAACATCAAACAGGACTGATTTTCCAAGGCGAAGAGGGAACATAACGGATGGACCCAAGAAGGGGAAGAAGACGAAGGAAAAGAAGCCAGGTTAACGTTATTTTAGGGCGACGCGATTCCATTGCCCTTGGGGTATTTACCCGGCATCGGCAGGTTGGAAATCGTGTTTGCGCTCGCCGTCCTCTCCTCGGCCGGTCGCTGCAAGGAGGCCAAGGGCGTGTTGGTGACTACCATCGGACTGGGCACGGAGCCCTCGTGCGACGACTGCAGAGCGAGCTCCTGCTGGGTCTCGGATCTTGGGATGCTGCCCGCCGTCATGCCAATGACGCGCTCGTTTTCGCTGCCAATGACGCCGCCGTTGATGTAGGCGGGTCCGGTCGTGGCTGCCGAGACGCTGCTGCCGAGCCGGCGCTCGTACTCGTCGACTTCAGCGTCTACTCTTCTGCGCTCGTCATCGTAGTACCCATGGGGATATTCCTGCGGCACTTGGGGAGCCATCGTACTCCCCGCGACCGGCTCAGGCTGACCCTGTGTGGCTACCACCGGCGCGACAAGAGCGTTATGTTCCTGTTGACTGCTCTGGTACTGAGGCTCACTCGTATACGGATTTACCCCGTCTTTATAGGCCTCGTGGTTGGCAATCGCGGCTTGGGATGGTACACTGTCCATGTTGCTTTGAACTGTCTCGCCGTATCCAGTATGGGGCTCATGAGCACGATCGCGGGCCTGCTGCTTGTACGTGTCGGCAGAAAGCGCATTTGCGTCCAGCGTGTATTCCTTACGACCCGAACTTACACTAGATGGCGATTGAGGGGCCTGTAAGCCGCGTTGTGCGTTGACTTGCATGTCTGATGGAAATCGCCCACCTGGTTCCGGCCTGCGAACTACAGGTTCCGTCCGCGGCTCGGGGGCGACGTCCATTTGGTTGGCGGAGAAGGGCTCTTCATCCTCGTCATCAACCATCCCGTCACTGCTAGCCGATCGACGCGATGACTGGCTCAGGCTTCGGGAATGGCTGCGAACAAACTGACTGCGTTCTGCGGGCGACTTCTCGGTCAAGGCCTTGATGTCTTCGTACCAAGCCATCATTGTGTCGTGGCTTTCTGCGCGGAACACCCAGGTATGACCTCGGTGCATGGCACCAGTTTGCCGACCCTTAAGGACAAACTTGTTGGATGACCCTCCCTCGGTTGAGTGTGAACCTAGCTTTTGCTCTGGGAGATAAAGAGACATGACAGGGGCCTGGGCCTTGTCTGCAGACTTGAACTCGTGCAAATGAGTCGTCGAAAGAACATACCTATTGGCGAAACGTCATTAGCCTGTTTCTCGGTTTATGTGTGGGAAAAAGGAGCGGAAAGTCAGGAACTCACCAGCCGGCTGTATAGCTCTTCAGATACTTGCTTTTGCGCTCCAAGAGCCCGGCGCGAATCTCTTGCGCAGAGACATGATCCTGACCCGGGTAGTGAATCTGCTCGGGAGAGCGCATCGGGATGGTTGGATCGACGATTTCCTCGTCGTGTGTCACAAAGTGATTCCATTCCTGGTCCTTGGGCATGGAGATTGGGCCCTCGCGGAGTTCCTCTACTGCATTGAAGGCATTCTCGGCTTCGCGCTTCAAGATTCCGGCATAGGCGTTGTACGCCTTTTGGATTTCGCCAACGACGATTGATTCAAGCTCGCGGCCTGATCCCTCGAGGTTGAGATAGGCCTGTGCGCATGTAAGATAAGGCATAAAGGACAAGGCGGGGAGGAAGATGTGTGCGCGAGAGAACGAGTCGGGCTTACCTGGTGAAGGTAGTTTTCCTCATCAATCTGGCGCTCGACCTGGCGGTCCACGGCCAAGCGCATGAGGTACGGATCTTGCTTGCCGGTGGTAGCGGCAGAGTCAATGTCGGTCTTGTCGAGAACATCGGCAAGCGCTTCGACGGCTTTGCGCGTGCCATCCATTTCCTTGTCAACGGAGTTTTTGAAGTCTCCGGATAGATGCTTGATCTCCTTGATCTTTTGCTGCAAATCGCTTCTCAGGCCGGTCAGGGCCAGGATCACGTCCTCTTCAATCTCCTTGGCCTTGTTGGCTTCTTGGATCGCGATGCTATTGTACTTGCGCAGGAACTGCAGAGCATCGTCCAGCCCGGCCGACCTCAGAAAGGTAGGAGGAGTGCTGATATTGTTGGCAACGTTGGAGAGCTTGACGAGTGCCTTGGCGCGGTTGTCGTAGTGGGACTGGATCTCGCGGAAGTAGGTGATAACATCCTTGAGAACCTTTCTCCATGCTGTGCGACGGGACGGTCAACTAGCCGAAGACGCGCGCAGGAAGGCAATCACTCACTTTGGAATCTGGCGGCAAGCGCATCGGTAGGTGCGCCAGAGGTTGGTACGGGACAGTAAAAGGCGCTCGAGACATCGCGAGGGTCGGCTGGAGACTGCATAGCAAGGCTGCGAACGCTGCCTGCTCGATTGCTGCGGCGACTGCTGCTGCGCCGGCGCAAGCTGCCCGAGCGGCGCAAGGAAGCCTTCTTTTTCAGGGTGTTGTTTCCTCGGATGGACAATCGCTCGTCGTCGCCGGCGGCATAACTATGGATGGAGTTTGAGCGCTGCATGGTGTCGAGGGCTTTCAGTCGACTCGCAGACGCTGTTGGGCCGTCAATGATGGAGCTGCCGCGCTGGCTGGCGTCCCACTCCTCGGTGAATCTGCCGGCGGCGGATTGGCCGAGAATGCGATGCGGTTGAGGTAGCGGCCGCAAGTTGTGTTGATGGTCGGTGTGATGGGGAGCAAGCAGGGTGTGCTGACGGTTGGAATCGTCGTGATGTGGTCGAGAGTCTGATGGTTGTAGGATAGGAGAGGTGGTGTAGCTGCTGGAAGTGTTGGAAATAATGGGTGGAGGCGGATGCGAGGCCAGTGGGTGGGGACGAGGATCCATGATGACGGAGCCTGAGATCAAGTAGTCGATACTGAGCGCAGGCGAGGTAAGGCAATGATGGCTACCTATGGGCTTCTGGGCATTCGATAGCACGGGGGTGCGTGAGAAGCGAGCTACCCCCACATGGAGATTCATTCAAGGTTTTTGCGACGAACGACGAAGCCGGTAAAAAGACTATGGAGGGTGGGAAGGGAAGGGGGGGGGGAGGCGTGGCAATTGGACATGGAGTGGAGACTCTGATGCTGTTTCGAGTACAGCAAGGTTTCTTTCAAGGCATACGAGTGTACGAATAGGATGGGCACATCCCAAAATATCCCCAAGATACTTCTTCAAAAAGGACCCTGTATGATTCAGCTGCCCAGGTTGAGGCAGAGCTGTACTTTGAGACGGCAGCGGTGACGAGGAAAAGGTACAAGCAAGCGAATCCAGATGCAACCACTGCAAGTGCCTTTTCCAAACAGTGATGGGGACCACCACTTAAGTGCCTGTACAGTATGACGAATTGCGCCAAGCCCAATGCGCCTCCCACCACCTCTGAAAGAGGTACATCTGTCGGTGTCTTTTACGCCCATGGCTCAATCCGGCTCCATGTATCTCCCGATCCTGTATGCCTCCTTGCTCCTTTGATGAGTGGCCTGCTGCACCGCCTCACCCCCGGTGCGCAAAAGCCTGCGCGACGGGAGATCGGAATACGCAGCCCTTTGACTAAGCAAAAGGGTTTGGCGAATTGGGCCCTTTGTCGTCGCGGCAGTTCCATTGCGCTCGTCCAACAAGACTGCCGCGAGTCTGATGCGCCAAGTGGCCAGTTTCGACGACACAGTCCTGTCCTCGGCCGGAGACAAGCCGTGAAACGAAGCAGCATGATGAACGCGCCGTTGACCTTGGCAGGCGCGCGAACAGCTGGAGAAAAGCGGACACGGCGAACTAACAGAGGGGGCCATCGCCGCCGCAGCCGGGACGGGAGAAGCTCGCTGGTGTCACCGTCGTGGACAAACATTGTGCGGTTTATGCTGGTGTCGATTTGAATGGCTATTGAGTAATTAGTGCAAAGCGAGCCTTTGGCGCTCCGAGCCCGCCGGCGAAGCAGTCCTGAGGCTGGTTGTCTAGACCGAATCGGGGACTCGAGGCGCCGGCCGAACCAAGACACACCCAGACAGAGGACAGCGGCCATGTCTTGCCCATGTCGCCGTAGCTGAAGATGGGTTCAAACGTTCAAGCCTAGATCCTGCCGCGCGCCATCGGGGTTGCTAGGCTACATGCCGGCTTATACGGCCCTGTGCCTCTGCCCGAATGTTTTATGCCTTATGCCACTGTAATGCATACTTCATCAATACCTGCTCCTACAGTAAATATCTTATTTTCTGGATGATTCAAGGATTTCCCGGGCGGAAACGCCCTTGGTTTGCCATAGCTCGCATGCTCGTCCGTCTGTCCCAATTGCAGATTTGAAGCATCCGACGATGGACTCGGCACTAGATGACCACTGAGATCACGAGTGGAGAATCTGAGATGCAATACCGCACACCCCCGTCACTTCTAGCGGGTCACCACAGTGGGGTGCTGCTCTAGCGCGCGACAACACCCCGGTCGCCCCGACCAGCGCACCCCGCTCCACGCTACCTGACGTCATCGCCAACAGCTCCAAGCCCCGCCAGTGAATCCGTCCGTCAACAGTCCTCCATCTGCAAGCAAGCAACAGTGGTCTCTCGCCTCGTCGTACGAAGCGACTGCTCTCATTGTCTATATCGACCTTCATGTAGCTCTATAGCGTTCAAATTATCATCACCTGCCTCAATGGCAGGCCCCGGCGAGAGCTCGAAGCCATATTCGTCCAGCATCAAGTTGCCATTGCAACGTGAGAAAACCACCGTCTTCTGCTTCATCCATTTCTTCCCGGTCCCCTCCTTATTTCCATCTTAGCCGTTCGTTGCACCGGCTGCAGACTCGGCATCTCCACGGGACGGCAGTCCCGCCCATCTGCTGACGAATCCCTCCGCATTGCCGGGTCCGTCATGGGTATCGAACCGGACGCCACTCCGCGCCCCGCGACGCCCGTCCCGCATAAGGCTCGAGCCGCCAGGCTCGACTTTTAACTAGATTCGCCAGAGCGCTTAGCATTGGTGCCAGAAAGATGGGCAGTACATCGTCATCCGCTTCGGCTTGGCTTCGCGCCGCCCGCCGTCAGAGTGCACCTTGCCTCATCGACGCCAACGGGGACAGTAACGTACAGCTGAAGACTTCATCACGTCCAGTCCAATATCTCTCAGATATCTCGTTTCTGCCAGTAGCTACGAGTTCCCGCCGTGGCCGCATCCGGCCATTCGCAGTCCCAGTGCCATCTTGAATACCACCAAATGTCTTTCTAGCTAGCTTGTGCTCATTAGCGTAGCAGTCGCTACCTAAACAATTACAAAGTAGAACGGGTCAGAATAGGTGCTGCTGCAATACGGTAATGGCTTTCGAGGCTAGAATACACGCATACTGACGCCATGCACGTTTCGGCCACCACAGAACAAGACCGTCTCGGCATAGTGATCACGAATTCGAGTCTCCAATATTTGGCGACGGAAAATGTTTGGAGTCAAAAACACAACTGCTGTAACTACGCAATTTCCGACAGAGCTCCAAGAGGCCCCATGTTGTACACAACCTGGCATAACGTACATTCATAAAGGTGAATGAAGCGCAAAGCGCTTTGGTATGCATTATTCGCTCCATTGAACCTCGTCGTAATTCATTCAACGTGTTGGTAACCACTTTGCGGAGTGGTGCTTCCTGTCATTCGTCGCTGTGCCCTTTGTTCAATGACAGTACTCATACAAGGAGTCCGTTTGCGAATCGCCATCGCCATCGTTTCAGACGTGCTCTTTCACCTCGAATCACAATCGTGATAGAGGGTAATAATCGACATCATCAGGTTTCCGTGCCGTGCAGCAGCCTTACGGATATGCGCGACGAGAGTTCGCTTCACCCAAAAGGCTCGCTATTCGCGGAGGCGTCAGTGTTCGTGGGTGGCTTTTGCTCGAGAGTCTTCATTCTCCCGATGCGTCGCGGTGGCGGAGCTTTCGGTGGTATCTTCTTGACGCTGCCATTAACGTGTGAGTTTGTGAGTGTTGGCATGATCGGTGACCCGCGGCGGTGCTGTGGTATAGCAGGCAGGGGTTTCTTCGTCTTGACAGCGGCAACAACTTCATCCTGAGATGGAGCGGTGATTGGGTCCTTCTCATCAGAGCTCACTCCACGCCGACTGGGTGTCTGGACTCCTGGTCTTTCCATTACCCCCGCCACGTCTACCACGCTCACGCTACTAGCGTATTGTGGCGGCGAGAGGCTTATTCCGAGCATCTTACGTGCTACCTCGGCCTGCCCAGAAGATTCCCGATCTTCTGAAGGGCTGCTATCAAGCCACTTCACCCTGGCAACCCTGTCCACCAAGCGCAGCGAGGTTTCATCGGCTGGCGCAAAATGTGCATTATGAGAGCCTCGTAGAATCTTCAGAACGCGCAGCACTTCGTCCCGCTTGTAGTGTGGTGGCTGATTCAGCTGCGTATGAGCGAGAAGTGGGTACATGACGCGTAGGTAGGTGTGGCGTAGGGACATCTTCTCGTCTGGGAGATCCATTAAATTTCGTATTATGACGTCGAGAAGCACTCGCAAGTCATTCGTGTAAAAGTACTCATATGTAGCTTTGTTCGTGAAGAGCAGATAGAGCAGTTTGAGTATGAGAAGCTGAAGAGACGTCTCGGTTTCTCGATTGAGAAGCAAGATGATGTTTTCCCCAAAGGTGCGAAATGATGGTCCGTGGAAGCTGAGGCACTTGATTATGCGATTCGTCATCTGAGCTGGAGAAGCCTCGCTGCCTACGGCAGTGTCGGTTGATGCCAGCATGTATTGTTCATTAAGAACCAGCTGTCGCCAGTGAGCCATCTGAGCCAAACGAATAGGTTATAAGTGCCCTTACCAAAACTCGTATGGTGGGATAGTGGTATGGATCGTGTGCGTCATCGGACACGCCCTCAATGATTTGGAAAAGGTGATGGACAAAGGCGTCATCCACAAGCATCAAGTCCTCTGCAGCCAGTCGCTCGACCCGGGACATCTCGTACATGAGCTGCAACAGCAGCCTGTGTAGACGCCCGTCTTCGTCGTCACGGTGCGTGTTGATGAGCTCCAAGAGCCGCGGGAAGCATGCCTCTTGAATCATGCGCGGAAACGTAGCTTCGTCGTGGCGGCCGTCAAGATACAAAACGCTGGCGATGGCGTGCAGCGGACTTGCTTCGTCCTCTTGGAGAAGACTGTGTGTTATTTGCGTACGCACATATTCCTTGTTTGCCTGGAACAGGTCGCTCTGGATGAGCATATGAGCGCAGCTGAGGACGTCATCGTCGCTTTCGGGATCTTGGTCGCTCAGCTTCGTCGTCAAGTCCAGCCATTCGCGCAACGCATCGTCGATGGACTCGTGATCATGGCGTTCAATCGATATGCAGTCACTAAGCTCTGTAAAGGCGCGTTAACGCATACAATTCATCGCAGCAGCTTGACTCTGTCTCCTGGTTAAGCGACTTACCAATCCACGGCGAAATCGGTTCAACGGCCGAGTAAGCCGCCTCATCGACGTCGCTCATTGGTGCTGGCTTCGCGATTGTGCTGCAGCGACTTCATCGGGCCTCGCCAGGCGGACCTTGTGCCGCACGCCGTTTAGTAGGGGGTGGTAGGGAAGAGGGAGTATTTGAAGATGGCCCTAAACAGCAGGTTGAGAAAGTGCAGATAACAGGCCGTCGTTGGTTCGGTCTCGGCGTGTGTTCAGACGAAGGTGACGAGAGGAGACGTTGCCGGTCAAACCTCAAACAGCGCCCCTTTCAGGAGACGTGAAGCGGAGCGGCACGTATAGTGGGGGTCGTGCCTGCCGTGGCCGCGTACCCCACTTCTAACTTCCTGGGAACGTTGAAGTTTGGCAGGCGCAATCCGGGGTGCGCGGGACGTATTCCGGATAATTACATACAGGTACGAAGCAGACGAAGAATGAGATGCCTCGGCTGATCTGGGCCACGAGTAGCGGCCGTTGATGCCAGTTGAATCCCCGTAGATGGCTCAATTTCGAAGCTTGCAAATCATCCAATTGTGCCATCAAGCGTTGAAAAGTATCTCTTAGGGTATATCGGCTCTATTCTAGACACCAAAGACGTCGCTACGGCCGCCATGCCCTATGTAAGTTGATCGTCCGAACGGAACGCCGATGCGATCGCGAAACCAAACCAAAGTCATTTAGATTGTCCCCCCTTGCCCTTTTTGTCTCCAAAGATGCTCGCGGGCCGTACTGGGACGTGGTGCAACGGCTCACTGGCCGTCTCTCTTCTCGCCTTGCCCCTGCTCATCGTCATCATATATCTTCACCTTGGCAGCGTATTCGCGTATGTTGCTTGTAACAAAGTCGTTGATAGTGTCGCCTTTTCCCGCAGCGACCCTGAGAATCAACTCGTTCAGGTTTTGCCTGCCGAGAATATCGACGTGATCGGCCGTGTTAGGTCCACCTCGAGGATGGAAACGCTCTGGTTCATGAGGCATCTCGACGACTACAATCTTGGATCGACCCGGATTGTAGCGCTTCATACGCCATCCGTGGTTGCACATGTAACCCGTGCTCAAGAGATTGACGGTGCCGTCCCCTTCTCCAAGAATGACGCCGTGATCGATGGGCCCCTCGGTGAGTCCCGTGTCCATAGTGATGTTGAGGTTGGTTGTTAGAGGCTGGTCGGGCGCCCTGTAGTAGTATGCCCTTTCGGTGGGCTTGCCCACGCCGTAAAAACAGAAAATCTTGAGGTTTGGCGCGTTTGGAAGTCTTGTCTCGAGAGGATTGATCCACTTCTTAGGGTCGTGCTCGTTGGCCTGGACCTCGGCGGCAGTATGCGCCACACCATGCGAGTAACTCTCTAGGATTTGTTTGCGATACCAGTCGTCACTGGTATCCAAGAGGTATTTGAGGGAATCGTCTACGGTCATGTTCTTCTCTGGCGTGGTCCAATTGGCGCCAACCTTGAAGTTCAACAGAGAGCCGAAGGAAAACGGTAGATCAGGCTGATCGTCGGGTGCCCAATTCAAGTCTCCCCAAACGGCGTTGCCACCGAGCGGCAGCATAGATGAGATACCCGGCATTGCCCGAAAGATCTCGGCCCGCTCTTCTTTGCTGAGAAATTTTTCCAGGCCATAAATAGCAAACGCATTGAGCTGAGCCGTATCGCGCATCTCGCCGGATAAGACAGCCGTTAGATCCTTGACGGCCCCGAGCATGCATCCGCTGATGTTGATCCATGATTCGATATGGCGGTCCACCCAGTCCTCGCCGCCGCGGCCGCCCTTGTCGGACTGGACCCAGTGGAAAAAGTAAAAGACGACTTGACTGCCCATGCTGTGTGAAGCAAGCACGACCTTTTTGCCTTGAAAAGATACGGCCGTTTCGATGTACGACTTGAGTCGGGAGAAATACTGATCCCGCACCTCAAGATTGGGATACGATAGGCGCCAATCATAGGCTGCGGTGAAAGAATTTGTAGGGTCGTAGCCGATGGTGGCCAGATTCTCAAAGATCTTATTCCAGATCCAGTAGCCGGTGATGAAGAAGTCGGTGGCATCGAAGCCCTGGGCGGCGCGCAGCTTGACCATGGGTGGATCAAGACCGGTGCGCTTATCCAACATGATGTGCTTCTTCCAGACTTCCTTGTCGAGTACCAAGGCCCGCATCATAGTCCAGCTTCCCCAGAGTCGCTTCCTGAAGTATTGTCTCGATATATTGGCTGTGCCCCATGATTCGAGGCCAGTGGAGATAACGCCAGGGACCATGATCATCGGGTGGTGCGCATCCAGACCCTCCGCACGAGCCTTGAGCCCGACAGAGAAGGAGTCGTACGAGTCGGTCACTTCTCGTTCGCCCTGGACGAGATCACGCATATCGCGAACAAGGCCCGCGGGCAAGACGTCAAAGAGGCTGTCCATGGAAAGGTCCCCAAGCTCCGGGAAGGCAATGAGATCATTGCTCTTGGCGAAAAACCCCGCGGCCAAAAGACCGCACATGCCGCCGAGCAAAAATATGAACGTAGTACGGCGCTTGCGAGTCTTGGTCCTATGCTCGACAACGTGCACATGGGTCGTGGGCTGCGGCGTTGGACTATCGTCGCGCGAGGCGGCGCCATCCTGGACGGGTGGCGGCTCTGGCGGGAAACGGCGTCGCAGCGAGGTAGCCATCGCGCGGCCCCAGTCGGCCGTGCCGTGGAACAGCTCGCTCGATGTTTGAGCGCTTTCGCGGGAGGAATTGACAATTCGTGGCGAGATGCTGTGTAGCCGAGGTTGGCGTTTGGGAAGCGGCAAGCTGGACAAGATATTTGCGCCGCCGGTGGTCAGTGTAATAGGTGTGGTCGATCAATGGGGCCCAAGGCGATGGCAGGCGGCGTCGAATCGGGCTATGAGGCTCTGGAGGTTCTATCAGGCTGGCGGGAGTCGGTGGGTTGATGCAGAAAGGAGCATGAAGCCTGGCAAGGATTGGGTTCAGGGTAAAGTCGATATCCGCATTCGGCGTAGATACTAGGGGGGCCTAAAAGTCGGCCCCCCGCACTTGATTCTCAAGCACGGGGGGTCAATTGACCAGGAAAGGGTGCGCTGACCGGGAAAATCGGGGTACATAGAAAAAGCCAATTTCTCATAGTAAAAATAGAGCGATTGAAGTATCGTTTTTCCCCCCGTAAGCGCATACACCCCGTCAACCTAATTATCTACAAGAATATTATCAAATGAGGGCATCCGCACTCGGGGCTGCCTCGTTAGCATCTTCAACTTTGATAACCTCGTTCTCATCGCCTTCTGCCTCTATATCATGGATTTGAGTAATCTCAATGCCGTCAACCTCGAGAGAAAGCGCCTTACGGCTGCTAACGCGATCGTGATACTCTGTGGCGAGCAATAGCACCGCATCGTCAATAATATCGACGTCATATTCCTCGGGCCAGGTGAAACTATTCACGATCTTTCCTTTGTGCTTGAGCTCGCGAAAAAGGCGATAATGTAAGCAGAGCTGTTCCGGGTTATCTAAATACGCGCGGAAGTCCGCCTTCGTAAGGCCGCCTCGTCGCCGCATCTCCGATAACCTCCACTTCGTGACACTATTCCGAGCAACGCTTCTAAGATCGCGCATCCATCTTCTCACGAAGGGAACCTCTTCACGAGACCTCTTTTTTCGTATCCGGCGCGCCTCATCTTCTTGTGAAGCGCGCCGGTTATATTCATCGCGAGCCACCCGCACCCGAGCATCGTGGACACTTAGGGGGCCGAAGCGGGCAACAACTTGGGTGCCTTCTTTTAACGTAGATCGCCGCAGCTGCTTCTCTTTGATGATAGCCATCTCAGACGTGGCCATAATGCCATTCAGAGCGAGAATGCGCCCAGCGCGATTGGCCTTCGAAAGAACATGCCTGACTGACGGGGTCAACGGCACATCAGACTCGAGGCATCCCTCGATCCGTATCTTCACGTACTGCTGAAGCTGCGCAAGGAGCATCAAGCTGTGCTTTGGTGTTGTGACGCTATTCCAATCGAATAGTGGCTTCGTTAGGGGCGTGCGCGGCGCAGGGGCACAACGCGTGCCCCTTGGTGTGACCGCCGCTTCGAGTGCCCTTATGATATTCTCGTCATATTTCCCGGCGCCTACAGCGCCGGGAAGATCTTGCTTATCCACATCCTGAGTCAATGAAGATAACGCATCTTGAAGCTGATCAAGAACTATCGCCGGATTGTACGGGAAAAGGCCGCATTTTTCCCAGGATGAGAGTATCGTGTGTTTCTTAAAGGATCGTGTGCGAATCTCTTGAAGATGATACAGGAAGTCGGTCTTATTAAAGTCGGCAGCGCCGTCGGCGATCTCGCGATACAACACTTGTTGATGCCAGTGTTTATACGAGCGGAAAACACCAACATCTAGGGGTTGGAGATAATGCGTGAGATGCGGCGGCAACGGGAAGAGCTCGATATTGTGATCGTGACAAAAGTGAACTATCTCCACTGTGAAGTGATTATCACAGCCGTCCATAAGGATTAGCCTCGTATCGGTCTTGACCCGGGGCCTCGTGTGAAGCTCGAAGTGTTTAATCCATTCGATCGCGATAATATCATTAGTATACCCCTTCGGACTAGTCGTGATAATTGTATCGCCGTCGAGGTCGTTGTCGACCCAGCGGACTGGGATTTGAACGCCTGGGAGAATTAGGAACGACGGAATCACCTCTCCAGAGGCAGATATAGCCTCAATTGCGGTCACAGAGACAGTATCGTGTGCGTCAGTTAATACGGGCTTGTCTATTTCGTTGAAAGTCCACAGGAATGTCCCCTTCTGGAGGTAGCCAACCATAAAGCCGGTCTCGTCGAAGTTCCAGATGTTGTCGCGTTTGATGCCGTGATCGGCGATAAAGTTAGACCAAGCCTTAAAGAAGGCATCAACGCTAGCCCGGTCTTGCATAGCTTTACGTTTAGCGTCTCTAGAGACTGCCCTCCGGCGGTGGAATATATCCCTATGCCGTCGCATGAAGCGTTGAGCCCAAGATCGCGATGCCCTCGTCTCTCTCTCCTTAGCACGCAGAATAGTGTTGGCGTGCTGTTGAAGCGATCGCCGCTGAATGTGGTGACCTTGAATAATCCGACGATGTGCCCAACATATCACCTCGGCCTCTTCTTCCGGCTGTAGTAGCGTGAAGTTGCCTCCATTCTTACTCACCGGGTGATGCCCCTTTATACGAGACCAGAGTCGTTTATACGGCACACACAGCGCAATAGCGGCAGCCTTAATCGTAGGGTAATAACCCTCTTGGAATAGCTCGGCCGCCGCAACGGTGCGCGTCTCGAGGTTTTCCGCAGTATTCTTCGAAAAGATTGTCTTCCCTGTATCCGAATTAATCCACCTATCAATGGCAGACTCCTCATCGCAATCAGAAGACATCGTGATAGTTTGAGCGCGATTGGAATTAAATTGGAGTTTTGGCGATATTGCGAAGTTGCGGCGACGCGACGCATCTCGTCGCCCTACCGACCGTTACGCGATAGCTTCACATTCTTAGTAGAATAGGTGGGGAGACTTGATGCTAGTACGAAGGGTTTGCAGCTAAAATAGTCTACCTACCATTACACACAATTTGGCGTGGAAAAGAAGTAGCTACGTTCCGTTTCCCGGTCAGCGCACCCTTTCCTGGTCAATTGACCCCCCGTGCTTGAGAATCAAGTGCGGGGGGCCGACTTTTAGGCCCCCCTAGTAGCCCGAGGATGGCCTGCATCGCTGCAACGGGACTTGTGTCTTAGCGCCCTGGCGAGGATCTGCAAGTACAGGCGAAAGCGCCGCCCAGGTACCTCTGGACGACGCCTGGATGAAGCATGTGGACACTCTCGGCAATGGGCAAAGCCCACGGGAACTCGACTACCCTGGCTCTTCACCATGTCCATGATGTGCTGGTAATTTCGCCAATTGTCATCCACTAGGTACTTTGCACTACGTTGCTCGTGAGAGGCTGCAATTTGACTTACACGGTACGTAAGGTCTTGTGCGTTCCTCCTTCCACGGCAGGTGCGTGCTAATTTAGCACAGGTAGGGAGGCGAGCACGTGCGCCAGAGACCCAGCTCGTTGCGCGACAGAAAACGCAAGACATTTGACATGTGAAGACTGCCACCAAGTACATGTATCCCAACCACTGGTCTGCGCGTGTACAGTACGTACGTACCAAGTTAGAGAGAGTACTGTACAGTATCCTGCATTTATTTTGCAACCCGCCTGGCACTCTGGCACTCACTTCTAGGCAAAGAAGGGGGGGGTGCACCTGACGCACCTACCAGATTGTCACCAACACTACGGTGGCATCGCGCCCGCATCGCATCGCAACCCACCCTCCCGTTCTCCGAATTCTGTCTGCGTCTGGGTAACCACTCTACCACTGCTCCGGCCGTATCAAGAAAAAGGAGCACCCCCAACAGGGTGACACTTCGCCGCTCTCTACATACACACCTGTACGCCAAATTCGCCGTTGCACCTCCACCGGCGCCGCGCTCCAACGGGGACGGGCGCAGGACCCCTTGACCCCCGGTTCTGGGGATTTCGACTCCCGCTCAGGCACACTCGTCCTCCCTTCTCCCCTCTTTTACCTCCCCTTTGTCTCTGCCCTCTGCGTCCTTGGCTGGTCTACATGGCGCGACTCGGCAATGAACAGGGCCACCTGCCCACAGAATTGCAGTTTGTCCAGTACCAACATGGGCTCGAGGCGCAATATCTCCCCGCCATCCGCTCTCTCATTTCCAAAGATCTGAGCGAGCCTTACAGCATCTATGTGTACCGCTATTTTCTGTGTCAATGGGCTCATCTCTGCTTCATGGTCTGTTCAACCCGTCATGTTCTCACTTGGACGCAGCCGTTTGCAGCTGACACGCACCACTAGGCTCTTGATCCGGATGATGCGTCGCTCATCGGAGTCATCGTCTGCAAACTAGAAGTTCATTCCTCGCACTCTCCCCCAACGCGGCGCGGCTATATCGCCATGCTCGCCGTATCCTCTCCCTTCCGCGGTCACGGCGTCGCCACTGCTCTAGTTGAAAGGGCGATCGATGCCATGGCGAAACGAAACGCAGATGAGATTGTTTTGGAGACCGAAGAGGCAAACACCCCCGCCATGAGACTCTACGAACGGCTGGGTTTTCTGAGGTCCAAAAAGCTGCATCGCTACTATCTCAACGGCAGCAGCGCTTATCGACTCGTCTTACCTTTGAAAGCGCTGGACCCGGACGCTAGTCATGATTCCCATGACGAAGGGATTCTTTGAAGAGCGCATGCTCGCCAAATCGCAATTGGCTTGCTGAACATGCAGTGATGATTGAGAACATGGCTTTTGAACGTGATCATGACTAGAGGCACGGAAGGAGCATTGCCTGGGTCGGCACCGGATTTGGGCGTTGGGTTTTTGAGTTTTCTTGACGGCTGCTTCATCAAATCTACACATGGCCTGCTCTTCCACCTTTGGTTTATCTGCGCAGACGGTTCAAGGTAATAGGCCCGCCAAGCACCCTATTTTGTGATTGAATTTACAGGATTTTGTCTCGGAGCTCGAGGGTGTCAAATCCTAAGACTTTCCTGAAGCTGTATATGGAGGCTTCCAGCATCCAAGTGTTACCCAGCGAGATTCCAATGTATGTGTTACGTCTGCTTGATGGTGATTCCAGCTATCCTCAGCGTTTTTGCACCATGGAGAGATGTCGCAAAGCCACAATCCGGCAGCCGTACCGTACCGTTCAAGTACTTTTGCACATCTCCAGGCCCGCAAGAGACTTACGTACCTGTTTCTTAGCATCTCGACCCGCTTTCGGTTCTTCAATTAGACTCAGCGGCCCGCGAGGCTGTAGAGGCAAGGCTGTGTGTGGCGTGTGTGGTGTGTGGTGTGTGCGGACCCTGCAGGGCTTGCTCTGTGCAGCGTTGATGTGTTTTGTCAACGGGCAAGCCCCACTAGCAGCTACTCACCCACTGAACCGAGACCGTGTCCAGGTTCACGGACAAAATACTTTACCCAGAATTGATCCCGCGGGTGACTGGATTCCTTGCATCTCGACACTATTCACGTCGTCTTGAGCCCGACTTCACTCGGCGAGGTCTCGTTTGCTCGAATCATGGACGTCCAGTCAGCCACACCCTCAAAGGCCTCGTTGACATTGGATCTGCCGCCAAGCTGCGCCCAGTTCTCCCCTGTTCATCGTGCGTACTTTGTCGTGGGCACATACAATCTCCAAAATGATGATTCTGGCCCAGATTGCGGAAAATCTCAGAGCCGCAACGGCAGTCTGGTGGTGTTTAAAGTAGACGGTGATGACTTGTGCGCCTTGGACAACTCGAGTCTCGCCTGATCCGATGAGCTGACGCGGGCTGGCACCAGTCATACGGTGCAGACTCTCTTGCAGCCGTCAGCTCTTCTAGACTTGCGGTTCCATCCTTGCCAGGACAAATATCCCGGCATTCTGGTAGCCGTCTCCAGCACAGGAACATTGGCGGTCTTTCGTTTAGATCCGACGCTCGATTCGGCGACGCCACTATGCCACCTTGCCACGAGTAACTGCCAAGACCTGGCAGAGGACGTCTTGTTCCTGCAGTGCGACTGGCATCCCAACCTCGAAAACGCCATTGCCGTGTCAATGTCGAATGGAGTCGCTCGGATGTTAGAACTGGACGCTGAATGGAAGGTCAAGCAATCCCAAGATCTGAATGTAGGCAACTCCATGGAAGCTTGGTCGATTGCCTGGTCGCCTCCAACGGCGGCATCAGAACCTCAAGGAGATGATGTTTCTGTTTCCGTCTACTGCGGCGGAGACGATTCCTCGCTTCGGTATTCTTCCTGCTCGTGGGGACCGGAGAGCTCCGCATCCGGGTGCGAGATACCATTCGAGGCGGCGACGGTCAAGAATCAGCATGACGCAGGAGTCACGGCAATCCTGCCGCTACCGATTCACGTAGCTGACGGCGGCCGGTTGGTGATTACAGGCAGCTACGATGACCATCTACGCATATTCTCGATACACGATCTGGACAAGTCGCACGGCATGAAACGGCTTCGCCTGATGGGCGACAAAAACCTCGGCGGCGGCGTTTGGCGCTTGAATCTGGTTGATTCCCAGCAGGGCGGCGACGGTGACGATGGTTGGCGAGTCCGGATTCTGGCATCGTGCATGCACGCGGGGGCCAGGCTGGTTGAGTTGAAGGGCGGATCAGAGGGGTTGCATTGTTCCTGCAAGATTGTGGCGCGCTTCGAGGAGCACAAGAGCATGAATTATGCGTCCGACTGCGTGGCAGCCGATGATGCTGGGAGCTTGCGGTGTGTATCCACGAGTTTCTACGACAAGCTGCTCTGTCTCTGGGAATTCCGACCCAAGGTCAGAGATGATGAGTGAAACTAGCGAAATAGAACGAATTGAGAGATGGTGTCCCCAACAAGGAGTTGAAAGTCTAATTCCATCCATATCATTGCAATGGCTGTGTACATCGTCACTTGCGTTGACATTGTGGTCTAAAGATGAGACGGCTGCCGAGAGTGTTGGTTCAGTGACAGCATCATCATCATGACATTAAAACGTACCTATATGCCACCGTGGCCGTGAATATTTTCACGCGGTAGCCTACATACTTATGCAGTCTCTGGTTAACTGCCGTCGCTCTCCAATACCTTGCCATTGGGGGATTCATGGCAACTCATCCGGTCTATCGGTCTCTCCCGCATATTGCAACGTGCACTGAGGCAGACAGTCAGATCGAAAAGTATCCGATACCTTGGTCGCCGTGCTCGCTGCGGCCCCGTAAGCGGCCGTAGAGCAGCCCCTCAAGTCCCCGGTACACTGGGGTCTCCCGAGGGGCACTCGCTCACTGCCAGCTGTAGTGGAGCACCTGCACCCGGCGTCTGTTGCCGCGTGCTGCAATCAATTGGATCCAACCTCGACTCCATGTCGTTTGTCTGCTTGACTCAAATCTTTTGCCAGTTCGGCGCCCTCGACATTTCATTATACCCGCCAACCTGGCTCTCTGGCGCCTGAGGTTATACTTCATTCCATGCTTGCCATCTGACTGAGCTTGAGCTTTTCCGAGATTAATTTGTTCATCGCTGCAAGTTACCCTTCACGCCGCCTTTGCGCAACGTCGCGCCCGCATTCACGCCTCAACCTGCCGCCCATAGCCGAACTCTGATCATTGCGAGATCCTGCTAGCCTCGGGGGCCTGCTTCCTGCACGGTCGATGCAAACACGCGAGCTTCCATAATCCCAAAGATACCAGGAAATCTCGGTCCGCATCCACTAGGCCCGGGGGCGCCTACGTCGCCTGCCGCCGAATCGCGATAGCTTCCCTTGTCAGGCACTCGCAGCCTCGGCGCAGTCGCCATGTCTGCCAACGGAGGCGCTCTGCCCTCCGAGAGTGGCACGAGCAACGGAGACGACGTTGAAATCTTGGCGAGAATGCACGAGGCCCTCGGCGTGGTGCACAGCCCCTACTCAAGTAACGATTCTCGCAGACAAGCCCAGTCGTTTCTGGAAAATGTCAAGGACGTCCCGGAAGCTCCTTTTCAGGGTTACCGCTTAGCATCCGATAAAACCCAGTCGCCTGTTGTCCGTCATTACGCCTTGTCCCTTCTCGAGCATGCGATACGTTATAAATGGTCTTCATACAGTCCAGAGCAGGCACAGGCTTTGCGAGGTTGGGTTCTGGAGCTTAGCCAAGCAGTCTCGAGGGATGATCCAGCCTATCTGAGAAACAAGACGGCTCAATTATGGATCGAAGTGGCCAAGAGATGCTGGGGGGCCGAATGGATGGACATGGACGCCATGCTTGTCCAGCTATGGCAAGTGCAAGACTCGGCCGCCCACAAGGAGCTCGTCATGTTCATTCTCGAGAACCTGTCCGATGAGGTTTTTACCGGAGACGACTCTGTGGTGGCGATGAGAGAGGGTGTCCTTAGCAAGGCATGTGTCGAGATCTTTACCCCTGCTGCGGTGTTGATCGAGGCCTTTCCCAACCGCCAGTCCGGCCCGGACGTGCGACATGGGCACGAGGGTTGGCTTTCTCGCATCTCGGAATTTCTGAGCCTTTGCCTGAATGCCGATGCCAAGGACAGCGACGAAGTCAGATCTTGTTCTGTCAAAGGCTTCACCGTTCTCTTGTCACTCATGCCCTGGGCCATCCCAAAAGCTGTTGCCGCCGCGCAATGCGTGAGAGTCATGACAGCTGGGCTGGCCTCTCCAGATGTCGAAGTACAAAAAGTAAATACTCCTCACTTTTCGCTATCAAGGATCCTCTTACTAACTGCTATGTAGGCAGCCCTTGAGGCACTTCACGCTCTTTACGGCCGAGCAAATTTCACGGATGAAGAATTCCTGCAACTTGTGGCGCCCATGTATGGTCGTGAAACCGTGCAGTTATGCAAAGGTCTTTTCGAGTGGGCAACGGTCGATCCCCGAGACATAGACGAAGACAAATATCAAATCGGCAAGAAGCTGTCAGAGGTATGTGCTTGATTCAATTGCAGCAAACAGTGCTAATTTGCGAAGATGCTCTCGTCTGTCGGTGACTACTTTGAACGCAAATTCGCAAGCATTCCGCCCGATGCCGCCAGCGCAGAGTTCCTACAATTACTCATCCAAGTGGCCCAGAGCCCGAGTTTGATGGTTTCGATCCCAATCCTGGTGACGTGGACCCGTATTCTCGGACATCGAACGCTCGGAAACAGCGATCTGGTCAGTCTTACCATTGGTCCACTACTAGACGTCTGCAGCTCAAGGTTGATCCGCTACGAAAATATGCCTGAGGATACGGACAACGACACGTATCTCTTCCTTGTGGAAGATACTGATACGATGCCCGAACGGCATGCGTTCATCGGCAATTACCGGAGATACAGCTGTCAAATCGTGGATCTCATCGTGCAGCTTAAGCTCGTCGACGCTCTGAAGCATATTCTGGGTAGCGCAGAGTATGCTCTCTTGAAAATTTATGACGGTCAACAATCTTTTAGCAGTGAGTCGATTCTCATACGGCTTCAGCAAGAAGTGATCTGACGAGTTGCAGAACAAAATTACTCCAAACATTCCATGCCAGCTCTGAGAGTTGATTCTCAATTCACGTTAATTGAAGCAGCGCTCAAGGGCTACACCAAATGGAGACGATATCACCTAAAGGAAAATGTAAAGTCACCGTTTTTCTGGTCGAACCCAAAGTTAACTTTCATTAGGAGCAGCAAGCTGCCCAGGTGGAGGCGATGCTGGTTGCGTGGTGTGACAAGTTGTTGCAAATGAACTTTGATGTGAGAACAGCGTCCCTTATGAAGGTCTCTGAGCATGGCTGATCGAGAATTCTGACAGGATCCAATGATGCGAAAACGAACCCTGCAATTATTGGTCCACTTCTCAACCACGGCGCTGAATAAGAACAAGGACTTTATGCTCAAAGTCTTGGAGCATATTCTCCTAACTTGGCCGGGTACCGAACCGGAATACCGAGCGTTCAATGATGCCGTGAAAGACTTGCAGTCCGAGAGCGTGATTGAACTACAACGCCTAGCAGCCGAAATGCCGGATCACCTCCTGGTAAGAACGTCGACTATTCTCAGGCCTTACGCGCAACTAACTTCTACAGGGCGTGTACGATCAAATCGAGAGGCGCGTGAGTGAAATGATGTCGTCTGGAGCTCTTGATGAAAAGCGGTCACTTGCCTACAAGAGCTTCCTCTTCCTGATAATGTACGTTCTCGAGAAAACTCTTTAGGCATCTTTACTAATGTCCGCTTACAGACATCGTGCGGAAAGGATTGACACGCAGACGAAGATACAAAAATTGCGCGAATTCGTCGACCCGGTCAAGGCCCAATGGCAAATCGACGACGTCAGAGCGTCGCTTCGCTCTTATTCTCACTTTTGCCAGTTTCTGGGACTGGACAAAGCCCAGGCTTACCTAGCCAGCCGTAAGGCGCATGATATCTCAGACTGGGGCACTGCGGCGTTAGACGATGAGGGCCTTGCACTCCAGAGCGATCTCGAAGAGCGTCTCAAGGTATGCCGAGGAACACGAGCCCCCGCGTAGCGCCTCTAACTTCACAACGGCTAACCCGAGAGATAGGCATTGCCCCTGCGGCCCACCAAGTCGTTCCTAACGTTTTCCGTGGAGAGACTTGAAAAATCTTCACCAGCGTTCCAGGCCTCTTGCGCATTGTGGCAAGAAGGCTTCTCAAATATCCTAGCCGACGTGCTGGAGTATCTGAGGTTTGTCCTTCTCATGTTCCGTAAGCTGGATTATCGAAGCTGAATACGATGTCAGATTTGCGCATGCTTGCCATAACCCTGAGAACTGGAATGGCCTGCCAGGAGAAATGCGACCGATGGTAGGCCGGATCTTGAGCGACAGGTTTTGGCAAGCTGGCATATCCGAAGGGAGTAAAGACGATTTCTATGCCCGAGTCATAGACAAGAAGACTACCATCGAGGGTTTGGCATCGACAATACGTGGTTCGGTGCGATTTGTCCGAGAGACTGCCTACGCCATCATCTACTGCATGAGCAGACAGGATATACAGTTTTATGGGTTTGAGGGTCTTTCTGGGCCACTGGCCAACGCCCTGTTTGCCGATTCTATCTGGCTTTCCACGCACCAGCAGACCAGCCTTTTGAGTCTCGTGAGATACCTGGTTGACGATTGCCCGGTTGACCATCGAGATCGTTTCTTACCAGAGCTGATGGCTTCGTGCTTCCGACAAATGGACGCAAAGATTAATGGAGAGTGGGAAAAGATGGAACAGCAGCAGATCGTGGCAGCGGATGGTGAGGCGGGGCTCCGGGAAGAAATGAAGGCAGAAAGCATTCTGCGTCAAGTCACATACACTGCCGTCATGATGGTGGCAGATTTCCTCGACCCCACCAAATCCAGTAAGTTGACGTGCCTCTACACTGTCTCTTGCGGGGGCTTCACTTGTTAGGGAGGCTAACAATCAACCAGATCCGCCTACGATGAAATCCCGATACCCGGCTCAGGATTCGAAAGTAGAGGCTGAAACAGGGGGGAGCACAGCCTTTCCCTCTCTTAGAAGGTTCTGCCTCTCTCGACAAGAGATTGTCGAGCCGCTGCTTGTCTTTTGCACGCACGGCATTCGGATGAGGGATACGCGATGCTGCGGTATGATGCTTCGCTTGTTCGTGTCTCTGGTCCCTGAGTTTCACGTCGATCAGGCTTCAGGTCAAGGCAGAGATAATCAAGCTGGCGCGGGAGCGGCACTGCTCGTGCCAGTGGAGCTTGCCTCGGCAATCCGGGAGTACATTTCCTCGGACGTACTGAAGGCCTGCGTCACGTCCTTCCACGAGCCTTACTTTGTGGAAGTGCAGAAGGAGCTGGCATCGCTGATTGCAGCCATCATGGTTTACTACGGTCCGTTGACGCCGACGCCTCGAAACGTCTTGTTGTCGTTGCCCAACGTGAGCGCTGAGGAGCTGGAACGATTGGCAGTCTACATGGCAAAACCAGGGGCGCATACCCGTCAGCAGCGTGCCATTGTTCTGGAGCTCCTTAAGGACCTCAAGGGAGTGAGCGTATCAGAGATGGGAAAGCTTGCCAAAAGCACAGGGTTCGGAGGTGCGCCCCGCGGCAAAAGACCAGGTCGGAGCAAGATGGCTCAAGGATTCATGAGCGAGCCGACGTCGGCGGACCCCGGAGCCGGCCACGGAGCCGTGAGTATATCAGCCCGCCGCGCCACGCCAGACGCGCTCGAGGGGGTGTCCAATCTCTTTGAAGGCTAGTGGCACCAGAAAGTCACCTTCTGAGCAGAGCAAGACGAGTCAGAAGGAAGAAGCTAGAGCCGAAGGCACTTTAGTCAGGCTTTGCCTCGTGTCCCATACCGTTCTATCGTGCCTTGCATGGTTTTCCTGATTCGACCCCCTCTCTCTTACAAGTGAGACATTTGCCTCCCGATTCCAAGTTTTTGCGCACGATCTTGGGATTTCGATGGAAGAGGAAGGAAAAGGTCTTGGCTCGTGTACCAAAGACGCTAGAAAAAAGGCACCGCTCGAAACTTCAAGTAGGGAGCCACGATGATGTTTCGAGGTGGATCGGCTCGGTAGCTCACGGAGGGCAATTCACCTTGAGTAGAGGGCCAAAGCAAGAAGTGCAAGCTGCGTTATTGCGTGATGGCAGTAGGAGCTTTGACACAAGTAAGTTACCAGTATGTACGAAGTAGACACTGTCGAGTTTACGCCGCCGAGGAAGATCCATGATGTTCGTAGTGTGCCGTCCTACGAATAGGTGTGTGACTACATAGCGAGAGTTAACTTGAGGCCCACGGTTTCCCACGCCATGGAATCGAGGACGTGGCGTTTGGGTGGTCGACAAGAGAGCCGGGACTCGCAGTGTGGCCGAGACATGTGAGACTCACGAAAGTTGTATCGAGATAAGAAAGAGAGGCATCCACGGTCAATGAAGATGCAGTGAGTTGGCTTCAGCACTGAGACAAGACGGGGATCCTCAGACCCTTCCCCGCCTCGCAGCCTCGGTACCTATTCGTCCCCTTTGGAGTGGCCCAAGGTATCAGAGACTTCAAGGAATCAAGCGTTGCCGCAGACCGGCACGGCAGTAGCGTTTATTGAATACAAGATATCTAGGTACCTCTATACACGGTACAGTACGAGGGAGCTGGCTGCTGCTGACGCTCCAACTCCACACTGGAGCCGGTGGAGCCAGGTAGCAGTACCGTACCCGCACGGCACTGTACACCCACAGCTGTAAGTTGCCTCGGTATTTGGCACATCATTCGCTCCACCCCTTCCGCTTAGGTATCATCTGCCATCCCGCAATCCAGATGCGTCCGTATGCGCCACCCTGGCCGACGCCCTCCAAGTCTCACTCTATTCCGACGTCCCTAGCATACTGTACTGTAGAGCGGCACATGCTGGGCCAGCGAGGCGACCAATCCCCATCTGACGACACCCTCAACTCCCCGTGCCACTGCCCTGCTTCCGACCTGTCGACGCCAAGCCATGTCTATCGGGGCCAATCTATCTCGCAGCGGCGCTTGCGTTCCCGCACTTCCAGCTCCCACTCATGCATAAACTGGAAACGGTCTGCCCAATTCGACTGGACGAATGAGGGCTGTATCGTCGTCGCTTCGCTTCGCTTCATGGCAGCGATAGCTCCTGGCCACGCTCAAGGCGACTTTCCGATAGTTGCCCGTTGCCGACTGTTCAAGAATCTGCTTCGTGGTCCGCCTCAAATCTCGCGTGTCTCTTCAACTTCGCTCTTCACCCACTCGCCTATCCAGAATTCTATCTTCGCTATCCGTCATCAACAGGATTCCTTCCGCCTCGTGCTGCGTTCGAAGCCCAATCGCTTACCGTCTGTGGCGCAAACTCATCGCCCGGTCGACTCGCCTGCCACCATGTCCAAGTAACTGCCTGTCTTTGTTGCGCCCTTGTGCGCCCCCGTGCAACGTCAAACTCGCCTCGCGCAGTCGGCAACTGTCCAGGTTTGGCCACGCTCATCCTGCGTCAGGAGTATTACGAATCATCCCTGCGAACGACGACCCCCGCGGATTGCTGCCTGGCAGACTGTCCAAATCAGCTTCTCCGACCAGGCCATTCAGGTCAGCATCGGCTTTTCAGGTGTCCTCCAAACTTCTTCCTTACACCCGCTGCTAAGAGCCATCAATAAAGCAGCTCAGCCAAGTATTGTTCGGTCCAGCCGCTTATCGGTGGCTTGCGCGCCGTCATGGTCTATTGCGGAAAGCCCTCCAAGGGCTGCCAGATGTGTAGATCGCGCCGCATAAAGGTACGCTCACCGAGCTTCAAGCCACAACACGCGTTCTCGCAGTGACGGACCTGACATGTTGGTGTTTTAGTGCGACGAAACGAAACCTACTTGCAAGCAGTGCTCCAAAAGTCACAGAATTTGTCCTGGATACAAAGACGAGTTCGACTTGGTTTTTCGCAATGAGACTCAGGCGACGGAGAGGAGGGCGAGAAAGGCCAGCAAGAAGGCCGTATTTCAAAAGTACGGCAAGGACGCCGTTTGCGCGGATGGCTTCAGCTCGTCCCTGTCCCCAGCTTCCTCGGCCGACTCGTCCATCATCCAAACCATCCCCCAGTTTCCGGTTGAGGAGCAGGCGGCCTGCCATTTCGTATCCAACTTTGTCCTTGTTCCCGTTCAAGGCAGCGTACGAGGCTTCATGGAGTTTGTCGTTCCCCTCATGAAAATGGACGACATCCCTCAGCACTTCAAGTATGCTTTCGAAGCTTGCTCTTTGGCCTCTCTCAACAATCGGGTCGGCACCGGAAACGATTTCGAAAAGGAGTCTCTAGGGAAGTACACAAAGGCCCTCTCTGCCACGTACGCGGCGTTACGCGACCCCGAGGTTGCCAAACAGGACGCCACTTTGGGTTCCGTCCTACTTTTGGGGCTTTTCGAAAATATTACTGCTAGGCATGTCGGCATGCTGGCATGGGGTTCTCATATCGAGGGTGCTATCCAGCTCGCCAAGGCCAGAGGACGGAAGCAACTTCGCACAAAGGTTGGACTGGCCATGTTCATCGCTGTGCGTACTCAGATGGTAAGCTCGCACGTTCCCTACGTAGACCGTGCCTCATACTCGCCATGCACTGTTGCCCAGTTGAATGAGGCTTACAGTTCCTTTTCTAGATTATCCACAGCCTCAGCACATCGAAGTGCCCCGTTATGGGAGCAGATTGGTGGATGAACGATACCATCAGAGACGAGCACGCTTCCGAGTGCCAGCGTCTCAACATCATCATTGGCGAGTTACGTGCCGAGGCGAATCGACTCCTTGCCGCGCCGACTAGGTCTGTCGATCATGTCGAAAAAGTCTCCGCCCTGATGACGAGATGCAAAGTCCACGATCAAGCCTGTGCCGACTGGGCTACCAACCTTCCAGAGTACTTTCTTCCCAAAACAGTCGCGTGGGAGAACCGCGTTCCTCACAAAGATTACACAAAGGCTGAGGTATATCCCGGCCGCGTCGACGCTTATCAAGATCTGTGGGTGACGAGTATCTGGAACATGATGCGCTGCTCACGCATGGTCCTCGCCTCCATCATCGTCCGTTGCGCCGCCTGGGTTTCGGCACCCGTCGACTATCGGACCACTCCCGAATACGCCACCGCAGCCCGGACTTGCGCCAATGCCATCGTAGACACGATTGCGTCGATCCCATATCAGCTGGGATGGTTTGCAAAGCGAAGGGAGCTCTTGGACCAAGCCAACTTTTCAACCTTTGGATGCGGTGAAGAAGACGCGCAAAAGGGGCTGGGCGGCTACTTTGTGACATGGCCGCTCTCTTGCATCTACGGACAAGATTATATCACCGATTCGCAGCGTCTGTGGGTCCAGGGCCGGCTCGAGTTCATCGGAACGCAGCTCGGTGTGCGATATGCACACATGCTGACCGAGGTACGTGGCCCCCTTTGCGATAGCTGCTGCGAAGAGAATTCGAGCCGAGCACGGGTTGACGGTTGTGGTAGGTAAACGTGCGGGTTCCCTCCATGCTCATCCGCAGGGACGGCCTTGTCTCCAACCCATACCCGCAGTCTCCCGACTTTGAGAAGCTGTTGTCTGGAAAAATGGCGTCCGCCGGGGCCGAGACGACGAGCCCTTTGCTAAACCGTGAGGTGGCGCAGCGGGAGACGATTCAACGACAGACTGCCGAGCTCGTCAGCAAGGCCATGGGAACGTCTGGTCGAGTCGACGAGTGGACTGCAAAAACGTGGCTGCAGCTTCAGCACCTGTCAACCAGCGAAACATGACATCTTGGATACGCAGAAATAGCGTTCTGTGAGATCCCGCTACATGCGTGGTGGCGGGCATTGAGCCTTGTGGACTTTCACTCTTTCTCATCTCGTCTCATCTTGCGGTTTAGTCACACTCATCTCGTCTCACCTTATGGCTCATTCACATTGCATAGTCATCCGGATACGACCGCAGTACAGCGCATTGTAGAAATCGTCCCTTTTGACGACTTCAATCTTTTTTTTTGTTTCTAGATACCCTGCAGGTGCATCGAATAACATGGAGAGTACTTTGCTCGGATCGTCGTAATCGCTACCGATTTCTGTCTCCGCGCGACAGGTCAAGCCTTGGACGCGCATGATTGTGGGAGAAAATGCGCGCCAGGTCGCAAAGGACAAACGACCGCATGAAAGGCGGTTATTGTGGTCAGATCGCGCGCAAGGTAGATCGTAGGCTCGAAAAGGGCAGAGAGAACGGTGATGGAGATGCGCGTCGTCGAGTTGTCGACGGATGAAGTCGGATTTCGCAAGCCCAGCTCGCAGCTCTATGACGGTGTGAGGATGGAACGGCGCGGCCTAGGCTTGGTCGCCCGCTGGAGGCATTCATCTAGAAAAATCAATGACAGAACCAGGAAGGACGGCGTTGGTCATTCGGCGTGCAGGGCGGCAAGTATATATTTCGACCCGCGAAATCGTCATGGAACGGGAAAGGATCTTGCGATTCAACTATTTTTTCCTGGCCGAGGACGCAAAAGGGGCACTTACAACTCCTCGTTCTGGTTCGAGCCGCTCAGGTTCCAGGCCTTGACGACCCAGCTCTGAGTGGCATCGACGTAGTTCTCGGTCTGCATCTGCTTGACGCCGACGCGGACGCCGTCCTTTGTGAAGACGACGTTCTTCTTGCCCATGCGCTCCGAGGCATGGTCGCGAAACTTGGAGGCGGACAAGTAGACGTGGTAGAGGACGAAGCCGACGACGGAGAGGATGACGAGGGTGACGACGAGCGGTATGATTTGCCTTGGCCCGCGGTCAGAATTGGGCCGGCAGGGGCAGCGGAGCGTCGGCATCATCGACGATGCCGAAACGGGGTGACTCACCAAACGGCCGAGGACGAGCTGGAGCTGCGAGCCATGGCGGCGGCGGCGATGGAAGCGCACGAGGGGAGGGACGGCGATTCGTAGTAGCCGAATTAGCCTCTCTGTAGGAGGAAGTGGTAAGACGTTTACAAAGAGATCAAGAAGGCGAAGAGCCGGCAATAGCGGAGCAAGAGAATGAAAAGGACGAAGGAGAAGGGGGGAGGTGTAGGAAGTAGGTATGAATTGGCGAATGCGCCCGGCCGTAAAAAAGGCGACTGGGGATTATTAGTGCGTCCCCCGGGTTCCGACCCTCCGCACGGCCTCGGCAGAAGCGGCTGGGGGCCGCTGCGCAAAGCCTCGACTCGAACAGCAGCGCGACGGCACTCGGTGCTGTTGGCGGGCAGGCAGGCGCGAGCAGCACGGCGCCTCGTTGGTGACGGTAGAACAAATGTCTGACCAAAAGGGGGGGGGGGCTGGACTCGTCGGTCGCGGCGGAACGCAGCTCGCAGACAGCCGAGCTGCAAGGACCGCAGGATGAGCTTACATGGAGCACAGGTACGAGGTCCTGGGCGTTTCAAGTTCGAGTGTGCAGGTCTGTAACTTGTCAGCGGCTATCAGGTAATAAACTCGAAAAGGTGGCTGTCGACTAGCAACTTTCTTGTAAGACCAGCTGGCAGCGTCAGCCTCGCTGCACCGCCTCTTGCACCGCTTGTGTGCCTCGCAGACTCGCAGGCCGTACCGGTTAAAGGCCAGAGTTTGGTCACCTTTGTATATAAACCTGTTCTTGTTTGTAATGCTCACGACCTACGAATAGATGTTTCTTTTTTGTATCAAGATAGGGCTGCTTTCAAAGTTTCCAAGCCAAAGCTTGGTCCCATGATCATCCTAGACACCTACGGCAGTTGGAATGGGGACAGGGCTCACTCGTAAAGGCATGCATCGGTACCAAGCATGTTCAAGTGCCCACGATTTCACATCCCAGATGACAGAAAGACAGGGAGCTTGTGGTTTTTACACTGCCTACGAAGTAGGTAGATACTAATGCTGTGGCTGATGATGTATGGCGTCAAGGCCGAAAGGGCTCATCTGCTGTACGAAAGTACTTCGTACCTGCCTCATCTCAGACAACCCCTGGGTCTGGGCAAGAGGCGCGATTCCCCGCGTATGAGGCGGCTTCCATCTGGCCTTTTGCTGCTTCTCCGAGGTAACGCAGCGGTCGGCGATACCTATCCCGACCCCTGTTCCTCCACGTATTGTGCGGTACCCTTGCTACCAAGTATGGGCGCCTTGTCCGTACCCGGCAGGCGGTGACTCGTCTGGGAAAAGGACACAACACAGCAGAGGAGCTCATCGGCCTTCTCCACCAAGGCCCAAAGCTGTTGCGTTGCGACGCACCGCCCACCGACTCTCACGATCACGGCCGACTCGACACGTTTCCTCGGCTCTCGACGCCCATCGGACTCGAGCTCCTGACAAGACTTGCGGGAACTATTTAATCCACCACACCACGACCGTCTTCCTCCCCAACCTCTTTCGTCCTCTTGGCTCTCTCCACCTTTTTGCCTGCGCCCTTGAGCTTCCGTCTCCGCACCCCTCTGCCCGTTTGGCTGCGTCTCCGCCGTCCGCCATGTCGGCTCCTCCCAATGATGGGTACGGGCAGTACCCGGGCCAGCAGCAACCACAACAACAGCAGTTTGAGCAGCCCGGCCATCCAGATGCCTCCCAGCCCGACGCCGCCTCGGCCGCCGCGCACGGCAAGAAGAAGAAAAGAGGCTACGCTGCCCAGGCCTTCGAGGTCGGATCCGGAGCCAACGCGACCGTCGGCGGCCAGATCCCGGGCGTCGGACAGCAGTACGGCATGCCGCCTGTCCAGCAGCAGCAGCCTGCGGCCTACGGCGGCTATCCCCAACCAGACCTTCAGCAGCCTGCCGCCGCGGCGCCCGGCTACCAGTATTCTCAGGGCTATCCTGCACCCCAAGCCGGCGGACAACACACAGCCCAGCCGCAGCAGGGAACATACGGCGGCTATCCGGGCCCGGATCAGGGCTATGCTCCTCCCGTTCAGCCCGGCGCCGGCGGCGTCGCTGGCATCACACAGGGCATGGGAGGTATGCAGCTCGGAGGCCAGCCCCAGCAGCAGCAGCAGCAGCAGCCCATGGGAGCACAGGCGCAACGGGCTGGACCCCTGAACCACCTGTATCCCACAGATCTCATGAACCAGCCCTTTTCCGTTGCTGAGCTGGAACTCCCTCCTCCGCCCATCGTCCTTCCTCCCAATGTAAGTCTGCCGTTCACGAGCCATCCTAGGCCTGACTGCGCGGTGCGATCGATCGCCATAAGCTCGCACTTGCTAACTCTAGTGTCTTCAGACCAGCGTTACCCCATCGCCAGACGCCAATTGCCCTCCCCGCTACGTCCGGTCGACTCTTAACGCCGTGCCTACCACAAATTCATTACTAAAGAAGTCGAAACTGCCGTTTGCGCTCGTCATTCAACCCTACGGTGCCCTCCATGATGGCGAGGATCCGATTCCCGTTGTGCAAGACCAGGTCATCTCCCGCTGTCGACGATGCAGGACGTACATCAACCCCTTTGTCACTTTTCTCGACCATGGCCACCGCTGGAGGTGCAACATGTGTAACCTCAGCAACGATGTGCCTCAGGCTTTTGATTGGGATGCCGCCTCACAGCAGACGGCCGACCGCTGGCAGCGTCACGAGCTCAACCACTCCGTCGTCGAATTTGTGGCGCCCCAGGAGTACATGGTGCGCCCTCCGCAGCCACTCGTCTATCTCTTCCTATTCGACGTAAGCTACGCGGCAGTTTCCAACGGTCTACTGGCTACGAGCGCCCGCACCATTCTCGACAGTCTCAACAGAATACCAAACGCCGACAGACGCACGAGGCTCGGCTTCCTCGCCGTTGATGCCAGTCTGCACTACTTTTCCATTCCGAAGGATGAAGATGAAAACGCCGAGACAAACATGCTCGTCGTGAGCGACCTCGACGAGCCCTTCCTGCCCGTGCCCCATGACCTATTAGTGCCGCTGACCGAGAGCCGTCAGAGCATTGAGAAGTTCTTGCAGAGGCTCCCCGAAATGTTCCAGAACAACCAGAGCAACGGCTCATGCATGGGCTCGGCTCTGCGCGCCGGTCACAAACTCATATCCGCGCTCGGTGGCAAGATTGTCGTCCTGACCGCATCCCTCCCCAACATGGGCGCCGGAAAGCTGGAAATGAGAGAGGACAAGAAGCTGCTGGGGACCTCGAAGGAGGGCGGCCTCCTGCAAACTGGCAACAGCTTCTACAAGAGCTTTGCCGTCGAATGCTCCAAGAACCAGGTCTCCATCGACATGTTCCTCTTCTCGTCTCAATACCAAGACGTCGCGTCCCTAAGCAATCTGCCACGATACACTGGTGGCCAGACCTGGTTCTACCCCGGCTGGCATGCATCACGCCCCGAAGACGCGCTCAAATTCGCCTCTGAGCTAAGCGACTATCTATCATCCGAGATCGGTCTCGAGGCCGTCCTTAGAGTGCGGGCTACGACGGGCCTGCGTATGAACACCTTTTATGGCAACTTTTTCAACCGCAGTTCGGATCTCTGCGCGTTTCCCGCGTTCCCGCGCGACCAGTGCTATGTGGTAGAGGTAGCCATCGACGAAAACATCAACAAGAATTTTGTCTGCCTTCAAGCGGCCGTACTGCACACGACGTGCAACGGCGAGCGCCGCATCAGGGTTCTCACTTTGGCCCTGCCGACGACGACGAATCTTTCCGACGTCTACGCTTCAGCAGACCAGTGCGCCATCACTACGTACTTTAGCCACAAGGCCGTCGAGAGGACCCTGAGTAGTGGCCTGGAAGCGGCCCGCGACGCTCTGCAGGCCAAACTTACAGACCTTCTGCAGACCTTCAAGAAGGAACTCGCCGGTGGCAGCATGGGCGGCGGCCTTCAATTCCCTGCCAATCTGCGCGGACTGCCGGTGCTGTTTCTTGGACTCATCAAGAACGTCGGATTGCGAAAGTCGACCCAGATCCCATCAGACATTCGATCTGCAGCCCTGTGTTTCCTGTCGACGCTTCCAGTACCGCTCCTCATGCGTTACATCTATCCAAGGCTCTACTCCTTGCACGACATGCCGGATAGTGCGGGAATGCCAGACGCTGAAACGGGTCAGATTGTGCTTCCGCCACCCGTCAACTTGTCGTCGGAGCGTTTTGCACCGTACGGCCTGTACCTGATCGATGATGGACAGACGCAATTCCTGTGGGTTGGTCGGGACGCCGTACCCCAGCTGATTGCCGACGTGTTTGGCGTCGAGGACCGAACCCAGGTGCAGGTCGGCAAGGGAAGGATCCCCGAACTCGAGGGAGACTTCAACGAGCGCGTCCGGGCTGTCATCCAAAAGAGCAGAGATCACAGATCGCTCGGCGTCGGAAGCATCACCGTCCCGCACCTGTATATCGTGCGGGAAGACGGAGAGCCTAGCCTCAAGCTCTGGGCGCAGACGCTACTGGTCGAGGACCGAGCGGACCAGGGTGTCAGCGCGGCCCAATGGCTTGGTGTGTTGAGAGAAAGGGTTAGTTGACATGCAGCGTGGGACATCCATGCAATCCCCCTGCGGGCCGCCCCGCCTGCTGACCACGGCACTGACTGACGAGTAATCTTTTAGGTGGTGCAGTAAAAAAGATGGATGTTGGGGGGAGAAAGATGGGCGATTTCGGCTCCATTGCATAGACAGGCGATACGGGGATATGGAGTCGGCTTAAACGGATCCCAAGGGGATTGTAAAAGCAGTGCCGTTAATCCGACGCCAGCTGCGAGACCTCAATGGGCCAGCGAAGATGGCGGGATCGTTTGGCCCTTGGTTGAGGAAGCGAGATATGATAGCGACGAGGTGTTATTTATATTATAAGAGGACGGGGCTTGAGTGGCCTCGAGCGCCGAAGTAGAAAACTCGTGCAAGACTTACATTGTGCTGTCGCTATACCTACCTCCTTGTCCGATACTCAGCTGGGCAAAGGGACCGTAACCGATTGTCTGTCGGTGACGAAAAACTAGGTACCTACTAGTAGGTACGCAAGGTGGTGACAATGGTGCATTTGCTTGAGGTTGCATCAAAACATTTGTTCGCGGTGGCCATCTTTCGAGTCTACGACTTTATTCAAATGGCGGGGCCAAGGCCCAGGGGAGCTCCCGCGGCTTTGGCGAAAGGGGAGGACCTTGTCTTCTCCGGGAGCGGACGAGTGGAGATAGATGGAAGGGGTCAAGCCTACAGTAATTCCAGTACGACCTGTAACCGGGGCGGTGGCTCGGAGGGCCCAGTAGGCTGGCGGGTATCGGAGAGGAAGAGTGGAGGCCCAAAGGTTTGGAGATGCCGAGTGGGCATGGGCGGGATAGCGTGAAACCATGGCGGAGGCGCGAAGAAATAGGGACGGACCAGAGAAAGGCAAAGGGATACGAAAGGAGAAGCTGTGAAGATGGTGATCAAATTAACTACAGGGCGCATTTTGCTATAGGCAAAAGTGTTTTTGGTTATATATTCTTGTTGCCAAGTTTGCTTGGAAGAGGTGAAGAGGTTGCTTTATCCTGTCTAACCTCGTCTTGTAGAATCCATGGAAGCTTGGTGTGTTTTCTGGGTCAGATCAGAATTCGGGGAATTAGGTAGCTACCTCTATACAGATATTGGCATGGGGTAGACGCCCAGTTGCACGTATGCGGCTCGAGCCCTGGCAAGAAAAGGGGCCCGCTGGTGGCAGACAGGACGGCCGGTGTCCAAGCACAATGGCTCTATCTGGCAAGCCTTTCGAGGTACGGCAAGAGCGTAAGTCGTAATTTCCTAGCGACAGCCCAGTGGTAGCTCTGGAGCAAGCACCTCGGCCGTTGGGGGAAAAGCGGCGGTGTGTGCTTGGATCGAGACTTGCGTGGTGCGACTTGGCGACAACGGTACAACAGCTTCCCGGCCATTCGCCGCAGACGGCACATGTATCGCACTCTGGTCCGTCCGTTTGCTTTGCCCGAGCAATGCGATTCGTGAGCCCGGCATGCACTGGCGCGCGGGCCGGGTTTCTTTAGGGACCCATGTGCTCGGGGACCCGAGCCATTTGCAGCGGGTAAAAGGTGCGGGACCCGAGCTCGCACCTTGAGTGGGGTCGATGCGCTCAACTTCACAGAGAGCTCTGCTACAAGTGACGAGGCAGCAAACTCGAGGCATCGGCGTGGCTTGTTGGTGCACGTTGGTACCGTGGCTTCGCTACGCCACTCGTCGAGCCGAGGCCTGGGACCTCAGGCCACCAAGGCGGCAACGCAACGGAGACAATCTTCACCTTTGCTGTTGCATCGGCCTGGTGAACCGAGAGAATTCGCCTCGGCGTTCAAGTCGTCACCGCAGAGCGGATACCTACAGTACATTATCCGTACTGCGGATTGACTGCCTGCCTACCAAGTAACTTACTGTACTGTAACTTTTTAGCCGCCGGCCGTCTTCGGCGCCAGATGCAAAAAGCTTAAGGCGTCATCAGCGGCTCGCCCGTGTCTTTTTTTTCTCTCTTTGCACCGTTGGTTCCAACGCAGAGTGAACGGACCCCGCCCTTGTTTTACCCCTCTTACCCTCCTCGTCCTCTTCCTCCTCCAAACGCATCCAGCCTTTGTAACCGCCGTCACCGTGAGGGGGCCCCTCTTCTTCCCTCCTCCACAAAGTCCCCACGGCCGACGAACTGGCAGACCATCCGCCTCCCGCCCCCCCTTTCCTCGCGACGCCGGATCCCTCGTTTGCCCAACAATATCAACGCCTTTTCATCCGCAGCTCACCCTCCCATCACTGGTTTCTTTATTCTACTGCTGTTGCATCCTTGGCCGGTGCCTGCGCTGCATCCATCCTTCTTCTCTGGCACCTCACGCATCGACCGCCGAGCCTTGCCCGTCAATCAATCTCACCGGCTACTGTGGCTTTCCGCCCCTAGTCCAGCCTCTTTCCGGCCTACGAGGCCCAAGCGGACCACCTGCTGAGAAAACAGGAGCGCGCTTCCGGCTCGACTTCATCTCGTCCACCCGTGTCACCTTTTCGGGTTTCGACCTCACACACTATAACGCGCACATCGACAGCGATCTGGCCGCTTCGTTCGTTGCCCTACGTCTTATACTCGGCGAGCGTCATCGAATAAACGAATCGGCCTTCTTCAATCTCTGGGGCGCTACCTGGCCTTCAGCAGCCTCTTCGCGCGGCGAGCCACTACATTGCTCCTTCAATTACCCCGTCGACCCAGGCGCCATTTCTTCGTTCAATCATCTGAATCGGCGGCGCCATTCCCTGTCGCCCTGAGAACCTGCCATGTCTCGCTCAACTGCACAAGGCAGCGGGGCGGCCTCTCGAAAGATCTCGTTCAATGTGAGCGAACAGTACGACATTCAGGATGTCGTCGGTGAAGGCGCTTACGGTGTCGTATGGTAAGCACACGTCAGATCCAAAATCGCAAGGATGATGCTCATCATGGCCCTGTCCCTAGCTCCGCCATACACAAGCCTTCGGGCCAAAAAGTCGCCATCAAGAAGATCACCCCATTTGACCACTCAATGTTCTGTCTTCGAACACTGCGAGAAATGAAGCTCTTGCGCTACTTTAACCACGAAAACATCATTTCAATCCTCGATATCCAAAAGCCTCGAGGCTACGATAACTTCAACGAAGTCTATCTAATCCAGGTATGTCATGTCGACCTTGCACTCACTCCTGCTTTGTCTTCAAAATGCTCACAAAATTGTATTTTAGGAGCTCATGGAGACGGACATGCATCGTGTCATTCGCACCCAAGATCTATCCGACGACCACTGCCAATACTTCATTTACCAGACTCTGCGTGCCCTCAAAGCTATGCACTCGGCCAACGTGCTCCACAGAGATCTTAAGCCGTCCAATCTCCTCCTCAACGCTAATTGCGATCTCAAGGTTTGCGACTTTGGCCTGGCCCGCTCGGCCGCGTCGCAAGAAGACAACTCGGGATTCATGACCGAATACGTCGCGACCCGATGGTATCGTGCACCGGAAATCATGTTGACGTTCAAGGAGTACACCAAGGCCATCGACGTTTGGTCTGTGGGTTGCATTCTGGCCGAGATGCTGAGTGGGAAGCCGCTATTCCCCGGCAAAGACTGTGAGTGACCTCTTGGCTCTCGACTCGATGGTCGCAAATCTTGTTCTGGCATACTGACACAAGTTGGCAGACCACCATCAATTGACGCTTATTCTGGACGTTCTTGGCACGCCCACAATGGAAGACTACTACGGAATCAAGTCTCGCCGAGCTCGCGAGTACATCAGATCCTTGCCTTTCAAGAAGAAGGTTCCCTTCCGAACCCTTTTCCCCAAGACGTCCGATCTCGCACTTGATCTGTTGGAGAAGCTGCTGGCCTTCAACCCGGTCAAGCGCATCACGGTCGAAGAGGCTTTGAAGCACCCATACCTGGAGCCTTACCATGATCCCGAGGACGAGCCGACTGCTCCGCCAATCCCCGAGGAGTTCTTCGATTTCGACAAGCACAAGGATAACCTGAGCAAGGAGCAACTGAAGCAACTCATCTTCCAAGAAATCATGAGGTAAATGCTCTCAGCCGGACAAGACACGATACTGTCGGGGCTGCCGATGTGGCTACGCAAATAAGGCGAATTGATAGAGCAAGATGGGCTCCCACAGTCGCTGAGCCAGACTGCTTGAGGGGACCTGCAGGGAGGCTTGCGTGCAGGGGAGCGAGTCCGGCTGCCGGCTTCTGGACCCCGAATTATGGGGAAAATGGCCGATCGTGGCGGTAGGTTCCGCGCAAGGAGATGAAACTATCGAGAAGACTTGTGATTGAGTTGGAGAACAAAACTGTATTGGAGCTCTACTACATATTGATTTTTGCGTCTTCTGTCAAGACTCCGGTCTGGAACCGGGGCTGGGACCGAGCCCGGCCGGTGGTTAATGTCGTGCGTTGGTTGATTTTCGGGCAGTCTCACGGTGCGGAGCCCACTTCGTACCTGGACAGAGATGTGGTAAAGGAACAAGGGTAAAGGTCGAAGCACAATAGAAAACGGGGGTGATATATATATGGGCAATTGATGAGGTCTTACTTGCAAGACCCAAAGCCAATGCTCGTGGCGTGATTTCTACCTGCCTGTGCAGAGTAAAGTACTTCGTAGGCCATGGTAATTGGCCTTTCAAACCCATACTGCCAGGCAGCTTGGCGGCAGGCCTATCAATAACCAATCCAGAGTAATGCCCGCGGGTGCCTGTTGCGACGATGAGACTGCTCGACAGCTTCAGCCCTGCCAAGAAATGGCACGGCGCAGTCTCCCCATTCCACAGGGGGCATGAGGTGACGGGGAAGGATTATTGGTGCGGTGGAGTGAGGGGTCCCATGCGGGTGGAATCTATCATCTGGCTATGGGCTCACGACGAGACACGTGGAGCCTGCCTTGCGTGTGCAGTCGCAACATGGCGTCAGGATGGACGGATGATGGAGGCATATTCCAACCAGTGATATTAATGTTTCCGACGCAGGATGCAGAAATTTGGGTACGTTCGTAAGGTACGTGTTGCTTTAATGCTGTAGGGATGCCAAGTACCTCCATGGGCGCTTGCACGGGCGAATTGGACCCGGGGAGAGTAGAGGTACAGTACATACCGCCAGCCCTGCAATGACGAATCGCATCCTCCCTTTGATTCGTCCAAGTCTCCCCTTCCATTTCTCGAACACCTTCTGTCCATTCTAGTACAGTAGGCCCTCGTACTTAACGCGGTAGCACCGTGTCGCGGCACGGTATTGGCGAACGTTGTGACACCTACTGTAAAACCGCTTCCTTCCCGAACTCGCCCCTTGCGTGCCGCCCGAATTCTTGTGATACCTACAAACTCACCCTGATCTTTACCTACCTATCCTATCAGAGCAATCCAGAGAAACCTCGACCTAAACCCCCCTCGTCGTCAGCTCGTCCTCACCACAGAGGGCTCTACAGTACGCCTCATGAGCACTCCGCCCCGGCATCCTCGCACGTCGACCCCTCCCTCGACGTCCAGGCCAGGAGGCGACCCGCCCGACTCCTCCTCGCTGCCTCCGACTCCCGCCAGCGCGGCTGCTAGGCATCACAGGCCGCCCCCGCTCACGCCCGCGGCGACGGCGCCGGCGTCCATCGGTGAGGGCGCCACGGGCAGCGGCGCCTCGTACTCGTACCTGGGCAGCATGTGGACGGGCCTGATACGGCGCTTCTCCGCCGAGGACGGCGACTTCCCGAGCCCGACGGGCGCATCGCCCAGCAGTGGTAGCCAGCGGCGACAGCATCACCACAAGGAACAGCAGCAGGGCAAGGACGGCATCAACGGCGTCTATGCGCCGCCCGTTGTCAGAAGGCTCAGCCCCTTCCGACCGCCGCCACTCGACCCGCTCGTCCTGCATGGCTACCGGGACAGCACGCCCGTCTCGGCGCGCCTGCTGACGGCCGTTGTGGCCGAGGAGATTCGCACCATGGTGCCCGAGCGGCTGCGCATCGTCGAGGACTGGCGTCTCGTCTACAGCCTCGAACAGGACGGCGCGAGCCTGGCCACCTTGTATCAAAAGTGCAGGCACTACGAGGGCCGCCGGGTCGGTTTCATACTCGTTGTCAAGGACGAGGAAGGCGGGGTGAGTTGAGCCGCGGCTCGTCGAAACAGCTTACACGCCTCTTGTCGGGCTTGCTCGACATAATGAAGTCCATGATTTGCTGGAAAGCCTTACTGACATGAGTCTCTTCTTCAGACATTTGGCGCATACCTTTCCGAATACCCGCACCCAGCGCCGTCGTACTTTGGCAATGGCGAGTGCTTCCTCTGGCGCGCCTCGACGCTCGCGTCATTACCGCCTCCTCCGTCGGCAGATACGACAAACCTCACGCGCAACACGACGTTGGCCCCTGCTCCTAAATCCGCACATGGTAGCGGAACGTCGACACCAAGCGAGTCGATTCGCTTCAAGGCCTTTCCCTACAGCGGCCTCAACGACTGCTACATCAACTGCGAGGCCGGTTTCCTCAGCGTCGGCTCCGGCGGCGGTCACTACGGCCTTTGGCTGGACGACTCACTCGACATAGGTCACAGCTCTCAATGTGACACATTCGGCAATGAACCGCTCAGTGACACGGGCGAAAAGTTTGGTGTTTTGGGAGTTGAGCTCTGGGTCGTGGGGGCCACCTGAGTACCCGCTCAGAAAGGAGCAGCGCCACAACTCATTGGCGATCAATGTCCGCCAGTTGTTGCCTCTGCCAACGCGATACGATGCAGTTTTTGGATGCAACCAGGTACTTCGATCCTCCCGCAAAAAGGGCGATGAAATGTCAATTGTGACGCTAATGAATATAACCAGGAGCAGGACACTGGCGAAACTTGAATGATTTACGGACCCTGATGGTAACGGAGGCAGATTAAAATCTCCAAGGCCAGACGTGTCTAATTTGTGCCGGAATGTGATACCCGGAGTCAAAATGAACTCTACTCATCCTTTTCTTCAGCGCAGGTTGGCTGCGAACACGGCACGTGTATGACTACGGCCCTCTTACTAGCAGCTCGACAGTTGTAAGCCTGAGGAAGCCTGGCTGTACAATGTGACGACGTAATTAGCTTCGTTTTGGATGCTTCATGTGGCCTACAATTGCTTCTAGCACGCCCTCGGGCGAAGGTACGTCTGCACAAACGTCGGGGTCTAAACCAAACGTCTCGATAAGATGCGCCTTCGTCGTCGAGCCAATGGTAGCAATATGCGTCTTGGCGTCTCTGCACTCGGGCTGAAGCTTGCCCGCAGCATTAAGCACGCCCAGACCGCGGAGCATGCTGTCGCATCCCGTCGGAGAGAATACGACAACCCATCGCACCGAGGCGTCTTGCGTCCGACGCAGCGCAAGGGCAAAATCCTCTGGAAATGACTCCATAACGCCGGTGCCGTAAACCACCTGTTCATCAACACGTATCTGCTGCTCCGGGGGTGAGGACGGGTTCATGAGCGTGCGAGGAATGACGTCTCTGCGTTGTTCGCCAACGAGAAAGAAGAGCGGAGGTCGCGGGGATCGATTAGGGTACCATTGGGCGTAATGTTGGAGGATGAATTGCGCGAGGGCTTCGCCGTTGCCGCAGTGCTGGCCGAATATCTGCAGCGGCGGCTCCTGCGGCACGGCCTCGAGGGCTCGAGTCGTGGCAGGACCGACGCTATATACGGGGACGCCTTGCAGGTGAGGCCAATCCGTGTCTCCTGGAGCAAGGAAGCAGCGGTCAGCAAGGGGGAGGTTGCCAAGGCTTGGTGTGCGTTTGCGAGTGACCCTGGAGAAGTATGGGAGGCCGAAGGACATCTAACTCAAGGCCCTGTAGGGCGTACCTTTGCCATTGTCTACAATTGCTGCAAAGGCCTCGACGGCGCGCTGCGACGTGAAGATGAGGCCGCCATAGGCGCACTCGCTGCCGGCGCCGATTAGACGCTGCCGCAGGAGTTTGGCAACATATTCCGTGCCCTGTTTGTCGCGCTGATGGGACAGCACAGGAACGAATCGGGGGTCAAAGCGGTGGTTGACGTGCGCCGGCGGTGCTGATAGAAGCTCTTGGTAGGCGTCGATCGGAGAAGATCTCGTCTTGAGCAGTAGGACGGGGATGGCGGTGCCGGAGTCGTACGTCGAAGCTGCCATGATGAGGAACGAGACTGTTCATGCAGACATAGAATTAACAAGAGGCTTTCATTGACGGTTATGAGGTCTAGCTGTTATATTCGTTGCTGCTTTGCTGTCGAGAGTCGTCGGCCGATGGTGATCGTGTAAAAGATGCGGATGGTTTCGGAGCTGTCGTCATTTGCCGAGAGCAACCCCGCGGTACGAGAGGCCGGTGCATCAGTGCAGGGGGCTTGGCCGGCAAGCGAGGTACCGTTTCGAGATGACATACCTACCGTATCCTGTGGCGTCGACTCTTATCGATATGCAAGACTCGGCGAATGCTTCTTTGCAACAGTCAAGCCTCGAAATGAAGCGACACTCTTGAATCTCCCGGCTATCATGATGTTGATTTAGTTCCTTTGCCTCTCACAACAACTGTTTCTCGGATCGTTTGATCGTGTACATTTGTAGTTTTTCTGCATTCACACCTCTGCTCTACGGCACCTCTTTTGCGCGCGCATACAAAGCCTGACAACCAAGTTGACGATATTTCGAGCCGCCGTTGGCATGGCCGACCAACAAAGAGAAAATGATACTCTACCTACGGCCGTGAGCTCTGAAGAGCAGCCAAAGAGGATACCGAAGGGTGTTGTCCTTGGTAAAGACGGAAAGCCGTGAGCCTTGACCTTCCCTATAGCTCCTGATTCCTCGACACACGCCAATGTGCATCTGCCTCTAACGATTGCGCACACTTTGCCAGTTGTCGAAACTGTACATCCTTCGCGGCCTGGGCCGCACAAGCCAAGGAGAAGACGAAACAAGGCACGAGCGTCGCGACTTCGACGACGGCGGCCAGCAGTCGTCCCCGCGCAGACTGCCCACCGGACGTCGAGGCTCTCGGTCGAAGCACGTGGACTCTCCTCCACTCGATTGCGGCCAGCTATCCCGAAACGCCGTCGCGCTCGCAGCAGTCTGACCTTCTGGGCTTCGTCGGCCTCTTCTCCAAGCTCTATCCATGCTGGGTCTGCGCCGAGGACTTCCAGTCCTATCTGGGCCGGCAGCAGCCGCGCGTCGGCAGCCGCGACGAGTTTGGCAAGTGGCTCTGCGGCGCACACAACGAGGTCAACCGCAAACTGGGCAAGCCGGAGTTTGACTGCTCCAAGTGGGAGGAGCGCTGGCGTACCGGCTGGAAGGACGGGCGGTGTGACTGAGGTTTGTCGGCCAAGACATGGGCGACAATCCGCGTCACAGCCTCTTCTTCCGTTCACCTTGAGCTTTGATTTTATTGTATAGAAAGCCGCGCAGAAAAGTGCGCGCGTTGTACCACCATCGTTGACGCGGTTTGTCGGCAGCCGCGCAGCGTTTGATTTCAGGGATCGGCCCTTCTCGACTCATCAACTCGAATTATACTGAATACTCCATACACGAACAGGGATATGCAGGCATCACATAACGAGTCTGCATCGTCTTCTGTTTCTCCACGGTGAAAATGAGCAACCATAATTACAACCTAAACAAACCCGAGGCTTCCGGAGTGTTCGGACCGGAGTCACCGGACATGCTCCGCGTGCGGGCCCGGCCTGCCGGGGATCGTCCCGCTTGCAATTACATCACCATTAGAGATGCGCGGCCAAACGGGCGATGAGCGTCAGCCGCGACACCCGTTACTGCCGGCAACTCCCACGGACGGCACAGCCAACCATATTCCCAAACCAACAAATCTATCCTGTCTTGGTTTGCGTCTGCAGCGGTTGAAAAGTGGCCTTGCCCCATCCAACTCCTGTTCCCACCGGCATTTTCTTTCCGTTTCGGGTCCAGACTCCTGCGGAATTCTGCAGGCATGCGTTGTTTCGGAAACTATTTTCCACACTTACATGACGGAACCCATTAAGCTTTTACACCCCCTCCCGTCGTCAGGTTCTCTGCAATCTTTCCCAAGATTCTGCCCGACTTCCTTGGCATAGCAAGCAACAGTTTCCTCACTAAACTTGGAGAGAACGCCGGGTTTGTATCTTCACCATGACAGATATCAGGGTTCAGAGCCTCAAGAGGCCTGTCGACGTTGCCGAATACCTCTTTCAGCGCCTGCATCAACTTGGCGTACGGTCGGTTCACGGCGTCCCGGGCGATTACAATCTCGTTGCCCTCGACTATCTCCCGAGTTGTGGTCTAAAATGGGTGGGCAGCGTCAACGAGCTCAACGCCGGTAAGTCTCATCCCTCACTCAAAGCGCAAAATCACGACTCCAAGAGAGAGCCGCGGTGCGGTCTCGGAACACAACATAGCCTCCCTGTGTGCTGATCACGTCCGTCTCCTCAGCATATGCTGCCGATGGCTACGCTCGCGTAAAGAACATCTCGGCATTGATCACCACCTTTGGCGTCGGCGAGCTCTCCTCTCTCAATGGTCTTGCGGGTGCCTACTCGGAGCAGATCCCCGTCGTCCACATCGTCGGCTGCCCATCAACCATTTCCCAGCGCAATGGCATGCTGCTGCATCACACACTGGGCAATGGCGACTTCAACGTCTTTGCCAACATGAGCACCAACATCTCTTGTGACACGGCCAAACTCAACAATCCCTCCGAGATTGCCAATCAGATTGATCACGCCCTGCGCGAATGCTGGATTCGATCTCGCCCTGTATACATTATGCTTCCGACGGACATGGTTCAGAGCAAGATCGAGGGCGAACGGCTCGATACGCAGCTCGACCTCAATGAGCGACCAAATGACCCCGAGAAGGAGTCCTATGTCGTCGACGTTGCCCTCAAGTACCTCCACGCAGCCAAAAGGCCCATTCTGCTCATCGACGCCTGCGCAATTAGGCACCGTGTCCTTGATGAAGTGCACGCCTTGATTGACAAGATAAAGGTCCCGGTCTTCGTAACGCCCATGGGCAAAGGTGCCGTGGATGAACAAAACCCATGCTACGGAGGTGTATATGCGGGCGAGAGCTCGTATCCTGCTCAAGTCAAGGAAATGGTCGAGTCATCAGATCTCATCATTTCGATAGGTGCTCTGAAGGTAAGACTCCCCATCTAGCCTCATCAAGGGCACTGGATCATGTGTGAGTGGTAGGATCTTGACAGAATCCTCTGAGGCTAACAGTTCATGTGAAGAGTGATTTCAACACTGCCGGCTTTTCTTACCGCACTTCTCAACTGCAGAGCATCGACCTCCACAGCGACCACTGCATCATCAGGTACTCGACATACCCAGGCGTCCGCATGAAGGGAGTGTTGCGCAAGATGATTGAACAGGTCAAGGTAAACGAAATTTCCTCTCAGCAGCCCCCGGCCGTCAAGAACGCGGTCGACGAGAATGTCGATGGGTCCCAGACCATCACCCAGGCCTGGTTCTGGCCTCGCGTAGGGTGTTTTCTCAAAGAGAATGACGTTGTCGTCACCGAAACTGGAACCGCAAACTTTGGCATCTGGGACGCCAAGTTCCCCTCGGGCGTGACGGCGCTCAGCCAGGTTCTCTGGGGCAGTATAGGATGGTCTGTGGGCGCTTGCCAGGGAGCTACCCTCGCAGTCAGGGACGCGGGCGCGGATCGCAGAACCATCTTGTTTGTGGGCGACGGCTCCTTCCAGCTCACGGCTCAGGAAGTCAGTACCATGATTCGACTCGGTCTCAAGCCCATGATGTAGGTCCTATCTCGACAGATGACCCGCCTCCAGTCTTTTGACGCGCTGACCTTCCTTTAGCTTTGTTATATGCAACGAGGGGTACACCATCGAACGCTTCATCCACGGTATGGATGCCGAGTACAATGACATTGCTGCTTGGAATCATCACAGTTTACTCGACGCCTTTGGCGGCAAGGATTCGTGTCGGAAGCTCGTCGTCAAGACCAAGAGCGAGCTAGACAAATTGCTCAATGATGGCGATTTCAACTCGGCTTCCTGTCTGCAGCTTATCGAGGTCCATATGCCCAAGAAGGATGCGCCCCGGGCCTTGGTCAGGACGGCCGCGGCGAGCGCCAAGACCAATGCGAAGACCGAGTAAATTCGAGGTCATACTGGTGGTGATCATGCGGTCTAGGTGAAAGTATCTGGGGCTTCATAGTGATGAGATGTAATTCTCTCGGACATCGTTTCCAAACGAGATTGATATTAATCTACACAATGACTGAACTTCTTTGGGCCCAGATAGGAAGTAGATTGCTGCGAAGATTGTGATGCTTCGTCGTCACGGTCCGGATCAAACGTAGTCACAATTGTAACGAATAATCATTAGAGATTGCATACCAAGAATATGCCGATGATTGCAAAATTCGAAAGGTCAACCTCGACCGGCCCTCCAGGACTTGCTGCAAATCGTTATTCGAGGCAGGGAAATCCGGAAAATTGGCGGCTGTAGGGTAGGTCGCGCACCGGATCGGTACCTAATCCATAAATAGAGCTCACTTCTCAAGAGCACAGCACGCCTCTCACCCTAGAAACCAAAATCTCCACATTGCACATCACCAACTCAAACATTGGCGTATGCGCATAGCCGCTGAAGTGCAGACGGCAAGAAAGTCACTCTCAGTATGGATAAGGGCGGTCAGAAGCGGAGACAGGGGTCAAATGGAGACGGCCATGCGCCCAAGAGAAGCAAGGTGAGATGAATAGCCGGGCCAAGGGCCAAGCTCATCTGGTGACGTTGACGACGTGCTGACTGAACTCGTCTCAGGGCGGCTGCGCTGGCCGATGGAAGACGCCACATCAGAAAGCCAAGATGGCCGAGAAGGTGGAAATAGGCAATGCCCTGGAGGTCGGAGACGAGGGCATATGGGTCACGCACGCGCGAGGCATGAAGACCAAGGCCCTGCGCGAGTTCTTGCAATTATGTGACGAGGTACGTCATGTCCTGCCAACACGAGCGCTTTGGCGGTGTGAAGTGTTAACGTACCTGTCCGTTTCTTCCCATAGTACGGCGAGAAGCTGTACGACATCAAGCCGCCAGGCACGGACGAGGCCCCGGACGTGGACGAGGCGCAAGCCGACAAGAGCATCGAGGCGTCCATCGAGGACGAGCTGAACAGCATGAGGGAGCAGCCGAAGCGCAAGCCGCGAGAGCACTTCAAGCCGGTCTCGACGGGCCTCGAATGCCTCTTCTTCCTCAAGACCAAGAAGCCGGTGAAGCCCGACGAAATGGTCCGCAGAATCTGCGAGGACGCAAGGGACTGCCCGGACCCGAGACAACGAAAGTGCAAGTACATTGACCGCCTGACGCCCGTCTTTGACACAGACAAGGCCACGGACAAGGGCATAGTACGAGTCGCTCGCAGGGTCCTCGCCCCCTGGTTTTCCCTGCGACCCGAGACCGAGGATCAAGATGGCGCAAGAGAGGCTGTTGAGCCTCGTGACGACCAACCGACCTCACCTTGCACGGTAAGACGCTGGCCCGAAAATCGACGGCCTGGCTTGGGGGAAACTAACAATGTGGCTTCCAAGTATGCCATTCGACAAAATGTCCGAAGCCACAAACTATTCAAATCACGCGAAGTCATTGACAAGATTGCCGGTCTTGTCGACACGAAGCATAAAGTCAATTTGGGCAATCCGGACAAGGTGATCTTGGTAGAAGTATTCCAGGTAAGCCTCGCCAACGGACAGCCGTCACGCATGGCCCGTAGCCTGAGCTTTCCACTGATGGGTATAGCTCTTTTGCGGTATATCGGTTGTAGATGCGAAGCAATGGGAAGAGCTCAAGAGGTACAACGTCAATGCGCTTTATGGTCTGCCGCAGACCGACGTCTCGGACAAATCTAGAGCGGTCACTTTGCAAGTAGAGAATCCCGAGGCGAACGTGGCCTCATCTTGACGCTTGCAAGTCGGCGCACATCGTCATGACGGTCACCAGGAAAGGGACACCGACACGAATCAGGACCTTGGCGAGACAGCCGACGTATGAATGGGCTTTCAAATTGAGCGTCGTTGCACATGCTCGAGACGCAGACCTTCCCAGGAGCGCAACGGCACCGGTCGCTTAAGTGCTCGTCATGGCGAGCGCACCCGACGGTTGCCGACCATAAAAGTTGCACAAGAGTCACCGAAGCCTTGGCCAGTGTATCTTGGCTCAGGCTTCGCATCTGCGTACTACGCATTCAGTGTGATCGACAAGGCTGGCTCGGCGCGCCGTCCCCGTCTCGAGGAATCCTTTCAGGGCAAAGTCGGTGTTCGCGGGACCGATGCAAGACTTGTCCAAGGCGACGGCGCATAACGAAATGGCGATCTACGTCAAGAGCCTCGGGCGGCTCATCTGCGCGACTGTCGCGGATGAGGATGCACTCAGCCGGCCGGATGGAAGGCATACTTGACACAAAGGCCGTGTATCGGAAGCGTGGAACCGGGGCGTGGCTGGGGTTGCGTGACGGAGATTTTTGATGTGACGTCCGAAACCTGACCTGGGCGTCTTGCTGTGAAGAGTAGAAAAGGAGTTCCGTATGGGGAAGTGCCTTCACAGCGATACAGAGTCAGCTCAATCATCTGAACCCATCTCTTGTTGGCCCAAGCCTCCAATCCTTGTCTTGCCTCGCCGAGGTCGGGAGGTACAAACAAGCGATTGCGCTCTCGACAGTATCAGGTGGAAATCAATGTCCATGTCTTGAAGCAGAAGTCGAGCATAGTCGTCCATAAAGTCTAGGCCGAGTATATGCACGTCACTCCTGATGCCTCGATTGCGAGGGAGACTCAGCGTAAACGGAGGTCACCAGGTGTATCTATGTAGGCTCTCATGCTGCCTCGTTCAAGGGCTGCCTTGCAGTTACCAAGGAGCAACTGCCGAGCAACGGTTTTGCGCCTTCCATACTATCTTGTTGGGCTTCAGCAGCGGATTTGTGCCAAGTGCGTCATCCGCAGCCTCTTGATACTTGCTTGCACGGGATGCAGAGCGCCTGCGAATGCCCGTTGTACGAAAACTTCGGCGCCCCTACTCGGCATTTGTGTCTTTGGGCACGAGCATCAACCTGATGAGCATGCGGCTCGCTTAGACCGACCAATTGATTCTTGCAAGTTGTCCAATCGCCAGACGACCACAAAGTCATGTAGGTCCCCTGACACCCACGTGGAACATCGACAAGGCTGAAAATTGTATTCTTGACGGTAACAGGTCATCCGATGACGGCGTGTGCTGCTTCTATCCTGGCAGTGCGGACCGTGGCTGGAGACGCCCGATTGTATCGCTGTTCAGTCGAGGGCCGTTGCGCACGCAGCCGCGAGTGTGAAGCTAGAGGGACAAGCCGCCATAGCCTTTTGCGCTCTTCATCGACGCATCCGCAGAGTCGGGGCAGAGGGAGAAGCGGCCACTGGATATTCCCAGGTCCCCTGCTGGAACGACACAGCTTGATCCCGTACGACCTCGGCGCCTTGGAAAAGCGTAAGCCGGTCCGCAGTCCACTCAGAAGAGCCTACGCCCTTCATACCGCTTCCGATGAAGTGGTCTTCCTCCTACCCCCCTCCAATTGCCGAGATGATGCAGCCTTTTTTTGCAGAAGCCGTCGACACGGCGGCTAAGGCGTAGAGGCGGGTTTGATGACTGGGGCATGGCCCTTTTTTGTTCCATCCATGTGCGTCCTCCGGGATGCAACCTCGCTTGGCCATGTCCAATGGGCAACTTTATCCGTCATTTCGACGACGCAAGCGAGCCAGTCCGAGGTTGCGAGAGGGTATGGCATGGCCCGCCTGTCAAAGGACTCGCCCTTGCTTCCGTCTTCATGTGGCGACGCAGGAACAGGACGTCGGATCTATCGACCGTGGCCGCGTGACCTCCGCCTTGTCTGAGCTGGTCGAAAACGACCGTCCGTGACGGGTTGGCCTGGCTCGCTTCCCTCTGGCCCTGCGACGGCCGGATAAACCACCTGGAGGCCTGTCCCCAACACCAACCAACGCGTCGCTGAACCAACGTGCTTCATCCTCACCTGGAACCGAACCGCGCTGATCCCGGAAAACTCCTTGTCACGGATCAGGCTGAGCCCAATGAGCTCGGCCTACCTGAAATGGCGTACCGTCTTTTGGCAGAGAGTATTCGTAGAGTCGTTCGGTAACTGCTGTCTGCGCCACCAGCAATGTCCGTCAGCTCGAACAAGCACGCACGGACGGTGCTCAAGGTACGGAGAGCTACCAACGTGCTCGAGAGCAGCTTACAGTTTATCCCAGCTCCAGTTCTCCAGATTGATAGATCCGTAGCATAATATTTTCGCCGCATGGCTCTGTCGTCGGCTCGGGCGCCGTGCCGACGTGAATGACATGGCACACATCTTGGCGAACTTCTACTGCACTATCCTGTTGGTTGTGGAAGGATGGAGCCGACGTCGAAAACTTGGCGAGCTGTCTCTGCGAGACGTTGCTTCTCGAATCTGATCCGCTCTCTCCACCGTACTCGTCTCCGCTGTCTTTCGTCGCTAGCCTTGCTGCCCCGGGCACGAGCGTCGACAAATCCTTCGATAAAGTGATTCGGCCGTATGTCGGGGGACAAGCTACACGTCAGAGACCAGCCAGTCCTGGAGCATTGTCGAGTCTGCCCGGTATCGCACCTCGATGACAAGTACGTGACCGCCCCAGACAAGCGGTAAGCTTTGTTAGCAAGCTCACGTCGCCGTCCGCGCCTTTTCTGCAACGACAACACTGCAGCATCCTCGAAATAGGTCCAAACGTGGCACCAATCTCCTCATGACTTGCCATTACGTCCAAGTCAACCCCTGTTGTGTCGTGTCGCGTTGTTCCTCTCTTCAGGCATCTTCCTTTCACCATCCTTGTCGCAGAAGGTGGTTTCATGAAGAAGGCAAATCGTTGAGAGGCGATAGTATAATGCCAACATTTGCTGTAAAGCCTCCCGAGAGCATTGCCTGTCTCCCCGGCTATCCTCTCTCCATGATTCGCCTGCCAAACGTTCCCAACCTTTCATACTTCGAAGCTCCCGAGGCCTCGTCCACGAACATGACTGCTCGGATCCCGGGCTGCGATACACAAGACACTCTTCGGAATCTTATTCAATCAGTGGCGCCGGAATACACAAGTGCATACCTGGAAGCGGTCCCATCGGTCAGACCTCAAGTACGCATTTTCGCCACGACCCCAGATGCCGATGCGTTGATGCTCTCCCTTTCTCCCCCAGCCTCCCGTGTTCTTCGGTCCGAACGTTACACAGTCTTGTCGGAAGCACTTCTGCTACAGTGGCTCGCAAGTAGGGCTCACATAAAACTCGCAAGTTATGCCCTTGAAGCCGACAGCAGGCGTTTCAATGCACCGGGAGAAAGACGAGACGGAGCCCATCGTCAACTACCGTGCCCCAAGGACAATGTGTTGCAACCATATTTACCAAGGCTGTTGGATCTTGGATCGACGATCCCCGACGGTCAAAGTGGCGAATACATTCTGACCAGACCAGTACCGGGAATCCTCTTGTCGGCTCTCCGGAGACCCCTGGGCAAAGAGATGCGCAGGCAAATTGACTTCCAAATCGGCCAGCTATTGAGACGCATCTCTGCGCAGCAATCACCCGATGGTAGCTTCGGTACGGCAGTTGCTCTTCTATCACCGGGCTCCGCCAGTACCGCAGACAATCGACGTCTGTACGCAAAGTCTCACCTCCACACACGCTATGCTTGTTGGTATGATGCTTTCTTGTCCATCTTGGAGGCAACCTTGCGCGATGCCGAAGACTTCAAAGTCGTTATCCGATATGAGGCAGTGCGAGACCACGTCAAACGATTCAAGTCGTTTATGTGTGCTGTCCAACGTTCTTGTCTTGTCGCAGTCGACGCTGGCGAAGACACCAACACACTCGTTTCTGCCCCCTCAAGCGCCTCGATAACGGGGCATGACATTGCCTCGAATGGTAGCGAGAAATCTAGGTACCAAGCCAGCTACACATACACGACAGACGGGCTCAATAGCAAAGGCAGCGCCCTTGACTCAAGTGATTTCTCATATTCGTCGACAAACCCCGAAGGAGAGGTGATGGAAGTTACCGGTATTCAAGAATGGAGCAACTGCATCTTTGGAGATCCATTGTTTGCTTCTGTATTGAGTCGAAAAGCGAGTCTGGAAATATGGAAAGGCTTCAACAGCAGTCTCTCAGCGCATGACCCCGATATGCTCGGAATGAGCCTCACGCCCATCGATGATTTGCGGAACGCTCACATTCGCTGCCTCCTCTATGAGTGCTATCATGCAATCACGGATATCGTGAGAGAGTATTGTCGACGACGCGGCGATAGCGACGCGCGAGAGATGCCAGCTCGAAAGAGGCTGACTGAGGCCCTGAAGCAGCTTGACAGTTTGGATGATTTTGGTCGAGAAAGGCGTTCTAATCCAGTCGAGGAATCATCTCCGGCCAAACGAGTCAAGATAAGTTGCGAGAAGCCGATGATTGGATCAATTTCAAAGGCAGCTGGTCTTCAGCATTAGGGGCGAGGGGGGGTTGAGTGGCCTTGTGTAAAGTATTAATTCTAATCTCTCGACGGACGCAAGCAAATGTCCAGCACTCCGCACCTCTAAGTTTGTGCATGCAGAGCATGAAGTGGACGCTAGAAAGTCAGGACTGATCCTTCTCCTCGTCACCACCGTCGTCGTCGTCGTCGCGAGGAAGTCGGATGCCCATTAGCCCGAGAAGATTGCTCGCAGGACCAGCCATCCCAGCTTGGCTTTTGAAACTCTCCAGGATATTGCAGGCGAGATTGTAGTCTACGTCGACTTCTGCCTTGTCGTCCTCGCGGTGTGAATCAGGATCACGATGGGTGGCGGATCCTGCTTGTTCGTCGCGGTTTCCTCTGGTGATGTGCTCCCGCACGTTTCCGTGAGCATCGCCAAGGGTCAAGGCTCCAGCCTGTTTGAGCTCCGCCTCCATCTGGGATGCCACTTGCTGAATTTGAGCATCCTCGTTCGTTGGTGCTTGTGAGCGAGCCATTTCTTTGCCACTGACGGTCATGGCTGAACCCGCGATTGGTATGCCCATCACCTCCCTCATCATCCGTGAGAAGGCCTCCTCATCGAAGCTGACAATATCATCTTCAGCTTCATTGTCCTGATCCCCCTGGCAATTACTCTCATCGTCATGCTCCTCTTCTTCGTCGCCTGTGTCATCATTGGCTTCGCCTACATCAGCACCATCTAGCCCAGCACTTTTATCGTTGAGAAAGGACTCAAAGCGCGAAACAATCTTTCTTAGGTCGGCTTGTGTTCGGGCACTGCCGAACTCCATTGTGGCGCCGTTACCCGCCCTGCCTTCAAGTTCGCGTTGAAAATCTCCATAATTGATATCCAGCCAAGTATCGTCGTCGTCACGCCGGCCATCTTGCCATGCTCCCATTTCTTCGTCCGTTGGTAGAGATGCATGGCCCGATTTAGCCAACGCCTCCAGCAACTTTGCAAAGTCTTTCACGATGCTTCCCCTGTAGTGCCCTCGATTCTCGTCAAAGGAGCGGGTTGCGAGAATCTCAAAGCCACAGGTCAGCTTCATGCCCAGCTCCAGCCTGGCCATCGCCTCGTTCCTGGCAAGCGAGTTCGAGGCCAATGTATCCGCGAAAATCTTTCGCCATCTAGGAGGTGGCTCGAAGTACTGGGACTTGATCTGGGCAAAGAGGACCCGACTAAATCGTACACTCGTTGTCACGAGGTCTTCTGGTGGAAATTGCAGGAAACCAGTGGTTGAGATGAGCGGTCTCAGGGAAATGGCATCGCGGAGATAAAAGGACTCGACAGCAGGTGAAATGGACTTCGGCAACACATGAAGCAGATGCGCCAGCTTTCTCGGAATTGTGGCGAGCGATTGGTGAACCGATTCGGTGATTTGATCGGGATACTTTTCCAACCTGTAGAATGCCTCGGCTTGTATCAAAGGTGAGTGGACAAGGCAGTTTTTCCGAAGACGGATAAAGTCGACAGCCTGGTGAAGAGTGAGTGCTTCACTCTTGGTCCCAATCCCGCCATCTACTCCAAGTGGAATGATGTAAAGCTGGCCATTGTTAATCCAGACACGGTTTTGGTCCATCTCAGGGCTGAGCCAGGCGGGTAAGACGTTGGCGGCTTCGGTAAGGAGGAATTCTTCCTCGGAATCGATGACACGGATCCAAAGTTTCGGATGTGATCTGGTCAGCTCCCGCAGTATATAAACGACGAGCCACTCATCCTCGATATCATCCCCGTAGTCAGTCATCCCATGTAAGTACTGCAGGCCTAATGGCACGATGCAATTAGCCGACACCCTTGATGGCAGATGGGAGAGGTAGATGGAAACATTCGCAGCCTACCATCTTTTTCTACGAGCTCGAGCCGAAAGTCATCGCGTTGCCAGATGTAGTCTCTTGTAAGGGACTGGCTGAGCTGGTTTGCTACGGACTGTGCTTCAGTCAAGTCGGCAATTCCGTCATCTGGCGCATGGGTTTCGCAGACGTGAACAACGAAGTACTCGACGCAATTGTCCGGCAGTTGGCGCTCAAAAATCTCCGAGAAATTATGATCCTTTGGGGCCGATGCTTCCTTGTCGTCTTCGAGCATGGTGGGAAAGCGAAAGGAGATGCAGCAGCGATCGCTAGAGCTGACACAGCGCCGGAACCACCGAGACCAGATGCACAGATGATGAGATGAGATGAGATGAGATAGCGAGAAGACGTGATGAGCAAACACTCGCTCGAGCTTGTGTTGTCTGGTAGATGTAGGCGACTATGCGCAATGCAGATGTTTGAAGGCAAGAGCAGCAGACAAAGATCCGCTATTGCGAGTGCTTCTGAAGAATGAGATGATACTTGAGACGATTGTTGGCGACTTCTTGAGTGCAAAGGGCTCTTTCTTTGCCACTATACGCTTCCTCAAATGCTTTGTGCGCAGATGTATTCGTATTCCATAAGACATCAAATGACTGGCGCGACTTGAGTGAGTTGAAGCAGCCTGCCCTCATCCAAAAACTCGCCAAGTCGAGGATGATACGAAAAAAGGTAGGTATCTTACGGGAGCAGTCAACGTTAATACCAGGCGCCTATGCTCGAGCGCGGGAGTGCCTGCGCTACCCCACTTTGCTACTTTGTCCCCTGTGGGCTCACTAGCTCAAGCGCATTTACGCGTCACGCCCACGTTGTAGTCGCGTGCCTCCAAATTAACCACGATCGCTTCGAAGAAGGCCTCTGCGACGACGTTCGAAACCCCGTCCTTCTGTCTACACGCCGAAACCCATGGTCCTCTGATCGCGTGCTGCATCGGATAGGATCAGCGCGCTTAGCGCCGCCACACTTCATACTTCACCATGGCGCCGCTGAAACGAACGAGACGTATCGCCGAAGACGACGACGACGACGACGGAGACCTTGGCGATGATTCGCGAGAGCAGTCTTTATCAGTCAGCGAGGCACAATTAGTGAGTTGTTGCACTATGATTGAAAGCCAAAAAGCGGCTTACACGTTCCTACAGAGGAAACGAGTTCGGCTCTCGTTGGATCAAAGACCACTCCCTGAGAGCGATTCCTCAAGCTCCGACTCCGACGATGGCGACTCCGACGATGGCGACTCCGACGATAGTGATCACGGTTCTCCGCCACAAACACAGTACGAGATTATGCGAGATGCTGGTTTTCGACATTTGGAAAACACACACATGGACGATTTGCGAGCCACGCAGAAGCTCAAGCATCGGCCCACCGCCAGCCTGGGCAACAATATGGCTGCCGAGAGCGGCATCATCGAGAGCATCACCTGTATAAACTTCATGTGTCACCAACGTCTCCACGTCGAGCTCGGGCCCCTCATCAACTTCATTGTGGGTGAGAACGGCAGCGGCAAAAGCGCTGTTCTCACCGCCTTGACGCTGTGCCTCGGCGGAAAAGCAAGTGATACGAATCGGGGTGGAAGTCTGAAATCATTCATCAAGGAAGGCCAGGAGCATGCCAGACTCATTGTCAAGATCAAGAATGCCGGATCGGATGCATATCAGCACGACGTATACGGGAACAGCATCATCGTCGAACGGCACTTCACTCGATCCGGGAGCAGTGGTTTCAAAATAAGGAGCGAGCATGAACAGGTCATCTCCACCAAGAAGCAAGAGGTCGATGAGATATCAGAGTGGTACGCGCTGCAGATGGGCAACCCCCTTACCGTTCTGTCCCAGGACAACGCGCGACAGTTTCTCAACTCCGCAACTCCAGCGCAAAAATACAAGTACTTTGTGTCAGGAGTGCAGTTGGAGCAGCTGGACAACGATTACAAGATGTCGCAAGATACGTTGGATAAAACCTTGATTCTCCGAGATGATCTCAACGAGAAGATTGGTCATGTCAAAAAGACAATGGAAGATGCCCAACGGCTTGCCGAAACAATCCAAAAGAACCATACTCTTCGGGAAAAGGCAAGGCATTATCGCAACCAACTGGTCTGGTCGCAGGTCGTAGAGCAGGAGCAAGACCTCGAGCGTCGCAACAGGGACCTAGAGAGCCGGGACGAAAGCATTGCTAAGGCCATGGCCGAATGTGAAGAGTTTAGTAAGGCTCTAACATCAGCCGAGGATAAGTTGGCAAAGGCGGAAGAAAATCGCACCAATCATCTGAACGGGAAGGGCTCCATCGACGAGAGAGTCGCGGCCGCCGTGATGGCCTATGAAGCTGCAAAAAAGGACCAAACCGAGCTCATTCGAGAAGAGCGGGATGCCTACGGTCGCCTCAAGGCCGCAAAAACAGAGGTCGCGGCCTGCGAGGCGAAGATACAAGAAGAGGTCCAACGCCTTAGTGAATCCACTGGCTCTGCACGTGCGAGCAAAGATGCAGAACTTTCCGAAGCAAGGTCTCGAGAGGAGAGGATCAACGAAGACATGTCTGAGAAAAACCGCCAGCTGCCAGCGCTCCTGTCAAGACTCGTCAGCGCACAGGAAGGACAAAAAAGACAAACGCAACTAAAGCAGGCCAAGAGCAAGGATATTGTGGCGGCACAAACAGGTGTGCAAGAGCTCGAGCGCGACAACGGCTCAGACGTATATGCTGGATTTGACAGAGAGATTATCAATCTTGTCAAGAAGGTGGCCGACGACCGCGGCTTCGAGATCAAACCTATCGGCCCTCTGGGTGCACACATCAGACTGCTCAAGCCTGAATGGTCAAGCATCCTGGAAAAGACTCTTGGCGACACTCTTAACGCGTTTGTCGTCAGGAGCAAGCGGGATCAGACACGCCTATCGGGCTTGATAAGACAAGTCTCGATGAGAAAACCGCCTCCCATCTATATAGCTTATGGCGGTTCGATTGATACCAGGGCGCAAGAGCCCGACAGCCGATTCGATACGATGTTGCGGGTGTTGAAATTCGACAATGACTTGGTACGCTCTCAGCTGGTTATCAATAACCAAATCGAGAAGATAATACTGGTTCCCGATCGCAAGGAAGCTGAAAGAATAATGATTGACGAAGGCCCGCCACGCAATGTTGGAGCATGCATCTGCTTTCACGATGGTGCAGGCAAGCGTGGTTATGGCTTGCGTATCACTAATCGATCAGGAGCCATAGGGACCAGCCCAGTAATACCGATTCAGGGGCGATCAAGGATGCAGTCTGACTCGGCCCGACAACTCGCTATCCAAAAGGAGAACCTCAAGCAACTCGGTCTGGAAATGAGAGACTTGAACAGCGAGGAACGCATAGCGCGACAGGCAGTACAGAGATACGAATCGGAAATAGACACTCAGAAGGAGCAGCTCACTCAGCTTGGCAACGAGCTTCGCAGAACAAGAGCTGATATTGAACGGATCCAAACTGAGCTGGATGCTTTCGAAGGCGTCGACGGCCGGCTCATGATTCTGCGGGCTGAACTCGAAACGAAACGGGCGGATGTAGAAAATATTGGCAATCAGTACGGCAACATGACGCTCACAAAGCGTGAGCTGAGCGCCAAAGTCGAAGAACTCAAGGGCAAACTGGATGCCGAGCAAGGTCAAGATAAGGACTTCCAAGCTCGTCTCGAAAAGCTCGAGGGCTCGATCAAAAAGTGCCAAAACATGAGACGCATGGCGCTCGCGGAAAAGAACAACGCGTACGAAAATCTGGACATTGGCAGAGCAGAGCGGCAGCGAGCTCAGATGAGGCGTGATGAAAAGGCAAAGGAGGTGGAAGACTTCATCCGACAGGCGGAAGAAGCGGCCCCGGGGCGCGTCCACATTCCCGAAGGCGAGGATTACCGGAGCATCGAGAGAAAGTACGACAAGATCAAGGAACAGCTAAGTCAACGTGAAGCTCGCATAGGTGCCACTGACCAGCAAATCTTTGACCGCGCCACCGAGGCGAGAGCCAGGTACGAGGACGTGGTCAAGCAAACACAGCAGGTGGACGAGACTATCGCGTCTCTGAAACGCGCCATTGAGCATCGCCTGCACCTCTGGCGACAGTTTCAAAGACAAATCAGTGCTCGGGTCCGTATTCAGTTCAACTACCTGTTGAGCGAGCGAGGCTTCCGCGGTAAGATTGACCTGGATCATCGGGCGAGAAAAGTCAACATTCACATTGAGCCCGATGAGACGCGCAAAAGCTCGGCTGGGCGCAACACGAAGACGCTCTCGGGAGGGGAGAAGTCTTTCTCCTCCATCTGCATGCTGCTCTCCGTGTGGGAAGCCATCGGTTCGCCCATCAGATGTCTGGACGAGTTCGACGTCTTCATGGATAACGTCAACCGCGCCATTAGCACAAACATGTTGGTAAGTCACGATCGCAGATCTGGACGATGCGGAGGGTTTGGATGCTAATATTGCCACTTCGCAATAGGTCGATGCTGCCCGACGCTCGGTTTCCCGGCAGTATATCCTGATCACTCCCAACGCCATTGAGGGACGGGCTAGATTGGACAAGGACGTCACAATCATCCGGTTAGCTTCCTCTAAACCCATGACCCGAAGGAGTCACAGCTAACAGCTCGCGCCGAAATATAGCCTGACCGACCCTCGTCAACGCACATTGCTCTAAGAATGTCGTTTGCCTTTTATGTATTAGCCTCGGCTATTCCCAGCGGCTCTTACTAGAGGAGTAGGCAACTGGCATATTCGGGGCGAGGTGTAATTCCTCGACTTCGTGTGCAAGGCTTCGCACGAGCATCAGTCGTAGATGAATGTTGTACAAATGAACAGCCGCGATGACCGCTTGGACACAAGAGCCGAGCTAAACCCTGACTCCCTTGCTGCGCAAGACGTTGATGCCTGCGCTCGCTGTGAAGCCGGCCCATTGGCCTAATGAACCAAGGATGTTGCCCACAGTTTGTGTCTCGGCCAAGCGTCGATTGAGGAATCCTCTCGTCTCAGCAAAGCCAGACGATTTATCGTTGGTCATGAACAATTCGGCTGTGCTGTAGATCATGGATAACGAGGCACGTTTGCTATACCACGACGGGTCGACGGCCTTATCACCTGCCAAGTACCAGATCTCGTCGGAGAGCAGAGCGAGCTCCTTGAGCGAAGTGGGCATGAAGCCCCGGTGTGCCATGACAGCAAGTGCCTAGCGATAACGATGTTAGCGACGTTTCTAGCACAAAGGAAGGGTTGGGTAGTTGTTCGACGTACTTGCTGCCAGTGTTGAATGACGGCTTCGTTGGCCATGAGGCGAGTCCAAGTCAGCTCTGACACCTTTTCCGCAATACCCATATCCCGACCCGTGCTGTGCGCAAATAGCTTCGAGCTCCTCGATTCGAGGCTCTGACGTTGCGTGACGAGATGGTATCGAATGAGGCTGAAGGAGCCCTCGGGAAGGACACTGGGGCTAATGTCGAGGTATCCGGCGTCACGGGCACCGAGGCCGAGCGCGCGCTGGGAGAAGCCGTGCTCTGGCACGTGTCGGTACGCCGCGGCGAGGATGGCGTTCTCGACGGCGCCAAATGGACCATCGGCCGCTGGATGGTCGTAAGAGTGGAAGCATCGGGGCTGGCGCCGGGCGAGGGCATTCGCCAGTCCAGGTGCGCGTATGGCCGAGGCTAGCCTGGGAGCGCCGGCGAGACCCCGACAGGTTGACATTGCAAAGCGCAATCAAAGTCGTTGAGTGTCGAATATGAGAGGTGGCCGTCGAGTCCGTGGTCGGCTCGGGCGAGGCTGCGGATTTGCAGTCGCAATTATTCCAACGTTTATTTGATGGACACGGTTAGCAGCGAGGCTCTGCGGCGCTGCGCCAAGTCACAACCTGGCACGCTATCGAAGTGGGTCGATGCACCGATCATGGTCCGGCATTGAAACCCCCGAGCCCGGCCATGCTTTTACCGGCTCTACTGGGGAGGTTGCCGCTGCCAGGGTTCCTGAAATCCTCTCGAAAGTCATGTATCAAGAATGGAACTTATCGACAGAGCATTTTGCAAAGATTCACGGTCATGTGTCCCTCGAGTCGATGGGCGTACCTAAGCTGCAAAGCAACCCTGAAAGTGACAGGCCAGCTCGTTGGCCGGCGCGGGCGTACGAAACACGGGGTATTACCTGCAGCGTCAGCTACGTTGCCGAACTTTGAAGGACGCTCTTATATGCATCTTTCGCCCTCTGTCCGAGGCCGGTAGCTGCCCGATGCAGCCGGCGCACGGCGGGTATGGAGGATGGCGTCCGTCACAGGGATGGGGAGTCATTCGTCATCTCGCCTAAGACTCACCCACCATCTGTGTATGTACTGCACAGTATTGACATTTCGGTAGATAAACCATGGGAACCAACTTATTCCCTCGTGGCCCCGGAAAATGAGCACCGGAGTGGATTCTGTCTCTTACCTGGGTGGGAGTGAGTTGGAAATGATGCATGGCAGGCATTTTCGTAGTATTTGATTCATGCCTGCTCGAGAACGTGCCCCTCCACAAGTACTTGCTGCAGACCGGAAGATGGCCCCAGCCGGTATAAGCGAATCCCTCATGTCGGGTCTCTTGCACCTGGCCTTTGCATGCAACTAACTGATTGGCATGGAAGGCACGCCTACATATCCTCACTGGGGTTATTGCATCCATGTCCACACAAGGGTATTCGCTTGTACAAAGTACATGAAGCACAGAAGCTCTCTCCGTGCGTGCTCGATGAAAGCATCGCAAGGCTGCCGCCAGCATGAAGGCTCCAAGCCCCCAACGGCCACGAAGGTCGGACCCTGCAAGCCTAGGTTGGCGCAGATGCGAACCCGCATGTCGACCTGAATTGGACAGACGGGAGCCTGCGCCACGGTCTTGTGCAGGCGACCGGCACCTCGCTTCTCCAAACCGCGCTTCGCCCGTTCTGCCTGTACTGAACGAAGCCCATCCTGACAAGACGGCATGTCGACAATACGGTTCGTTTGAACTCGCCTCTTGTCGACATGCCTCGCTCGAAGCGGGTGTCCTCAGATCGCCTCCAGTCACTTCGTCGACCTTTATGCGGCCTTGTCCATCGGAGTTGTGGTTCCAAGGCCCTTCTGTATTCAGACGCATGCATCCATGCTGAATTCGTACGGACGCACAGATAGACTGTAGGCCTATGTACATATATACAGTTGTTGCGACGACCATGCATTCGGACTTCAACCAGTCAACACAGTAGGCATGGCCCCTCGCGAGTACAACGTGCATAAGTTGCTTGCAGCCACTCCGACTCGCGGCCTGTGTGCTGTACGCGACTCGGTCGTTCAGGTCACACAGGCCAGCGATGGGAGGGGACATTGCATTTTCGATGCGCAAGACAGACATGGGCCCCAGCCGTTCGATGGTGTCAGCAGCTGGTTTCTTCCAAGTCCGAAAATGCCAACTTCATGGGTCAGATGGATTGGATGATTAAGTGCGTCCATCGAGTTACGTGCGGCTCCAATAGACGCCGTTGAGAAGACTTTGTGATTACATACGTAGGTCGTTGTTAGATTGCATCGGTCAACCAATCCGAGGTGACGCGGCGCGAGCCTTTCAATAGCCCCAAGGCTACAAGGTGAGGATGCCCATGAGATCTCAGGAGATGTAGAAACGGACTTTTGCTCCGAGCCAAGTTGATTCGCTTGACATTCCAGGTTGCCAATCGTGACTCTGCCCACCTGTCTATGGCCTAGTCGTGTTTGCGTACGGCAATGGAAAGAGTCTAAGACGGTCCGAATATTCAACATGTGAAACTCGAGCTAAATGACGAGCAACGACGCTTGAGCGGCAGATGAGGGCAATGCACAATAAGCCGCAATACCTGTGGAAGCATCGGGACGGAAACCAATTATCGTCACATCATTCGTTGATCCGATTTCAAGCACAAGCCAGTCCATCAAATACCCCGGCGGGAAAATAGGCAATCACACCACCCTCGCTCGTGAATTTCATCCCGGCCGTGTCTCTGCCTGGCCTGGCCTAGCCGCGTCGAGTCCGAAGCGCGGACAATTTCCTCAATTTCCAATTGCCATCGAGGCTCTAGCTGGCCATTGCCCTGGTCTCGGTTCATTGTCGTCTGTCGTTTGCCCAATTCATATGAGCCATCAGGTACGTATGCACCGATACATCTGTTTTTGCAGAACCTTGCAGTGTTGCCCCTCGACCTCTGCCAACGTCCATCTCCGTGCGTCGCTTTACTCTGTTCTACATCACGCTTCCTTTCCCCCTCTCCCCACATGGTCAACATCCAGGGAGCGTCTTTAGGGGGGTGCATGCACGGGACCTGATACAGTGATGCAGTCTCGTGCGTATCGCCCGGCACTGCTGCTCTCATGTTGTTTTGTATCACTCGCGCCTCGTCTCCCCCGCGCATCCACGGCCCGCCGCCGCACACATGGTGGTGTACGGTGTCGACGACGACGCAGCAGCAGATGCCACCCCGGACAGCAAGTCGCAGTTGATGCCGTCTCGCTCCGTTTGTGCCGTCGTCTCGCGTCGCCCATTTCGCCCATGCACTGTCAGAAAAAGCCCCCTTACCTGCATGTCTCCCACCCACATGTCCTCTCATCCCAGTGCCCTCTTCGCTGGCACCCCCACCACTACCCTTCCGGGTACTTGGCCTTGCCTCACCTCACCAACCTGCCAGCACTGTACTGTACCTACATGCTATCTACTAGTATCTAGGCGTGCCCTTATTTGAACCGCCATCCCTCCCCCGCCCCTCTCGCGTCCTTCTCGGGCTCTCACCCTGCCTCTCCCCATCTCAACCTTCCTTTGCACGTCGTGCTTTCCAGTGTTTCGCTCCAGAGATCGAGTTGCGCTCTGACCCAACACCCTTCGCCCCTAGCTGATTCGGGCGATACGTACCGCTCTCTCTGTAAGTTGTTCCCACGCCCGACTCATCGTGTTTGTTGCTCCAAGTCGGCCGACCCCTCTCGCGCCTCCATTGTTTGTCTTGCGACTCCTTGGCTCCCCGTGCCCAAGTCCAGTAAAGAGAGGTGCCTTTTTGGATCTGGAGGGCGCTCCGTCGACCTTGTTGTCGAGGCGCCAAGGTCGCGTTGGTTCCCGACGACCCCTCCTCACCGCCTGCGTGAGAGGAGCAATCAATGGGCCTCTCCCCCTCCCCTCCCCCCAAGTGGCCCCACGGGTCCGCGCCAGAGCGCCGCTTCGGCTCGCCGCAGCTTTCAGAGTGGAGCCCTGCCAGGACTGCTCCGCAACATTTGCAGCTGCAACTTGTGCTCACCTGGTGCGGCTCCGACTGTCAGCCTTTACGCGCCACCAAAAACTTACCAGAAACACGGAGCCAACAGCTGTCAACTGCTGCGACCGCGCCATCCTCGCAGCACCGACGCAGACGAAGCCGTTCCGCCTAGCCCTCTTCTCCTCGTCTTCCTGACAATGGACGCGCAAATGGAGGGACTTGCAGCTGACGGTGCACAGCGCGAGAGGTCTCGATCGCCTCGTCGACGTTCCAGGAGCCCCGGCCGCCAATCTCGTCGCCGCTCCTACTCCCCTCGCAGCCGCTCCAACAGTCGTGACGACTATCGACGCGGCCGTGATCGCTCGCCCATGACTGGAACAGGTGCTCCCGGTGGAGGATCTGGTACTGGTTTCGCAGCTCAAGCAACGCATCGATCTTACGAGGAGCGAGCTGCAGCTCGAGAACAAATGATGAACAACATTCGCGAGACTTCCCAGCAAGACCGCCGCGTCTACGTTGGGAACCTTTCCTACGATGTCAAATGGCACCACCTCAAGGATTTCATGCGCCAAGGTAACCGTGCTCTGCAGTCGGGAGAACAATAAACGCGGTTGCTGACGACCACTCAACCCATAGCTGGCGAGGTGCTTTTTGCCGATGTCTTGTTACTTCCGAATGGCATGTCCAAGGTTTGTCTTCAGTCTGCCCTCCCCTCGAGCTGCAATGACATTTCCCGGCTGCGCATCAATGGCTAACCTTACTGGCCTTGGCCGGCTGAATTTTAGGGATGTGGGTAAGGAGACTCTACCACGGGAACTCGGACGTCTTTGCTAACGTAATGTTCAAGTATCGTCGAATATGCTACACGAGAACAGGCTCAGCAAGCCGTCGCCCAACTGAGTAACCAAAACCTCATGGGTCGCTTGGTCTACGTCAGAGAGGTCCGTTTACGTTCCCAGTTCCATACGCGCACGCGTTGATGTGATTATCCGCAGGATCGCGAAGCTGAACCTCGTTTCATCGGTGCCACGGCTGGCAATCGCGGTGGTTTCGGAGGTGGCATGTCTGGCGGTTTCAATCCAGGCTACGGCGGCGCCCCAGGAGGAGGTGGTGGCGGAGGCGGTGGACGACAGATCTACGTGACTAACGTAAGTCAGAAACTTCTGTCGGGCCAAGATTCCCCAGCGGTTTCAACCACTAACGGCCGAAACTACAGCTCCCATTCAACGTGGGCTGGCAAGACCTCAAAGATCTGTTCCGACAAGCTAGTAAGCAGAACCAAATGTTTCCTCCTGTGCTCGGCCAACAGAAAGTGCTAACACCCCCCATCAGCACGCATTGGCGGTGTTATTCGCGCAGATGTCCACGTCGGTCCCGACGGTCGGCCAAAGGGCTCAGGCATTGTTGTGTTCGAAAGCCCCGACGATGCCAGAAATGCCATCCAGCAGTTCAACGGTTACGACTGGCAAGGTCGTATGCTCGAAGTCAGGGAAGACCGCTTTGCTGCCGCTGGTGGCATGGGCTTTCCTGGTCGTGGCGGATATGGCGGTGGCATGCGAGGGGGCTTCGGCGGCGGCGGTGGCTTCGGCCGTGGCGGCTTCGGCGGCGGGCGTGGAGGGTTTGGCTTCGGCGGCCGAGGCGGAGGCGGAGGAGGCTTCGGCGGTGGTCACAACGCTGGGGGCTTCGATGCCGCCGCTGCCACCCCTGTTCCTCCCAATCCCTTCACCGACAATGCCACGGCTGGCACCGAGAAGAGCCAGATCATCTACGTTCGAAACGTAAGTACTTGGGCGTCAGTTCTAGGCAACGATCTCGGCTGACACTGCTTAGCTCCCATGGTCGACCAGCAATGATGACCTCGTCGAACTCTTCACTACAATTGGTAAAGTCGAGCAGGCTGAAATCCAGTATGAGCCCAGCGGCCGATCCCGCGGCTCTGGCGTTGTCCGTTTTGATACTCCGGAGACGGCGGAGACTGCCATTGCCAAGTTTCAAGGATATCAATACGGTGGTCGGCCCTTGAACCTGAGCTTCGTCAAGTACCTCAACCAGGCAGGCGGCGACAACATGGAGACGGATGGGCACGCGCACGCGGGCTTGACTCAAGACCAGATCATGTGAAACGGGACACGAAAAAAGCCGGTGATATCTTATCTTGCGAACTTCCGGGCGACTTGAGATCAAGGCGCTCGCTCTTCTCGGTCGACTGCGGCACGCTCATCTAAAACTGTCCGTCGCGAGCGTCGACAACTCTCTTGTTTTCCTATGTACTTCATCTTGCGTTCTATTCACACATTTCGGGGGATTGATTTTGGTGGAGGGATTTCGCAGCCAACACAAAATTTCGCAGGACCGCAATAGCGTCCCGCCTCATGTTCGGCCGAAGTGCCGCAATGCAGGTAAGTCGGTGGATCGGGGAAACGGTGGAGAGATGACGGCCAACCGGGCATGAGAAAAAATGAGGCTGGGATTCTCTCTTCTCGGTGTCGATATTTCGAGAGGAGCTACATCGAGATACTTGACATCAACCCCTACATACCCAGAAGGATATATATCAAGGGTCTGCCAGGTGCTGGGCAAGTTAGGAGAGGACAGAAGAAGACATGGCTCTACTTAGAATGTATGAGGATTCAGCGCACGATGACGGTATCTGGTTGCCGGGCGGCTCAGGACTTCAGGTGCGGACGATAAGCGTAGGACTATGGAACGAACGGATGAGTTCAAAAGTGGCGGGCGACGCGATGTTGCCGCAAGAGCCTGCGGGGTCTTGCAACGGCATCGGTCTGTCCGCACTGATACCTGGCTGGGAGCGGTTTCGGCTTGGACGCGAGAGATTTGGCGATTCATCCCGACCGGCTACGCCATCGACGCTTCGACGGACGACCCTGAAGTTCGGTTTTGGAGACTGATGGGGCCCCTCCGTTGGATCCCACTCGACATCCTGGACGTGACGGCACGGTGGACGAGATCGTGCTGCTCATGCTGACGTTGGTCTTGGAAAGTCTCTGGTGGTGCGCCTAGCGATGCGTGAACCCGGAAAATCCCTGAGACGGCGAAACCTTCGATATCTTGGGCGACAGCCCTCGGGCGTGGTAAGTATGTCTGCGTAGCACGTGAAGCATGCCATTCTTTGAGAATGAAATGCGGCGAGCCCAAAGGATACCCAATTCTCCGAAGTTCTCCGTAGGCAACCCTGCAGCATCGAAGGAGGTTGGGGGCGCATAACCCTGAATACCAACGTCACATGGAGGTGAGTTGAATAGGTGGCCTCGAAAGCGCAGCTCTCCCGGCAGCCGACGGCGGCCATTGCAACGTAAATGAAGGACGATGCCCCGATACAGCACCTGATGTGAGTGAGAAGCAAATCGTCGCCTTGAGCCGCAGCTTCAGATGCTAGCAGTACGCTTTGTTCGTAATACCGGCAGTCTTCGTAGTCGTCCTGAACAACCACTTCATACACGTGCGTATCCGAACATCTAATATAGCGGTGCAGCGGCTCGGTACGTAATGATGCTTACTTAGATCTCCCTCGATGCAAAAAAGCGTCTGTCAGACAGTAAGTAGCCTTGTTCTTGGCCAGGATATGTGTTGGATATATGTTATTTAATGCTCTCATAGTAGATGAAATAAGTATTCACTTGATTCGTGCCAACTTGTCAGTTTGGGCTTCGATTACGATGCCGTCTTCTTCTTCCTAGCCTTGGCCTTCTTTTTGCTCCGATCTCTTGGCTTGAGGGCCGTCATGCCCGCCTTGCAGACTTCCCCGTAGCGAACGTAGAACCTCTCGAGGTCCTGAGGCTCGACAATGGTCGACAGCTTGACCTTGTCGGATCTTTCCCTCTTGGACTTGCCATTGGATGCTCGAATGATGACGGGAAGAGGCCCGCTGGGCGCCAAGCCAGACAGGGCGTCATCAGCCGTCGACGACGCGCCGTCTTGGTTGAATGTGACTGAATGGATGAATACAAGTCAGCCTCGTGTAGAAGACTGGCCGGACATGGGGCCATGAAGAGACATATCAACCATGAGCTCACATACGTCGCTTCTGTGTCAGATAGATGGCCCCATGATCACTGCCTTTCCGGTGATTGAAGAGCTCCCCGAGCTTGTCGAAGAACTGGGAGGCCGGCGTCAGTTGGGAGTGTGGTGAGAGTGACTGCATGCCGGATGCGTACCTCGTCTTGACTCAAGTGCTGAGACTCCATGCTATGATGCTTTGCTGGAGACCTCGACACGAGAATTTGGGTGCAGATACTGCTGCCTCATGCGTGCCTCATGTGCTCTGGGTTGTGAGCGAGGAAGCAATGTGAGGGACACACTCGTTGGATCCTGGTCGAATCTAAGACGAGTAGCAGTAGGTATAGTTGGCAGCGCTCAACCCGATAAGCTACTGCCGAGTACTTTGCATGCGGCTAGTGGGCACTCGGTGGGTGAGTGGCTGCAAGTCTCCACCGCGAAAGGGAAGGTATTCCAGCCTTCCACCCTCCAGGCCTTTTCCAATACCCCACGTGACGCCCTTCATCTTCATCGCAGTCGGGACTGACCTCCTGGTTCATTCTCACTGCAGTATTCCCGAATGAAATTCTCATACAGTACTCATTGAAGAAATCCATTACTCATTTGACTGGTACTTTCACTCAGTGGCTATTTTGGCCAAAATTCTCCATTATGCCCGCTGCCTCAGTTGCCGAGTTGCAGCAAAAAATCTTTAAGCGCATGGGCCTTGATGCACCGAAGCCGACTCAAGATACCAAATCTGGACGCAAGGCCAAGTCCGTTGTTCGAAATTCACGCAAAGATCAGCGGAAAGACCAAAGAGCGCAAAAAAAGGTTCAGATATATTCTCGTCCCAAGACATCATCTCAGCATGCCCGAAAGTTCACTGGTAACGACACGACCTCATCTCAGACAGGAGTGAAGAACCAGCCAAGAAAACAACAAAGAAACGCGGTTGCATTGGAACACGAAGATGGAAGCGAGAGCTTGGACGAGGATGCCGACGGACAGGAGGTTTCTGACTCACCATTGGACGAGGACGATGCCATGGCTGAGATTGGTGACGAAAGCAGCGCAGACGAACTTTCTGATTCGGCAACTGAGCCAAAGCGGGATGTTGGCTTATCAAGGACACTGCAGGAAAGGCTAGCTCAAGACGACGCCGAGGTTGAAGAATTCGAGCGAAAATTGGGTATCAAGAAGAGCCGCAAATCACTGCCGAAAGCGTTCCAGGAAGACGGGCTGGACGAACTGCTAAGAGAACTCAATGAAGGCCCATCAGACAGCGAAGACGAGGCAAAGAAGCGGAAACGTGACTTTGATGATTGGTTGTCCTTAAAGAGGAGAAAAACGGCTGGAAATCCCGAATGGGAGTCAGGAAAAAGCGGCGACCAAGGCGAGTATGACGATGACAACGACGATGTTAGGGAAACCGATGACGACGACGAGAGTGTTGCAGATCACGACACCTCTGATAAAGGGCAGCAAGGACAATCTGACGACGATGAAGGAGAATTTGCGGGGTTTGATTCTGAGGATGAGCCGGACATGCCCGCCGCGAAACGGCAGAGGGAGAATCCGTACGTTGCACCGACGACCGGCGTTGTCGTTGCGAAGTATGTCCCGCCATCCCGGAGAGCAGGCTCGTCATCCGGAGATGACGAGAAAGACCGCCTGCGGAAGCAGATTCAAGGACAAGTCAACCGCCTCACCGACAGCAATATTTTATCAATCATCCAAGCCGTCGATCTCATCTATCAACAGAGCGCCCGCGGCGACGTGACTGAGGTCCTCACCGATGTCATAATGGCACAGACAATTCGACCGGAAAGCCTTCCCGACCAATTCTTCGTCCTTACTGGAGGTTTCTGCGCCGCGGTCTACAAGCTCGTGGGGTCTAGCTTTGGGTCACACCTAGTCCGCCGCGTTGTCAAGGAGTTTGGTGACGAGTACGAAAAGGCATGCGGCGATTCAGGCAACTCCGCCTTCTTACAGAAAGAAACATCCAACCTCATGACGCTTCTTACTCAGCTTTATGTCTTTGAGGTTGTCGGCTGTCAAATTATATTTGACTACATGGAGAGACTGCTCGACAACTTGTCGGAAGTCAATGTTGAACTACTTGTGCGGGTATGTCGCATGGCCGGTAGGTTACTGCGAAAAGACGACCCGCAAGCATTGAAGCACGTTTCGGGAGCCCTGAGCAAGGCTGTGTCGAAAGTCGGATATACAAATGTGTCTGCTCGCACCAAGTTTATGGTTGAGATCATCAATGACCTCAAGCACAGCAAGCCCAAAGCAAAAGGCTTGGATTCGGCGGTGGTTTCGGAGCACGTTGTCCGTATGAAGAAACGGCTCGGCGAGCTCAAGTCCCAGTCTCGAAGACTTGACGGACTCGCACCCATGGGCATGGGTCTGAGCGACATTGAGGGCGCCGACAAGCATGGGAAATGGTGGCTCGTCGGGGCCAGTGTGCCGTCGTATCGCGAGGCACCAGAGAGGGCCAAGAACTTGGCGAAAACAAATCGACGGGTCGGCGATGAGGTATCTGACGAAGAGGACATGGACTTTGTCCTGCCCGATTATCCCAACAAGGCTCGAGCCCAGGGCTTCAATACGACGGCCCAGATTGCCATCTTCACTGCACTAATGTCTGCCAACAGCCACGAGCAGGGCTACCAGCAGTACGTGATGCTCAAACTGAAGAAAGATGATCAGCTCGAGATTGTACGTGTGCTCGTCCAGTGCGTCGGCAGCGAGCCCCAGTACAACGACTACTACGCAATGGTGGGTAAGCTGGCCTGCACGAATAGCAAGGTGAGATTCGCCTTCCAAGATCGACTCTGGAAGCTATTCCGCGGACTCGGCGAATCCCTCTTCGGGGAAGGAGCCGACGACGACGAAACGGCAGACAGTGAGAGAATGAAGGACCAACGCCGAGCGAGCCATGTCGCGCGCATGTATGCATCTTTGGTAGCCGACGGCGCCCTCACGATATGCATCCTGAAGCCTTTGGAACTCCCCGAGCTGAACCAGCAGACGTCGGCGTTTGTGGAGCATTTCCTGGTCGGTCTGCTGCGAGAATGCAGAAGGAAGGGCTCTACCGAGGACATCAGCGTCGAAAAGGCATTCTCGCCGGCGAGAGACCTGCCGTCGCTCGCTGCCGGGCTGCATTGGTTCTTGAGGGGCAAGGTTCGCAAAACCAAACTGGTTGGGGCGAAAGAGGGCAAGAAGTTGGCGCGGGTGAGAGAGAAGGCACAAGCAATCGTGCAGACTGTCGCAGCTCAGGGTCCGTAAAGCAGGCCGGGCGATTGGCTAGGTAGGAGACGAATTCATCCATCTCGATCGCTCACAACGCGACTATCGACACACGCGAAACCCTCACGACCACCATAGAGTATACCATGGGGCATCCGTATCAATGAATCTCGATATACGTACAGTACGTCGTACACGTCTACGATGTCGAGGCCCGTCGCTGCCATATGTATGTTAACGTTAACGTGTATGTTTGTGCACGGAAGTGGCATTTGTGCAAATTCCCGAGAGCTTAAGCGTGCGGCTATCATCGCCTTGCCTCGGCAATGAGCCTGTGCCCGGAGACCTTGGACACGCCGCCCCGACAAGCTCTTGGAAACAAGGTGCTGCATATCGGACTGAGGACGACAGGGGATGGTTGCTGGATGCGCGTAGCCTTTCGCAGCATCGATTGTGGATTCCGGCCGAGTTGAATGAGACTCGCGGCGCCTTCACGTCGAGATTTCGTACAGGCGAAAGAGAAAACAAGGGCCGCTTCGCGACGATTCTAGCTGGATGGACAACTTGATTTGTTGGCATGGGCGAGGTACCTGGATCGGTGAAGCAAAGTGGAGTGTGGAAGGAGCGTGTCGACCAAGATACATGACTCACCGCCAGAGTTATGCCTGCGCATAGGTACTCGCATCGTGCTCTCAGCTGCCTCATACAGGAGCCAAGGCGAAAGTGGAAGCAAGGGATTTAGGTACTTAGGTACCTACCTGAGGTGGGCTTACCCAAGTAACTGCTACCTCGACACTCCCATAACAAGACGTCCTCTTCAAGTAGTCACAACATTCGGGGTGAAGGCTTAGGTGAGAGAAAAACTCCAGGGAGCTGGGCAGGAGACATCCCGGCAGATCCTTGTGTTGATAGCTCGGCGGACGACACCATAGCCGCTCAACCACTTCGCCTTCGCTCCAGTTTTTTTGCGCCTCCCGCAAACCACCGGCCTTTCCGTCTTTTGCATAACGGTCTGCGCTTCTATTCGCAACACGACAGTGCCTGGCGCCCATAGATTCGCCATATTCCTGATTCAAAGAGCAATCAAGATGCTCGCCGGCCGCTCAATATCGCGGAAGGTCTTGCGCCCGACGGCGTGGAAACAGTCATCGTGAGTGCAGCACCGCGCGCTTGATGCGTATGCCCCGAGGGAAAACGACAGGCCGCTTACCATTGATTTTCTCCCAGACTACCTCCAGTCTTCATCTCGTCAAGCTCGTCACGATGGAGTCGGGGCTTCGCCTCAGCCTCTGGTCCGTCTGCCCGCGCGATTCCAAGCTTTCCAAGTCGGCTATCGTGCTCACACGCTCTGCAGAGGAAAAAGACCTCGTCATCATTGGCGGAGGTGTTGCCGGTTATGTTGCTGCCATCAAGGCTGGCCAAGAAGGCATGAAGGTGAGGCTGCAGCGGGCTCACTTTCTCGCGACTACGCTCGATTTGCCATCCGGATGCGGCTGACAAGGCATGGCGTGTTAAAGGTTACCTGTATCGAGAAGCGCGGCTCCCTCGGAGGCACCTGCCTGAACGTCGGCTGCATTCCCTCAAAATCTCTGCTCAACAACTCGCATTTGTACCACACGATTCTACACGATACGAAGCATCGCGGCATCGAAGTCAGCGACGTCAAGCTCAACCTGGCAAATTTCATGAAGGCCAAAGATACGGCTGTCAACGGTCTGACAAAGGGCGTTGAATTCCTACTCAAGAAGAACGGCGTCGAGTACATCAAGGGCGAGGGCTCGTTCATCAACGAGAACGATATCAAGGTTGCCCTCAACGACGGTGGCGAGACCACTGTTCGCGGCAAGAACATCCTCATTGCCACTGGGTCCGAGTCTACACCTTTCCCTGGACTCGAGGTCGATGAGAAGCGTGTCATTACGAGCACTGGCGCCATTGCGCTCGACAAGGTTCCCGAAACCATGGTCGTGATTGGCGGCGGCATCATTGGTCTTGAGATGGCCTCGGTTTGGTCGCGATTGGGGTCCAAGGTCACCGTCGTTGAATTCCTGGGCCAGATTGGCGGTCCCGGTATGGATACCGAGATTGCCAAGGCTACACAAAAATTGCTCAAGAAGCAGGGCATGGATTTCAAGTTGAACACCAAGGTCGTTAGCGGTGACAAATCCGGTGACAAGGTCAAGCTCGAAGTGGATGCGGCCAAGGGCGGCAAGCAAGAGAGCGTACGTTTCTGCCTTTCGCTGAGTCGAGACCATCGTTTTCTCAGAACTGACGTCTTGAATACAGTTGGATGCTGATGTTGTCCTCGTCGCCATCGGACGGAGGCCCTACACCAAGGGCCTCAACCTCGAGAACATTGGCATGGAACTCGACGAGCGCGGCCGTGTTATCATCGACTCCGAGTATCGCACCAAGATTCCCCACATTCGGTGCGTCGGTGATGTGACATTCGGTCCCATGCTCGCCCACAAGGCCGAAGAAGAGGCCGTCGCCGTCGTCGAGTACATCAAGAAGGGCTTTGGTCACGTCAACTACGGCTGCATACCTTCCGTCATGTACACCTATCCTGAAGTTGCGTGGGTCGGCCAGAGTGAGCAAGACCTCAAGAACAAGAAGATCCCGTACAGGGTTGGGACCTTCCCCTTCAGTGCCAACTCCCGTGCCAAGACCAACTTGGAGACGGATGGAATGGTCAAGATGCTGGCGGATCCCGAGACGGACCGCCTGCTGGGCGTGCACATCATCGGCCCCAACGCTGGAGAGATGATTGCGGAGGGTACGCTGGCCCTCGAATATGGTGCCTCAACCGAGGACATCGCCAGAACGTGTCACGCGCACCCCACGCTTGCGGAGGCGTTCAAGGAGGCTGCTATGGCTACCAACTCCAAAGCTATCCACTTCTAAGTTTAGACGGAATGTCGCCTTGCTAACATGAAGGCTGCCATCTTGAAAGCCGGACATGCATGGGCGAGTATCGCAGTGAATAGATTTCGGCTGTTAGGCCATGTTTTCGCATACGTTGCTTGCCGATGATGCTTGAGAAGGCCTCAATCAGAGCGGGCGCTCTCTAGCTCGCCTTGGGCCGAGGAAAGAAGTGGGAATACGAAGGCGGTCAGCAGTGTAAAATAGCCATGTTGGATTAGCGCCGGGAGGGAAGCAAGACCATTTGGCGTAAGAGTAAGTATTAGAAAATGATAGATGCTTTCCCGGAAACTCTCGAGAGCACCGACAAGGACGCGATTCAGAAATCGAAGGCGCACTTGCAGGGTATCAGGACGACTAGCTACTCGGCTCTAACCGAGTTCCGGATCGAGTCTCTATAAGAGGCAGGGAGGACTCAAGGGTATAGATTGCCCTTTTTAGACTATATAGCGTAGCTAGATATAGTATAAGGTAGGCGCTACTAAGGAGGCAGACTAGAAGTAAAGACCCCTCTTTATAGCTTAAGAGAAAAGTTAGAGTAAATTTATCCCTATTTTAAGTACTTTACTAGGAGATTACTTTTTAGCGACTACGCTAGGAGATTTAGTAAGTATTTTACTAAAAGTCTAAGGCCTATCTATATAACGAGTTATTATCCCTAAGTTTATTACCTAGAAATTAAGCCCCTAAGGCTATTCTAAAGGCTTAAAAGCTATTATAATACTAAAGGAAGACAGAGAGTTATTGATACTTAATAACCTAGCTAACTATACTTAATTTATCTTAGAAGCTATACTATTATACTATCTATCCTAAACGTTAGAAGATAGCTTACGATTTATACTCTTATTTATAGATAAGCTACCCTTAGTATTAGTCTAGAAAGCGATTAATCGACTTATTACTTAAACTAAGGACTATCGATAAACCCTATAAATTAATATATTAAACTTAATAGCTATATTATAAGTAAGCTAGCTAATATAGCTTATAGCTATAGACTAGACTTTTATATTTATTATACCTTTAGCTATAAATATAAGTATATTTAATAGAAGTATTACTACGAAATAATAAATTACTTAAGTAAACTCTTTATTTTAGTCGCTAAATAAATAAATAAACTACCTTAATAAGATTATATTAGCTTTTAATATAGGATTAATAAAATAAGCTACTACTTTTATAGATAATAACTAGTCTTTATAGGATATAGTAAAGAAAGCTAAAGCTAGAAAAGCTTTATAGTATAACTTTAATTATTTAATTTTATTTTTATAATAATAATATATTACTATAGTCTCTATAAGTAATTATTAGCTATAGTTTAAGCTAGAATAATATAATAATAAATTTCTTTAGGCTTACTTTAAATAAGCTTAGTAAGCTTTAAAAATTACTAAGGGATAAAATAAAACTAACTATAGACTTACGCTTTAAACTACTAAATAGTATATCCTAAATAAGTTTATTTATTAATTCGTATTTAAGCTAAAAGACTTATAGTTAAAAGGGGTAATTATTAATTAGTATACTATAAGTATAGAGAGTATATCTTCAGCTTAAATAGTAATCTAGATAGCTTAAAATATACTAATTACTAAAAAAAAAGACTTTATAAACTATTAAAAAAGCTAAGATAATAGCTATAAAGTATTATATTTAGTAAAAAACTAAAACTATAGTAAAGGAAGTATTAGCTACTTCTTATTAATTTAATCCTATTTAGCTTTAAAAAGTATTAGTAAAATAATAAACCCTTAGCTAATATTAGTAGCTTTCCTTTAGAAAATAGCCTTAATATATAACTATATAATAAGGGCTAGTAAAGATAATATTCGCTTAGGTCTAGATAGATAGACTAACCCTCTTAGTAATACTATACCTATATATTTATAAGCCCTCCCTTATACTATATATATTACTAGTAATTTAGCTTATAATAGATATATAGATAACCTAAGCTTAGGGAGATAAATATTAAAATTAAGGCTAAGGGAATTAATTATAAAATTAATAAAGTAGTACTTAGTAATAAGCCTTCTAGCTATTAATTCCTTAGTAATAAGGTCGATAGCTTATAATAAATATACTAAAAAGTAGAGAGTTTTAGTAAGCCTAAAGAGGTAAGTAATATAACTATAGTAATAAAAGCTACGGAGGTTATAGCGGGAGTTAAGTAACGCGGGGTAGCTTAGCCCGTTAAGAACTTACTTAGCTTAAGGATTCGAAAAATCTATACGTAAATAAAATACTAATAATACTACTAAACTAGCTAGTATACTTGTAGTATAAATAGCGTAGGTACTTAGCAAATTAGTACTTAACCCTATTTAGTAAGAAGCTATAAGACTAAAAGAAAAATATATTAAAAGAGAAGGCTAAGGTATTTACTTAGCTTAGTTAATAGCAATAGTCTTTTATAATAGCTTCGCGATTTACTTACTTTAAAAATAATAATAATAAAGAGGCCTTAGTTATAGTTTAAGCTATATTAATTATACTTAAAAAGACTTCTAGACTATAAATTACTATATTAAATAATAACTTAGAAGATAATAAAGCGCTTAAGTAAGTTAGTTTATTTTTTAAAACTATAAATAATAAATAGATAGCTAAAGTAGTTATAAGTAACTTAACTTTAGCTTTTAAGGAAAAAGATAACGCTAACAAATTTAAAAAACTAAAAGTAAATATATAAGTATTATTAGTAAGAGTATTTAAAATCCTTAGTTAAGAAAGAGAAAATAAAATATTTTAATTAATAAAAAGCGCTTTAATAGTAATAGTCTATACTAATAGTATTAAAAGTTAAGATAAGATAAGGCTTATAGTAAAGCGCTATAACTAAAATAAAGTCTTACTAGTAAGTGTATTAAATTTAAAGACTAACTCTAAGTAGTAGCCCTAGCGATAAAAGTAAAAAAAAAGTAATAAAACTAATAAGAAAGGGAAGCTTATAAAAGCTAAGCTTTTAGCTAAGATTAAAAACTAAGATAGTTTAGGCTTATTTAACTTCCGCTAGCTAGCTAAGAAAATTATAATACTAATAAACCTTATAGACTTTTAGTAAATTAACTTTAAAAAAGTTAAGTAGTTTTAGTATTTATTAATTTATAAAGTACCTAACTAAAAGCTTATAAAGAAAAAGAAAGCTATAAATATAAGCTTCTAAATAATAGCTACTATACTATATAAAAATAGTTATAAAAGCTAGAATATAAAACTACTTTAGTAAATAACTATAAAAATATTTAAACTAAATATAATAGTAACTTACGAATTAAATCTTAATAAAGAAAATATAATAATTATATTACCGCTAAGTACTATTTAGGCTAACTAAGGATTTAAAGCTAACTTAATATCTAAGAAGTTTATAAAAGCTAATAGTTTTTTAATATATTATTACGGACTTAAGCTATAAGCTTAGGTTTACGCGTAGCTATTACGTAACGGGAGCACGCGCCCTAAGGCGCGCGCTCTAGAGGAGGGGCGCTTATAAATTCCTCCCTTCTATATAGTTATTAATATTATTATTAACGCTTATATATAGATATATTAAGGCTAGTCCTTTATATTTAATAACTATCTTATTTATATAATATTGGTAGATAGGTTTTCTATACTTATAATAACTAGCCCGATAAGTAAAGAGCTACTTTAGCTCGTTACTATATAAAAAGAGATAATCTTAGCTTTTTAAATAACGAGATATAAATTACTCTTAATAAGAGCTTTATTCGATAGTAATAAAGACCTCTTTACTATATAGAAAGCCTTAATAGTATATAAGCTTTAATTAGACTAAATATTTATTAGTAGCGTATAAAACTAATAGGTATTCCTCTACTAATACTTCTCCGCGAAGGTATAAGCTAAAGTAGCCTTATACTTCGAATATAGCGCGTAATAAAGTTATAATATTAATACTTTTTTTTTAATATCTCGATATAATATTTATAAACTTTTATTACTAATAAGTAGCTATAATAAAGTTAAAGTATATTACTTAATAGTTAGTTAAGTCTTTTTTTAATTTCTTACTTTACTTCGAAGTTAAGCTTAAGCTATTAAGAGGAATTTAATAAGTAAATAAAATTAAAGTTTTATAGCTCCGCTATATACTTTTTACTTAGCTTAAATAATACTATATTAAGTAAAATATCCTAATAAATAATTACCTTATAGTAGTAACTTAAATATAAGCTATTATAGTTAATATTAAGTTATTTTAGCTTAATAATAAGCTTTACTAAAGGAAGGTTTACTAACTACTTACTACGCCGCGAGATAAAGATATATAATTAATAAGTATTAACTTTACTACTTCTAAGTTAGTAAAAGCGCCTCGCGCTAAGTAAGTTAACTAAGGCGGGCGCTAGTAGTAATAATACACGTAATAAGTAAGCAATAATACTATATAAATATAGTACGTAGATAGGAGTTACTTACGCTATAATAAAATAGACTATATAATAAAAAACTACTAACTTTTACTATTTACTAAGCTATTTTAAGAGTCCTTAGCCTAGGCCCTTAATATTACCTAAGATAGAAATACTTTAAGGGAGGAAGTTATTAAACTAGGAAATAAACCGCCCATATAGTAAGTCTTTTATTAGAAATAAGATAGCGCGCTAAGTAAACTAGTAAGAAATTAGTAAAATACTTTTAAAATATTATAAGGAATATAAATATAAGTCCTTTCTTTATTTTTATATTAATTAATTTTACTAAATTTATTAATATATAAGTAAATAGTAGTTATAACTATTATACTATTATAAATAAATTTTTTATA
>KQ030547.1:0-30808 GCA_000956045.1 Hirsutella minnesotensis 3608 | reverse complement strand
TATTTATAATTAAAAACTACTTATTTATATTAAAAGTATTTATAGTTTCTTAAGATTTACTAATTTTTACTATAAATTTATTTTATAGTTTTTAAATATAATAGTTCTTTTAATAGCTTTTATAATAAAAAATACTCTTTTTAATTAAATAAATAAATACTAAGCTATATTTAATATACTTAAATTAGTATTTATATTATATTTAATCTTTATATAATAAAACCTAGAGTAAATAATAATTATTAAGGTAAACTACTTAAGTAAGGCCTTAAGTAAATACTTATTATAAAAAGATAAAGCTAGCGTATTCTAGCTAGTCGCGTATTACTTTTAAAAACTCTAGTAAGCTAAAAAGAATTATATAATTTATAATAAAAAGCTATTTATTATTATTTCTTATCTCTAAGCTTAGTTAGCTAAGCTATAAAGTATAGCTAAGCTATTTATTATTCTTACTAATTATAAATTATTAAAATACTTTATAATACTAAAAGAAATATCTAAGCGCTAGGCCTACTAAGTAGAGATACTTATACTTTTTAATTACTACTTTTAATATTAACTTAAGTCTTAAGTAAAGTAGCTAAATACCCTTTTTAAACGGGAGTAAGACTATAAGGATAAAGTAGTTAAGTTTAGTATAGTTATAATACTAATTATAATTAGCGCGATTAAAGTACTTTTAGTAAATAATAAGTAAGAAGGAATTACCCTAGTAAACTAAACCTAGGAAATTACTATAGCTATAGCGCTTACCTTAGAAGTAGCGCTAGCTTTATTCTAAAACTTATACTTTTAGTAGCTTTAAGTAACTATACTTACTTATAATAAGTTATATATAAAAAAAGTCTAAGTTTTATTAAGAAATAAATATAAATTCCCTTCTTAAGTAAATATAAAAAAGTAAATTACGGACTATACCTTATTAGTATATAGCTTACTATAGTTTTAAAGGTATATATAAATCTTAAAATAAAAACCCTTAATAATAGTCTTTATTTAAAAAATTTTTATTTAGAAAGTATATAACTCGCTAATAGCTAAGTACCTTAGTAAAAATATAATATTTAAGCTTTTATAATAGGACTTTTACTAAAAGGGAATATTTTAAAATATCGCGAGGTTTATATAGAATTACTATTACTATAGTAGCTATATTAACTATTAATAGAGATAAAGCTTACTATAGCTATTTTTAATTATAAACTATTTTTAAAATATAATCTTTATAGACTTTATAATTAACTTACTTACTATAAGTAAAGGTAACCCTTAATATTTAATAGTTATTACTAACTAGTTATTTAAGTATATATAACTTAAGGTAATAATATTTATAGAAACTAAAGTATATATAAAAAAGTTCTAAAATTATTAATAGCGCTTTTATAAGTTCTTAATTAGTATTATTTCTAACTATTAGTTAAATTAAGTTAGCTAATTTTAGTTTATACTTTATAAAGCTATTAATATTAAGTAACTCCTTTTTATAGCTTACTATTTTTAAACTAATAAAAAGATAGAGAGGGTAAACTAAGAAGTATAAGTAGTATTCTATATAATAGTTTTCTTTTTTTAATTTAACTAAGTAAATTACTTACTAGCTTATTAGCTTATTTTAAATAATTATAATTTATTTATTATAAGCTTAAGTTTAAATTAAGCTTTTTATAAATTTAACTTTAAGTTAATTTAGTAAGTCTATAATACCTTTATTTTTTTAATATCCTTAAAAAGTAAAGTAATAGTATTTATATAGTATCTTAAGAAAGGGATAGATATTACTTAAGCCGTAATTACTTAAGTATAGTAATATTAATAAAATACTATAAATACTTTAAAGCGCTTAGCTAAGCGTTTCTAAGCTAGCGATAATATATAGCTTAACTTAAAAAATATTAAAATAAACTAGCCTTACTAAAAACTTAATATACTTATAGCTAAGTATAGGGTTATTAATATTCTATACCCTCTTATTATTAAGCTAAATATACTATATAGTATTTACTTTACTTTCTATATTAATTAAGTTAAGTAAGTAGTATCTAACTTTCTTTTAAGTTAATCTTTAGTAGACTTTAAGCTAGACCCCTTACTTTAGCTTTTAAATACTAACTAAGGTCTCGCTAAGTATAAAGTTAAAGAAATCTTAGCCGCTAAAAATATATATAAGAGAGAGTAAAAGTAAAATATTCTCGTTAAATAGTATAGCTATATTATATTAACTTAAGAGCTATTAAAAAGTATATAGGAAACTAAAGCGCTTATATAATATAAGGTATATTAAGAAAATATATAAGTTTATAATAGTCTTAAATATTAAAAGCTTAATTTTAAAAGTAAAGCTTTTAATAATAGTTTAGCTATAGTAAATACTTTTAAATTAAACTTTACTTTAATATAAATAAACTAATAAAGAATTTAAAAATAATTATAATACTTAGGCTATACTTAATTCTTCCTTAACTAAGCCCCTTAAGTATCCTACTTATCCTTACTTTATTTTTACTTATCCTCCTCCTTACTATTATTAAATAAGAAATCGTTAGGCTTTATATACTAGCGCTTACGCGGGCTATTATAAGTTAGCTAGTAGGTTAGTAAGTCGTTATAGCGGGAGGAGCGTTAAGTAGTAGTAGTAGTAAGGGTATTAAATCCCTATAAAAGCGTAATAATAGTAGACGTAATAAGAGGGGTAAAGAGGCTACTAGTAGTAAAAGAGATAGTAAGGAGTAGTTTAGTAGTAAGTAGGGTATAATAGCTAGTAAGGATAGCTAAAGTGCTAGTAAATATAGTATTTATCTCTATAGTATACTTATAGTTCTCGCGCTAACTATAGATAATCTCGCGCTAAAAGTCCTCTTAATAGTATATAGACTTCTAGTAGTAGTTAAAAAACTTATTTAGCTTAAAAGTAAGCTATTTTTAAAATTATAGTTATTATTATATAAGCGCTTACTAAAACTACGCTATATTACTATTATAGTAGCTTAGTATTTTAAAAAGAAGCTTTAGTATAAATTAAATAAAAGTATTAAAAAAGGTAAGTAGGGTATTAGTAAGCGCGGGTAAGGTAGCGAGGGAAGTATTAGTAGTAGTAGTAAGAAGTAGCGCGAGAGTATACGCGTTATAAACTTAACGCGGGTTAAAATAAGTAGCTTTTAATAAAGTAAGGAAGCGCTCCTTAACCTCTATAAATACCTTTATTAAAATCGCATACTAAAAAGGTTAGTTAGTAGTCTTAAGCTAGCGCGGTATTATAATAGCGCGGTCTTTTTATACTAGCTTTTTTATATTATAAATAGCTTAGTAAAGGTAAGGATTACTAGTAAATAAGCGCTTCTCCTAGAAATACTAGCGCTTAGTATCCCTATATATAAGGTAAGCTTTATTATAACTACGCTAGTAATTAGCTACGCTTAAATTAAAAAGGTTTATAATATAGGGCGTATATATATATACTTTCTTAATAAAGCTAGCGCTTTCCTTATTAAAGCTATTACTTTTTACGCTAAACTAGCTTATAGTAAAGTTAGTAAGCTTACTAAGCTTATAAGGTAGCGGAGGAGGGGGGGGCGGGGGTATAATAGCGATAAATATAGCGAGAGTAGCTATAAGAATAAAAAGTTAAGAGGGCTAAGTAAAACGTAGTAAAAAGATAAGGCGGTAGTAGATAGCGGTAGAGAGTTAAGAGCGATAGCGGTAAGGAAAGCGCGAGGTAAGCGCGGAGAGCTTACGTATACTAATATTCTAATAGCGTTAGTACTACGGACTCCCCTAAATAAGCGGGATCCGTAGGATACGGGCTAATTACTATCTATTATATAGGCGAGCTAGACTAATTACTATAGGATAAACCTATATTACAGGCTAATTACTAAACGAAATATATAATTAAATATATATTCTCTTTAAATCTATTCTCTCTATTCTAGTTAATTACTACTTTTAAATACTTAGTAAGAAAAGTAAAATAAAAAGTATTAAGGGAAATCCTTAGGATTTCCCTTATATTACTAGTAAATATCTTAAAGCTTTCCTTCTTATAGCTCGTACTATTATCTATTAAAGTATTCTTAGAGCTCTAGTAAATTACGCGAGGATAACTAGTAAATAATAATAGGAAATATTCTACTTAGTTATCTTAGGATTTCCCGTAGATAGCGCGGGGATAACTAGTAGATAATAGTAGGAAATATTCCGCTTAGTTATTTTAGAATTTCCTATAAATAGCGCGAGGATAACTAGTAAATAATAGTAGGAAATATTCTACTTAGTTATCTTAGGATTTCCTATAAATAGCGCGGGGATAACTAGTAGATAATAGTAGGAAATATTCCGCTTAGTTATCTTAGTTACTAGTTATCCTATAATAATTACCCCCTATTAAAAAGGAAATACTAATATCCTTACTAAGGCTAGGGTTATCCGTAGCTAAGGCGTATTAGTTATCCGCGAGGTCTTATTTATATTTAGCTAGGGCGCTTATATATCTTATTATTAGGGATCTTAGTAATAAGTCGCGGTTTCTTTACGAAGCTTCGCTAGCTATTACTTTAAATATCTATTAATAGATATAGAATTCCTAATAAAATCTAGTAAGTATAGTAGTAATATCTCGTTTCCTTTTTTTACTATAGCTACTTAATTTAGATATACATATATATAGGAAATCTAGGTAATATCTTATAGATACTATAGCTAGATTATAGTTATCTTTATCCCCTAATAGCGGTTAGTAATATCCCTATATTCGCTAAAGGAGAGTCGCGGTTATTACTAGTACTTTCTCTCCTAGCTATATTTCGCGTAGTCTTATAGTAAATTATCCTAAAGTTAAGCGCTTTACTCGATAATATAGTATACTAGTTAGTAAAAGCGATATTTTAGTACTATAAATGTAAGGTTTTTCGCCGCGTTTCTAAGTAGGGTAGGGTATAAGTAGTTAGTATATAAGAGGCTATATTAATAAAGCTATACTTACGGTAGGATATCCTTTCTTAGTAGTTATAATAGCGAGGGAGCTCTATTTTATAAATAAGCTAGGTTTAGGGTTCTAGGTTATAATAAGTCTAGGTTTTAAGAGTAAATATAACGTAAGGAAATAGACTTAGGAGATTTAAATAAATAAGATATCGCGCTTATAATTAGAAGTTCCTTAATTAGTATATTCTTAATTTCTCTAATTATTTATCTTTCCCTTCCGCTATAGAGTTAGTAATATACTTAATATAAGTATTTAAAGTATTTTTATTTTTTTATCCTTTTCTCCTTTTAGTAATTACTTACTATTAGTCTAGGCCCGCGTATATCCTATATATACTTATCTTCTATACTCCCTTCCCCTCCGTAGCTTATACGCTAGTTATTTAAGTATACTCGTATCCTAATTATTTTTATATTCTACTTATATTCGTATTAATAGTATTACCGCTAGGGGTAAGTAAGTAGCTATACTTTTCTTACTTATATACGCGTATAGCTTCGCTAGCTATAACGCTAGAGCTTTCGTTACTACTTATAGAGTAATACGTCTTAACCGCTTAAGCTTTACCTTAGTTAGAAACTTAGTAAGTAATAAGTAGAGTATATAGGTAAGGCTAAGTATTAATATTACTAAGGTAGGTTAGCGGGTTCTTAACTAAAATATTTTATTATCCCTTATTATATAGTATTATAGCGTTATAAACTAAGTCTTAGGCTCCTAAAGTACTACCTAAGGGTATACTAGCGGAATAGCTAAGAAAATCACGGGTACTACTAGTAGTAATATTAAGGACGTAAACTATATAGTTAGTTATACTAATAAATCCTTAGCTAAAGCCTAGCGCGTATATTATTACTAATAAAGTAATATTCTAGCTAGGGTAAATACTTCGCGCTTAGAAGTAGTATTTAGCTAAAATTTAGCTAGTTTCTTCGCTATTAATAATTATAATTTCTTATTTAGCGTAAATACTATAGTAAGCGGGTTTATTATTAACTTTATTAATAATAAGTAATAAATTAGTAAAGAAAGGTCGTAAGGTAAAGCTATTAACTAGGGTAATATTAGCTAACTAGTTATTAAAAATAGAGTTAAGCTTTATTAAGAATTAGTTTATAGCTTAAATAGAGGCTACGGATAGCGTAGCTACTACTTAAATTAGAGTATATAGGGCGAATAAGCGCTATACTATATTATCGTTATTAGTAAGGTTAATAGTATTATTAAGAGTAGTCTAATAGTATACTATTAGAGAAGCCTAAGGTATTTAGGGTAGTCCTTAGAAAAAGTAAGAAATAATAAACTTAGTAATTCGCTTTACTTATTTAGTAAACTTATTAATAAATATCTAGAGCTTATTATCTATAAGCTAGTTAATAATAGTAGTAATTTTATAGCGCTTATAGTTAAAGTAGTTATTTTAAAGTAAAGCTCGCGTTATTTATCGGAGGAATATAATAACGGAGGTAATACTAAGGGTATTATTAATCTTATTACTATCTTTCTAAGTAAAGTTACTATAGAGTTTAGCGAGCTAGGCTAGGTAAACCTCCTAGTTAGGGTTAGTATAAGTAGTAAAGCGGCCTTACTAATTATAGTTACTAGGTATCTTATTAGTTAAGTTACTTCCTAGGTTAGTATAGCGACTATCTTTAATAAACTTATTAAATAGATTAAATCTTTCTAAGCGGGCTTAGTAGTAAAAGTTCTTAAGTTTAGATTTATACTTAGTATACTAAGTTACTTAGCTATCCGCGAATAATTGAAAGGAGTTAAAAATAGTATTTTTATAACTATATAGCTTAAGGGCCCGCTTATAGCTATTATACTTAAGGTAAGGGGGCTTATAAGAGAGTAGTTTAGAGAACTTTATATAGAAAATAATATCGCGGGATTAAGAAAGGCTATTTAAAAGATTAACGCTAAAAGTATATATTAAGAGAAAGGGAATTAAAAGTATAAGGGGTTTAAGGATATATATAAAGCGTATAAAGTTCGCTATATATTAAGGATATAAAGATATATAGAAGTATAAAAAGAGAAGGAAGGAGGGTAAATAGCTTAGGGAAATATAGTCTTTATATATATTTCCCTAGTACTATATATAGTAATACCTTAAGCTTCGAGTTTTTCGCTAGTTCCGCTAGTATACTAAGCTATAAATTATATTAGCTATAAGTTTATAAGTATATATTTAGCTACTTTAGCGTTTAAGTTACGCTTTCGTAATTAGCACGGTATTCGTTATAAATTAAAGTATATATAGTTATAGAGTTAAGTAAGTATTCCCCTAGTATTAAGTCTAGTTTCTTATCTCCTATACTAAGTTAAGTAAATTACTTAGGGAGTTATAGTAATACGTATATATTCTCTTAGTATTATTCCTAGGTTTTCTCTTCGCGGCTTAAGTAGTATAAATATCGTAAGGTATTCGCTAAATTATAACTTTAAATTCCTACTAAATTCCCCTATTAGAAGTCGCCCGCGTTTTATTCTACGTCTAGTAGCGTTAGGTTTATAATCGCGATATAGGTATAGCTTAAACGCTAAATATTTACTTTATTTATTAGCCCTTATTTTTATAATATTTTACCTTAGTTTACTATTACTTTATTAAAAGGGCTTACCTATATAGGAATACTTTATTTACCTAGTTTTAGGAGGTAGTATACTTATATTATATTAACGCGTACTTCTTTTATAAGTCGGATAGTATTATTTAATTTTACTTTATATTCTTTAAACTTCTTAACTAAGTCTAAAGCGTAGACTATATTTACCTTTATTTACTAATTATAATTACTAAGCGATCCCTTCTAGGTAATAAAGTAGGATATTCGTAGCTTTTTTTATTCTTATTTACTAACTTTTAAGTCTAGGATTTAAGTAACTTCCTATTTATCTAGCTAAAGCGTATTAGCTTTATAAACTAAGCTAGGTTTATTAGCTAGAGCTTTAGTAAGTTTAAGCTAAGTAATAAATATAATATTATAGATATTTAGAGAGCTTTCTAGGTTTAAGTAATATACCTTATAATTAATCTTTTTTAGAATATAAAAGAGTCCTATTTACTATTTTTATAGCTTTATTAGTCTTCCGTCCGCGACTTAGTATCCCTTTCCTAGTATTAAGAAGACTTAGTTACTAGGCTTAAATTCTATAAGCTTATATTTAAAGTTATATTAGTATTTTATCGCGGCTTATATATAAGTAATAGCTAGTCTTACCTCGTTTTATAAGACTACTTTACTTTATTAAGTAGTAGCGTCTTTAAAGTATTAAAGTCTATTATTTATTCTTATACTTATAATAAACTTACTAAGGGTATATTAAATAGCGCTATAATATAAGTTATTAATTCTAAATAAGATAGTAATAAAAGTATCTACTTAGTTACTCGTTAGGAAGTCTATAGTAAAGAAGTATAGCGCTACTTTTACTATTTAATTTTATTATTTTAACTACTTATTAGTTTATATATACTATACTATAAATATAAAGAGTTTAGATTAAAAAGCTTACTAAAGCGTTTTTTAAAACTATAAAGTAAACTTAAGGTCCCTATTTAAGATAATTTACTTTAGGATCCCCTAGTTCTCTCGTATTAGTTTTATATAGAATACTTATACTTACTTATCCGTAGTAGTTTAATTATTCCCTAGGATTAAGATATATATTTTAAAGAATTTATTTATAATAGTAAAAAAGGAATTAAAAAATCCTCTTAAAGGAGTTTACTATAGTATTCTATCGCTTAGCGCTATAAGTAGCTTAGTAATAAAGTCTATTATAATTATATAAAATAGAATTACTAATAACGCGATTAGAATTAGTTACTTATTTAGTTAAGATTTATTTACTTAGTTACGCTAGTATATAGTATATTTAGTAATAAAGTCGTAAATCTAATAGTATAACTATAGGATAGCGAAACTACTAAATAAATCTTCTTAGAGTTTTATTATTTTTATATAGAAGTACTATAAGTACGCGTTAGTAATAATTTCCTCCGCTAAGGCTTTTAGTATATATAGTTAGTACTAACTATTAGCCTCCTTTAAGTAAAGGAGGTTAGCGATATAAAAGAATAAAAGCCCGGGTTTAGCTTAATTCTTTCCTAGCTATATAGTAATCTTACTCTATTTAGGGTTATTTTTATATCCTACCTTAATCCTTTATTAGAAATCGAGTTTAATAAAAGCTTTAGTATATATAAAAGCTTTATTTTTAGCTTTATTTTCCTAGATTCGATTTAGTTTACTAGTACCCTCTAGCTAGTTAGAGTTATAGCGCGGTAAGTAAGAAATTATATTTAAAACTATATTTTCCCTACCTAGGATATAAATAATATAGAGGGGAAATTAGCTAAGGTATTAGGAAGCTAGTACTAGTTAATTATTAAATTTTATACTATTAGAAAATATTAATTTCTAGTAGATAATACTATATACCGCCGCGTAGTTAGTAAGGATAACTACTAGTATAATTATACTAAAGAGGATAAGGGTATATACCTTCCGAGCTACTTAGATAAAGCCGGCTATCTCGAGTTCCGTTAGCTAATATTATAGTTTTCCTCCCTTAAGTAAATAGCTAAAGAATAGGATAAGCTTAATATCTATTTTAATAAGTTAAGTAGCCGGATTCTACTAAACTCTATCCTATAAGTAAAATACTATTATAAAGAGCTTAGCTTTCTAAAAGGCGTTAGTTTAGATAAAGAGTTATTTATTAGCGTTAAAGTAATAAAGCCTAGTTAATTAAGTTAGTTCGTTAGTAAAACGTATAAATACTTATTATTCTTTATTAATTAAGCTAAAGATTATCTTAGTAGCGAATCTTACCTATACTTAGCTAGTAGGCTTAATTCCTTCCTCCTTACTTTTAGTGAGGAGTTTTATTTTTTACTACTAAAGGGGTTTAATAAAAGTAATAAAACCTAAGATAAGATATTATAGCTACCTTACTATACTAATTTAGGTTTCTAGCTATTAAAGGGTATTAAGGAATTTTATATTTTAAATTACGCGTATTCTTTCTACTATATTTATAATACTAATACCGTTTACTTTAAACCTAAGGAGTTATATAGAGGGGAATTTTAAGAAGGATTTTATTCTAAATAGGGTAATATTTTAATTATAAAAAGCGCGGAAGACTTTATCTAAGTAACGAAAGTATTCCTCGGCTAAGTCTAAGAAAATAATAATATTATTAATATAAGCCGTAGTATACTCTTAATATTATTAGAGGATACTATCGATAAATCTCTAGACGTAAGTAAGTAAGTTCTTAAATCCTATTAAAGTTATATAGGATTACTCGAGTCCCTTATAGCTAACTACTATAAACCTTTTATAGTATTTAAGATAAATAAGGAATTAGTAGAAAAAGCTTCGCGCGTTTACCGCGTTAATATATCTCTTACCCTTTAGCCGTTAGATTATATCTAATTAAAGCGGTATTAAGTATATATTTAGAATTATAATAATATTAAGTATTTAAAGGTTAATAATAACTTATCTTTTCTCTTTTCCGTTTACTATCTACTAAATAACGAATACTAGTATTGCGAATAGTATAGGATAGCTAGGTCGGTTTATTCGTCCTTACTTATATAAGAGATTAAAAGTTTTATTTATAAATACGTAGTTTTTTAAGCTAAGTAGGTAAGCCCGTAAGGCAACCTTCTTATTTTACTATCCTTCTACTAGCGGGATACGTATCTCCTCTTTTTCCGAGGTTTTGATAACTCCTTTATCTTACTATAGCTATAAAAAATAATTAATTATAGCTTAGATACGTTAGGCTAGGCTTTCGTCTTTACTATAGATCTTAATACCTTCTTTAGCTTCGATCTTAAGGAGATCCTTTATATATAAAATACTAAGTTTAAAGTTATTTATAGCTTCTTCTTATAGTATATTTATTAGTAAGTACTTATTCTCCTCCGTAAGTATATTTTTAGAGTATATTTCTACTAGGAATACGTAGTAGTTTATAATATCTATTAGTATCCTAAGTTTTTATCCTTTTTAGAGGGTAATAAGCTTATAAAGGTAGTTTATAGTAATAATCCCTTTATTACTATAGAGGAGGGTATTTACTAGTCTTAGTATAGTTACGAAGAAAATTAAGTCCTATCTTAAGGGGTAATCTTTAACTTTAGTAAGGATTAATATTTTTATCCCTAGGAAAATAATAGTTATTATAGTATAAAGTACTCGCTATTAGATTACTAGCTAGTATTAAAATTATACTTTATAAAAAAGGTTTTTATATACTTTAATATAGAGGGTTTAGCTAGTAGTAAGGAGATTAGCTTTATATAGTAATAGCTATTCGTTACTAAGTAGTAGTCTAAGTTTAAGCCCGGTTATTATTTATATTTTAACTTAAGTCTTTTTAACCGCGGGTTATTTATTAATATATCCTAGTAAGTAAATAGTTATTATTACCTATTTATTAGCTACTATACGTCCTTTAACTCCTCCGAGGTAGTAGGTTTTACTCTTATTAATATAAATATTCTCGAAAAAGTCTAGCTAGCTTTTATCTACGAGGTAGCGGGAAGCTACTAGGTTAGTATAGATTTTTACTATATCGTCCGGCCCCTATTTACTATAGACTATAACTTTAGCGTAAATATAGCTAGATAGGGCGTCTAGGTTTATTACTTACTAAGTAGGTTACGTAATAATAAGAATTAAAGGGTTCTTAGTTTTATAGTTCTATTACTATCCTTCCGTTAGTAATCCTTCGTCTTAAGGTAAGCTCCTAGAGTCTAGTTTTACTACTATTAACTCTTATTATAGCTAGATATAGCTTTAGATAAAGTAAACTTTATTTTTTATTATTTATAGGGATAGCTCCGTTTTATATCTAGTAGCGTTATTATTAATCGTTAGGTAATTATTATCTATTAATATCTCGCTAGTATTTTTTTTAGTATTTTAGTCGTCTTTAACTAAGGTTTAGTTAAGTTACTTAGTAAGGTATTCCGATTTTTCTTTTATTTTTAGGGTTTCGCTTCGTTAAAGCGTTTCCCTATACTACCTCTTACGCTCCTCGCTTATTCTAGTAAATATTACCCATAAAGTAAGTATAACTTCGGTATTATAAAAGACGCGGTTTTATAGTAAGAGGGATATTCCTCTTTATAGGTTAAGGGTATAGGAACCTTAGGCTTTTAGTATTCTTACTTATAGTAAGTTATATTTAGCCGAGAGTAACCTTAAGAAGTATAGTTTTAAGTAAGCGTTTCTTCTATCTAATATATCCTTAGGCCCTAGTTTCGCTTATCTTCTTACTATTTTTCTAGTAGTAAGAGTATTTTAAAATCTAATAGAGTATTTTACTTTTAGCTACGAGATTTATACTTTATATTCCGCTACTTATTTATCTAGAGTTTTACTTAGTATTAGCTATTAAAAAAACTCTTATAAAAAGGAATTAAGTTTTTAATAGATAATAAATATAATATATTCTAGGAGATATTATACTACTTAAGCTTTACGCTTAAGTCGGGAGATTTATAAGCGTAGATCTTTCTTTTAAATAATATCTTAGATAGTAAACTACTTTTACTCTAGAGCTTAGAGTACTACGTTAAGTTAGACTTAAAACCTATCTTATAATATATTATACTAATTAAGGATTTTAATTTCTAGTATATAAAGAGCTTACTAGTTTTTTTTATCTAAGTCTCTAGAGAACTATTCTATAGCGCTACTACGTAGGAGTATAAAAAAGAGGATAGTAAGTTCGTCTATATATACCGGGCTATAGCTAGCTTATTATTTAAGTATATCGATAAATCTATCGATACTTTAGTAAGTAATAGTTTTATTATTTTTAATTATCTTATCGAAAGTAAGGTCTATTAGCTTAACTAGGTTAAACCTACTAATATCTATAGCTTAGATTATAACTAAGGTAGTTTAGGGCTTATTTCCTCCTAACCCTTACCTTATAGCTATAATAACTCCGATAAGGTAATAGAGTTAATCCTTAGTTATATAAATAGTTAGTAGTTATTCCTATAGTAAGTAACTAAAGCTAAGGGTAAGTAATATCGAAGTACGTAAACTAGCTAAATTAGCTTATCCCTAGCTTAAAAGTAAAGTACTATTAAGTTCTTAGCTTAAGTTATCGTTAAGTCCTTTTATAGTTAAGTAGTAGTTAAATATAGAAGTATTAGTAAAGAAAAATATCTTTAAGGTAATTACTAGTAGTAGTTCTCGATATATATTATAGAAATATCTTCCCTTCTTTAAAGTAAGAGGTAGTTTCGTAAGTTTAGTAATTTCTTTTCTTACTATTAAGTTTTTTAATCTTATTAAGAAAAATACTAATAGTTTATAGGTAAGGTTAGCTTTAGTTTAGTTATAGGTTATTTAAATATATTTTTCTTTTTCTCTTTATTATTAAATCTATTCCGCTAGGTTTCCCCTAGGTAATATAAATAAATCTTTTTAGCTTAATATAGAGATTCTAAAGTTTAATTAATCCTTAGCTTTATTTAAAGTAAATATTAAGATTATCTTAGTTAGATAACTTTAGAGTACTAATCTTTTATTATTATCCTATTAGAAACTCCTTACTTAAGAGAGAAAGTTATTCTTTAGTCTAATTTCTCCTAGGTTTATAAGCTAATACTTAAGACTTACCTTTACTACTTTTACTCTTTCTAAGTATTACTAGCTAGGTAAGAAGTAGACGTATCCCGCGTTATTATATTTAGTCTAGGTAAAGTTACCTAGGAAGGAATATAGGATTTACTAAGTAGCGTAAGTAGTTTATATTAAGGCTTTTTAATTTCGTACTTCTCGTTTTTAGGTAAGCTATATATATACCTTCGCTAGGATATTTTTATAGAGTACTTCGTATTATTTAATAGTAAAGAGTAATTTCCTACTTAGAAAAATATTATAGGTTATTCCTATAATCCTACTAACTATATAGCGTAACTACTTCTTAAGAGTATTCTTCCTAAAGTAAGAATTACTACTAAATACTATAGACTCCCCTAAATAAGTAAGATCCGTAGGATATAGGCTAATTACTATCTATTATATAGGCGAGTTAGACTAATTATTATAAGATAAACCTATATTACGGGCTAATTACTAGACGAAATATATAATTAAATATATATTCTTTTTAAATTTATTCTCTTTATTTTAGTTAATTACTACTCTTAAATACTTAGTAAGGAAAGTAAAATAGAAAGTATTAAGGGAAATCCTTAGAATTTCTCTTATATTACTAGTAGATATTTTAAAGCTTTCTTTCTTATAACTCGTATTATTATCTATTAAAGCGTTCTCGGAGCTTTAGTAAATTATATAAGGATAACTAGTAAATAATAATAGGAAATATTCTACTTAGTTATTTTAGGATTTCCTATAGATAGCGCGGGGATAACTAGTAGATAACGGTAGGAAATATTCTACTTAGTTATTTTAGGATTTCCTATAGATAGCGCGGGGATAACTAGTAGATAACGGTAGGAAATATTCTACTTAGTTATCTTAGGATTTCCTATAAATAGCGCGAGGATAACTAGTAGATAATAGTAGGAAATATTCTGCTTAGTTATCTTAGTTACTAGTTATCTTATAATAATTAATAAGGAAGGAGGGAAAAAAATAAAAAAAAGAGGGGGGCGGTAAAGCTATTTATATAGCCTAGGGATAAATATAATATAAAGCCGGCCTAGCTACTAATAGATACTAATTAGTAGGATAACTACGCGCGGGGCGGGGCTAGCTAAGTTACTTAGCGACGCGAGGTAGCCTATATACTAAAAGCGGGCTAAGTATAGGGCGACTACTTTATTAAGTAACTTAAGAGCGGAGGGGTATATTATAGACTCGAGCTATAAGCTTAAGTCTACGCGTAGCTATTACGTAATAAGAGCGCGCGCTTTAAAGCGCGCGCCTTAAAAGAGGGGCGCTTATAAGTTCCTCCCTTCCGTATAGTTATTAATACTATTATTAATACTTATATATAGACGTACTAAGGCTAGTCCTTTATATAAACTTCTAAAATTAACTAGAAAAAACCTTATAGACTATTTAACGCTAAAGAGGGTAGCTATTACTACTATACCTTATAAAGGAGGACTATTTTAATAAGGCTAAGAAAGCCTTACTAATAAGGAGGATAACTTATTTTTTACTAGCTAGAACTTATATTAAATAGCCGCGGATAGAGTATATAAAGTAAAAAGCTTATAAGCTATAAAATAGCTTAATAAGATAGAAGCTTTTTAAGTTATATTTAATAATAAAGTGGTTATTTTAAAGACTATAAGTATATACGCGGGCGCTAAATATCTATTTATACCCCTAGGAAAGGAGATAATAGCTTAAGAAAAGATAACTATAGTTAAGGTTTTCTAGTATACTTTATATATAGGGGTAGTTAATATATTTATAGTTTAGAAAGACTTTATAATTAATAAGACTTTAATTATAAGATATTTATTCTATAGACTAGTACCGAGACTACTTATCTAAGCTTACGTAAGCTTTTACGTAAGATAGGGAATACTTATAATAATATACCCTCTAAGTATTTAAACTAAAAATATTTTAAATTACTTAAGCGATACTTTTATAAAGCTATATATCTAATTAATAAATAAGGGATATACTATAGGGTTTAAGATAATAGTCCCTATAGTACTAGCTATACTTAAAAATCTAAAAGCTTAAAAGAAAGTAATTATAATAGTTAAATAAGGTAATTTTAAAAAGGCCTAAGACGAAATAAAGACTTAAGAAGTTAGCTGCGAAGATTAATAGAAAGCCTTTCTTAATATTATTTAATACCTCGTAGTAAGGGCTACCCTAGAGGTAGTTATAAAGATTAAACTACTAAGCTTTTACCTCGCTACTAGATATAATATAAAGGATCTTTTTTACTTAGACTAACCGCGAGGACTTAGTAACTATATACTAAAGGATAAAATACTTTGTAGCTTACCTTTATTTTAAAATAGTTTTAAATTTAAAAGCTTTATAATAAGAGTTCTATTTATTAAGGCTTTAGACTTCCCTTTTAAACTAAATTAACTACTAATAGACTTTATACTTAGATACCTATATAATATCTTTTACTTAAGTATAATAGTCTTAGAAGTATTACTATAGTATAATATTAAGAAAAACCCCCTTTATTAGAGTAAAGACTAAATAGATAATATTTTAAAAGTCGAAGTCCCTTACTTAGCTTTATTTATTATTTATACTAGTATTTACTTCTTATAATATAAAGAGTAATAAGTACTAAGCTATATTAAAATAAGTATAAAAGTAGAAATACTAAATAAAAATAGAGCTTTTAAGTTAGTTAAAACAACTTAATTTAAATAGGAAAGTATTACCCTTTTTAATAGTTAGATTATTTTTCTAGCCTCTTAGCTTACTTTAATAATAGTTTACTTTAATAACCTTAGGGTATAAAAGCCTATAGCGACTATTATAGCTTTATATAGGCTTAGGAATATTAAGTAATATAGTTTACTTACTTATATTATAGCCTTAGGAACCTTAAAAGAGTAGCTATTTATAAAGGTAGTTATACTAAAGGTTTTATTAAATATACTATATATAGGCTTAAGAACAAAGCTTAAGCTAGAGGATTTTATACTAAATATATAGTAAGTTAGTCGACTTAGACTAATCTTTTTTATAAATAATATTAATATCTTAAACTAATTTAAAAGCTTTATTTTTACTTACTTAAGCTAGGTAGCTAACTAAATTAGTTTATTATACCTATACTTAGTAAAAACTAAAGAATTAAAACTAGCTTTTAAGTTAAAATAACCCTTATAAAATACTTTATTTATTACTAACTTTAATACTATATATATATTAGTCTTACGTATAGTAAACTACTAAGTATAATATAGAGTACTACTACTAATACCCTTACGAGCTAGTCTATACTTTAATATATAAGCCTAGGTATAGTAAAAAGATTTACCCTTAGTTAAAAACTAAGGCTAAATATTTAAAGCTTAATAGATTATTTTATATTAAAAATTAAAAGCTAGCGAGTAAAAAATTACTTAGTTTTTAGACTAGGTTTTAATACTTATTAACTTAGACTACTTTCTAAAAGCCTTAGAATCCTAATTTTAATAATTTTATATTTACTTTAAGGTAGTAGCGTAAGCTTTAAAGAGCTTAAAGAATATTAACTTATTAGTAAGTAAAACTAAATAGCTACTAAAGAGAGCCTTAACTATTATAAATTTAATATAAATAAAATATATTAAAAATCTAAAAAGACTATAGGTTTAAGCTTAATAACTATAGCTTATCTTAAACTTATTTTAATCTCCGCTTAAGTAATAATTACTTTATATTATTTATAAACTAACTAGTATTATAGCTTAAGATAAAAAACTATAGCTAAAGTTATGAATAAGTTAGCTTTAAACTTAAGATAAGAATATAAACTAGTATATATAAAGCTTAATATATATAATATGTTAAGCAGTTTAAAAGCAAGCTTATTATATAGAATTAAAATAGGAATAAAATAGTAGCAATTTGCGATACTAAAAGCATCAAGTAGGGAAAAAAGTATACGTAAAAAGTAAGCTTATAAAGACGCCTTATTCGTATTTTTCTATCTTAGTTATATATAGTCGTATACGTTAAGATCTCTTCTTCCTAACCTTTCCTCCGTCTTCTAGCTACTTATTTATTATTTCCTAGTAGCTAGTATTATTACCTTATTAAATTCTTATCCTAATAAGGATCTCGATTTAAGACTATAAGGAATTAAGAAAATAACTAGGAAAGGCTATAGGTTTTACTATCAATCTAAATAAGTCTTACCCTTATATTACAATCTATATATATAAGACCTTTATTATAGATCTATATAATATTAATATTATAAATAGCCTCGAGACCTTATATAAGACTATATAAGTTATAGTTAGACCTTATAGTAGCTACTATAGGCCTCTTAGTCTCTTAGCCTAATAGGCTTATTATAAGCCTTATAGGTTTTTAAAAGCCTCTTTTAACTATAAGGTAAATTATTTAATATACCCCCCTAGTTACTATACTAATAGAAATAGTAACTAAAATAGCTATTAAAAATAACTAGTTATAAAGGAGTCGGCTATAAGGAATATAAGTAACTATCCGAGAATAGAGTTATTAATAGAACTATTAAAAGAAGGAAGGAAAAAGAGTAAAAGGCTCCCTCCTAGCTAGCTAAATACCCCGCGTATAGGAAGACCGATAAGTTATACCGCCTCTTACCTATCTCTTCTAGCTACGACTAGTTATAAACTAATTTATAATATAGCCCCCTCCTCTATTTAGTAAAGGAGGCGGAGTATAAGCCGTATAGGTATATATATTATACTAAAAAAACCCTATAAGAACCTCCTTAGCGTACTTCCGAAAAAAGTAACGTATAATAAGTAACCTTTCTACTAGGTAGACTTTATTAACCCGAAGTTATAGCCCTTTCTAAAAATAAGTAGTAAGAAATATACTTATAGTAGGAAAATCCTTATTAGCTAGCGCCGCGATATTAGTTAAATCCTACTAGGCGGCAAAGTAGTATAAAGACTTTATTATCGCGCGGGTAATATAGTAATTTAATATCTAGTTTATTATACTATCGTTAGTATTATTTACTAAGGCCTAGACTTATAGTAGAGAGCGTAGCGCTTATCGCTACTATAAATACTAACTAATCTATACTACGCTTTTAGCGTAGCTCCGAGCTAGACTTAAATAGGGCCTATAACCCCGACTAATAATATCTTATAAAATCTAATTTAAATTAATTATTATCGCCTTAATTAAAAACTTCTTTTTTATTATTTTCTAAAACCGCTAGCTTACGCTTAGCGGATAGACTAGCTACCCTTACTATCGCGTTATTACGTAGCTTAAGATAATCCCGCTTAAAGTAGCCGATTTAGTTATACTAGTAGTAACGTCTACGTTATTACGTAATAGCGGAGGAGCGGATAGTACTAATATCTATCGGCTCGGCCTTAGGTTAAGGCGGTTTATTAATAAATATAGTAGTATTATTCCTTATACTAAAGACCCTATTAAATCCCTTTAATAAGGCGGAAAATACTATATACAACTTAAGCTATACCTCTTAATTTAACCTTACTTTTAGCCCGTTATAGAGCTTTAAAAAATATAAGATAGTCTTTACGTAGTTAGACTAATAGTCTAATCTAGCTTTTAAGAAAGCGTATTCTTAATACGTAATATATATACCGAGGGACTCTACTAGTTCCTACTATAACTTAACTAAGTAAAGACTAGCGCGTTATTCCTTATAAGATTCCCTAAGAACCTTATTAATATACGCTAAAAAAGTATTAAGTTAGTTTTAAAATATAACTATCTTAGAAATATAAAGAAAGAATATTTACTAGAAGGGGCTAAGTCTTAAGTAAATATAATAAAATTAAGTAAAAAGCTCCCTAATTACGTATTTATTTACTATAAATTCTACTTATATTAATACTATCTATATATTTAAATTAGCGCGCGATGTAAGTAGCTTAAGTATAAGTAAAATTTATTAGTATTTTATAATAATCTTACTCCCGCGTATAGTTCGGGCGCGAGAGGAGTTCTATTAAATATAAAGGAGTTAGCTATAAGGAATATAGGTAACTATCTAAGAATAGAGTTATTAATAGAACTATTGAAGGAAGGAAGGAAAGAGAGTAAAAAGCTCCCTCCTAGCTAGCTAAATACCCTGCGTATAGGAGGACCGATAAGTTATGCCGCCTCCTACCTATCTCTTCTAGCTACGACTAGTTATAGACTAATCTATAATACTAGTAAAATAACTAGTAGAATAACTAGTAGAATAACTAGTAGAATAACTAGTAGAATAACTAGTAGAATAACTAGTAGAATAACTAGTAGAATAACTAGTAGAATAACTAGTAGAATAACTAGTAGAATAACTAGTAGAATAACTAGTAGAATAACTAGTAGAATAACTAGTAGAATAACTAGTAGAATAACTAGTAGAATAACTAGTAGAATAACTAGTAGAATAACTAGTAGAATAACTAGTAGAATAACTAGTAGAATAACTAGTAGAATAACTAGTAGAATAACTAGTAGAATAACTAGTAGAATAACTAGTAGAATAACTAGTAGAATAACTAGTAGAATAACTAGTAGAATAACTAGTAGAATAACTAGTAGAATAACTAGTAGAATAACTAGTAGAATAACTAGTAGAATAACTAGTAGAATAACTAGTAGAATAACTAGTAGAATAACTAGTAGAATAACTAGTAGAATAACTAGTAGAATAACTAGTAGAATAACTAGTAGAATAACTAGTAGAATAACTAGTAGAATAACTAGTAGAATAACTAGTAGAATAACTAGTAGAATAACTAGTAGAATAACTAGTAGAATAACTAGTAGTCCCTAGTATTTACTAATTTTAGAGGCTTAATAAATTCGGAAAACCTTTGCGAAGATAAGGGCTTTATAAAGCTGTTTACTACGTTCTTCGCGGTCTTTTTATATTTAATTAGGAAGCTTCTACAAAGGTATTCCTGCCTAGCTTAATAGGTTTATATGTCTACGTGCTTAAGGGCTATTTAAATCCTAGGTAATTCGGCTATAATAAGTCAGATAGTTTAAAGGTTATCGTAGTAAATTATAGGTATCCGATTTTCTAGGCTTAAAAAAATAGCCCGGAATAGCTAATAAGCCAAAAATAGCTCCTTAGCCGTATTAGAAAAAGCTAGTAATTCGGCCTCCGTAGAAGAAGTAGTAATAGTAGCTTACTTCCTAGCTAACTAAGCTATAGGCCCGTTAAATAGGGAAAAGAGGTATTCCTATAACGACCTTCTAGTTCTTAAATCTTCTATAAAAGACGTATCCGTCGAGACCTCTAATTCCTAGCTAGGATTTATATACCTATATTCGATACCGTAAAACCTAGTATAGTAAAGGTAATAGATAATACGTAAAGCTACTAAGATATAGGCTTATAACGGATTTTATATAAATTCCGCTAGCTTATTTATTCCCTTAGCTATATCAGGTCTAGTTATAATAGCTACGTAATTAATAGAGCTAATAAGGGATTAAAAATAGTAAATTTCTTCCTTAGTAGCTATATCCGGATTATCTAGGTAGATATTCGAAGGAGGGAAAGGACTACCTTTAAAGCTAGTAGCCTCGTAGTTAAAGGTATAGGCTATTTTTTTAATATAAGTTTCTTACGAAATTAGGAGCCTTTTTCTTCCCTTTTTCTTATTATCCGTAGCCTTAAGAAAGTATTAACTTCTCCTTTATTTGTAAAAGAGTAAATTTTTAGTAGCTTATTAAGAAAGCTATTAAATTCGGATTCGTAGATTTTCTTATAAAAAAGGAGGATATTATCGATATAAAATAATATAGTTAAAAATCCGTTTTAAAAAATATAAGGCTCTTCTAAGTAAGCCTTTAACCCTAAGTTTAGTAGGGTTTTAGAAAGCTCTTTTTACTATAGCTTAGGGGATCTTCTTAAACTATAGAGAGCCTTTTTAAGCTATAAAACCTACCCGGGGATCTAGAAGCCTTCTAGGTAATAGATATAGACTTCCTCGTCTATATTAGCGTTAATAAAAGCGTTAACTATATCTAAAGACCTTATTTCTAAGTTGTATTAAGCTACTATAGCTAATAGGATTCTTAAATTCCTAGCTACTAGTATAGCTACGTAAGTATCTTTATCGTCGTAAGGTTATAAGTCCCCTCGTATATATAGGCGGGCTTTATACTTTTTTAAATAGCCTTTTTTATCGACCTTATATTTAAATACCTAAGTTACTAGAATAGGCTTTTTCGTAGCTTGATTTTTTGATATAGGTAAAAAGGTCTCTTTTTCTAATAGCGAATTCTACTCTTTTTAAGCTACTGCCTTAAAGTCGTATTTGTAAGCGTAACCCTCTAAGTCTCTCTAGTTCCTAGGTTTTAAGGGGAGGCTTTGAGAGTGTTGTTTTTCTAGAGGCTTGCTTATATAGGCGTAAAAGGTGCCTCCAAAATTAGGGTCTTCTTTTCGTAGCTTCTTAGAAATCCTAGTCGAAATAGTAGCCTTTTTAGATCCCTGATTTTTAGTAGATCTATTAGATCCCTAATTTTCCTATAGATCTAGCTAGACAACTATAGTGCCCGTATAGTCTTTAAATTCGTCTTCTTCTTATAGAGGCTTAAGCTATATTTCTAACCTTTATATAGAAGGCTCCAAAGAAGGTTCCGAAGAAGAGTCTAAATTAAGGCCTAAAATAGGATCTAAAATAGGGTCTATTAGTAGGCTTAAAGGTAGATCCGTATTTAGAGGACTTAGGAGGTAGCTTTCCTATATAGGTTACTATTATTCGAGACTATCTTTCGTAGCCTCTATAGCTTCCTTTAAAAAAGTCTTAGCCCCTAGATAAGCTAGATCTTCGGGCTCTAATTCGTCTAATAGCTCTTCTTAGAAGCTATTTTCGGGTTATAGAAGTAGATTTCCTAGTTTTCTAGATCCTTCGAAAAATAAGTCTTTATTAAAAGTAACGTCCCTAGTCCTACGGACTTTGTTTCTATTTAGAATCTAGATTCAAAAAATATTACTAGATTTATACCTAACTAAGTAGCCTATTTCTACGTAGGCTACTACTTTAAGGGCCTTTTTTAATATATTAAGAAGAGCTTCCTTTATAAGGGGATAAGCTCTATAACCGTAGGCTCTTAGATAGGATAAATCCGTCTACTATAGAAGTTATATAAAAAAGGGTAATTTTTATAATAGCTAATTTTAAAGCTTTAAAATAGGGGTTATCTAAGAGCCCTTAGAAGAGCCCTCTTCTCTTCGAGGTAACCTATTATAAAGGAAGACCGCCGTTTTTTAGATTTCTAGCTAAAGGTCTTCTAGAAGGCTAGCTTATAAACGCATAGCCCTAGCTTTCGTAGCTATTACCCCCCTAGATCTCTTAAAAGGTCCGTTCTAAGTAGATATATAAGGAGCTATAGGCTCGTCTTTTATCCCTTCTTCTAGAATATAAGCTTCGTAGCCTTATTAGAAAGAGAGGTCGTTATCTCTATAGATAATAGATATCTTAAGGTTAAAATGCCTATTTAAATAGGCTACAAGAGATTAGAAGTAACGAAGGATAGATTCCTACGAGGAATCGTATAAAGGGTAAAAAGAAGGTTAATTTAGTAAAATCGTCCTTTACTAGAAAAGCTACCTTTTTACTATTATAGGCCTTAGGAAGGTAAAATAAATCATAAAAAATCCGGTAAAAAAGCCTCATTGCTTTAAAATCTAGTAGTCGTCTAGATACTACTCTTTTCGCCTTAGCTAGTCTATAAGCTTCGTAGTCTTCGAAGTAGTTATCCGTTAAAATAATCCCCTTTGAAAAATTAGGGGCTTATATAAGGGCTTTTTTCCCTACGTAGCTTAGTCTATTATGCTATAGCTAGAAGCTTCCTTCTAGAGGCTTCCTTAGGTTTATTAAAGAGACTAAAAAGGTAGAGGTTATAGGAGGATAAATATCCCCTATTTTTTCTATAGTAGCCTCTTCTAGGCTATCTAGATTTTCTAGATTTTTTACGGTATCTAGATTATCTAGCTATTATAAGGGGTTATATTCGAGGACGTATTACTAGTAAATTAGATCCGTACGGCAGATTTCCCCTTAGCTATTATAAACGCTGCCTATAACGGTATTCTAATAGATTCTAGCTTCTTAGAATTTAAGTAGGGAGGCTATATTCGTATAAAAATCCGGTATATAGGCTATCTTAGATAACTAAAAAAGGCCTAATTTTATCCGCATAAATATAGTACCGTAACCTAGTACCCGTAGGGGCGTATTTCTAGCGTAGATATAGTCGTTACTAGGTTAAAAATCCGAAAATCGGTCCCTTCGGTTATAGATATGCTTGTCTAACCCGGAATCTAGGATAAAGAAATCCCTTTAAAAATAGGGCTTATTTTCTAGCTATTAAGGCTTTTATGGAAGGGTTAAAAAAGAAACGAAGGTTATAGCTATAGAGGCTTTTATCGTAGTAGCCGGGGCTAGGCTAGTAGTCTAACCTTCTTGTTATCCCTGATTTTCCTTCTCTTGTTATCTCTTAATAGACCTTTCGACCTTCTCTTTATTCGTCTTATTAGATAAAAAGGTATCTATTTTAGACTAAATTTCCGTATTAGGTTTCTACGAAGAGGGTCATATAGAAGGGTTAAAATAGTAGTAGTTTTCGTAGAAGTGTTTTCTCTTGTAAAGGTATATAGGGATAGGGAAAGACAAAGAAGAAGAAGAAGGGAAATTCGAAGAGGAATTTTAGAAGGTTGAAAAGCTAGATCCCGTAGAGCCTTTCTTTTCGTATAGGCTAGATAAATCTAGGCTTTTTTCGAATAGCTCGGAGATCTCAAAACCGTCCGGAAAATCAGCTTCCCAAGCATTCGTACCTTTTTAAATCGTCGCTATTTAAATCCGTGATTTCTATAGCCTCTTAGTTAACTTAAGAGACTAAGGGCTCCCGTGGCCTAGGTAAAAGAAGCTCGATTTCTCCCTCTTCCTTCGACGGGTCGATCCTTTCCTAGATCCCTTGCGAAAGGGCGTATTTATGGATAATAGAAATCCACTTATCCTAGTTAGCAGGGCCTCGTAGGAAAGTCGAAGAGGAAGGTAGGTTTGTTAGGTCCGTTATTTTCCGTAAAATAGGCTAAAAATAGGCCTTTGATTTTTCCTAATTTTTAATAGCTATTTCTAGCTAAGAAGACTATCGTATAAGTCTTTGATTTTTCTAGTCGTATAGTTGTTTTGATTTTCTCTCTCTTGTCTTATCGTCTTCAGTCTCCTAGGTAGTTATATAGCCTTCGAAATAGGCTTAAAAAGGGTCCCTTACTAACCGTAGTCTCTTTACTTAGACTAGGAAAATCGTAGGGAAAAGAATTCCTTATCGTAAGAAAATTCGAAAAGTCCTTGCCTCTTTACTAAGCTAAGGGAAAATCATAGTCCTAGCTTTCTAGCTAGACTATTAAAAAATTGGATTCCTAGCTTCTTAACTTAAGCATAGAAAAAGGTTAAAAATCTAGTCCTTCTTATAAGACTAGAAAAGGGTAACTTTTGCCGTAGGAGAAAGAGAGAGAGAGAGAAAGAATTTAAAAGGCGGATTTAATAGCTAATTAAATAGCTATAGAAAGCCGAAATTTGCGAGCACCGTTAACCGGGCTTATAACTATTAAGTAGTTTGAGAGTAAGCTTGTTATATAGAATTAAAATAAGAATAAAATAGTAGTAATTTGCAATACTAGAAGCATTAGGCAGGGAAAAGAATACACGCAAAAAGTAAGCTTATAAAGACGCCTTATTCGTATTTTTCTATCTTAGTCGTATATAGTCGTATGCGTTAAGATCTCTTCTTCCTAACCTTTCCTCCGCCTTCTAGCTACTTATTTATTATTTCCTAGTAGCTAGTATTATTACCTTATTAAATTCCTATCCTAATAAGGATCTCGATTTAAAACTATAAGGAATTAAGAAAATAACTAGGAAAGGCTATAGGTTTTACTATCTATCTAGATAGGTCTTACCCTTATATTGCAATCTATATATATAAGACCTTTATTATAGATCTATATAATATTAATATCGTAGATAGCCTCGAGACCTTATATAAGACTATATAGGTTATAGTCAGACCGTATAGCAGCTACTATAGGCCTCTTAGTCTCTTAGCCTAATAGGCTTATTACAAGCCTTATAGGTTTTTAAAAGCCTCTTTTAACTATAAGGTAAATTATCTAATAATATAAGCGAATAATTTAGTAGTAATAATAACTATAATAAAGACTTATTATAAGTATATAATTACTACCTTAAGTAAGGGCTACCCGCTTAGACTAAAGGAGCTAAAAAATAAAATTTAAAAAGAATAAAGCTAAGGTATACTTATATATAACTAATAGGACGATATTTTACTTAGGGAAGAGGAGATTAATAAAACGTTTAAGGGAGAACTTATTACGGAATATAATAGTTCTATATCCGATTATATATATATATATATAGGGTAGGTAGGTAGCGTTAAGAGGCAAAAGTAGAGTCTAATTACTAAGAAAAGCTAAAGCTTGCGAGAGGGAGAATCCCCCTCGTATTAAGACTTATTCGGCCCCTCTTCTTAAGCTAAATATACTTATATACGGGGGCGTTACGTATACCCCCTTACGTATTTAAAGCTAGGCCTTATAATTATCCCCCCTCTAGGGTAGCCGACTCGGCTACTATTTAGTAAGTATATAGTTAATAGTCGCTATAGAGATAGTAATATACTATAGCGGGGTAATAAGTAGTAAGCGCGGGTAAAATTAGTAAATACTAAAATAAACGCCCGCTCTTCCTATCTTAATCTATTTTCCTTTTCTCTTTAAGTATCGCTATATACCTTACCGCTTTATTTTCTCTTTATACTTTACTTATTATCGCCCTCTTTTCGTCCCCTTTTCGATACCCCTAACTTCGATAATCGACTACTAATAGCTATTATTAATATAGCTCCCGAGACTCCTCGATACGCTAAGAAGGGGCGCTATAGTTACGGTTTAAGCTCGAATTATCGTAGAGGTTATTAGGCCTCTCCTTCTACTCCCTCTAGTAGTAGCTTATACTATCGTTAGCGTAAAGAGTAGCGGTAACGACGAGAGACTAGTACTACGGAGCGACCTAGCTTTAATACCCTTTCTCGCTACCCCTAAAACGCTACCGATTCGACTACTAGCGCGAATATAGGCTTAGCTAACTAAGCCCGCGACTAAAATCTCCCTCTTCTCTTTATTAAAGATAACGCTAACTAGGAGATAATAAGTACTTAGGACGAATCGGGCCCTATTCGGGGGGGTTCCCCTCCTATCTAAGATAGCTAAGTTATCCTTCCTCTTATAGCTTTAATTTATATAGAAGAACTCTTTAAACCTCCTCGTAGTTAAGATTAACTAGCCTATATACTATCTCCCCTACCCGCTTCTAATAAAAAAGATCTTATTATCCGTTCGCTAGTTACTCCTCGTAATTAATCTAGGGGGTTACTTAACCTAAATCTTAAGCGTAGCGCTAAAGGTATTTAAGACCCCGATAACTAGGAGTCTAATAATAACTAGGATAGCTTAAATAATAAGGGCCCGCTTAAGGGTAGAGTTAGATATAATTCGGTAGCGCGTTAGCGCTACCTTAAGAAAAAGTCCTACTTAGTTTTAGTAATAGCTCTTATTTAGAAGTATAACTAGTATTTAAAGTATTTCTATAGGGGCCTAGATAAGTATACTAGCTTAAAGCTTAAAAGGTTAAAAGTATTTAAAATTTTCTATACCTTTTTTAATATTATAACTATACTATATAATATATACTTATAATAAAAAAATCCCTATATTTTAGTATACTTAACTATTTACTCCCTAAATAGTACTTAATTACTAACCGATTTTATAAGTTCTCGCTAAGATAGTTAGTAATAGGGACGACTTTATATTATTTTATAATATTACTAAGGTAAAGCTTAACTACCCCCCTACTAATAATAATAATAACGATTTATTTTTTTATATAGAGGAGGGATAGCGCTAAATCGCCTACGTAGCTTAAAAGCTAAGCGTAGTATTTAAACGCGCTATTACCTTTTATTGTAAAGAGAATAATTTAGCTAGTACTAAGGGTATTACTAAGGTAAGTAAATACGTAGATATACTATTTAAGTACTAATTTACTAATAATTCTTTAGGTAGCTATAGCTAAGTATAACGCCTCTATAGAAAAGCGGAAAAAGTTACTAATTTATTAGTATCCCGCCCTCCCTAAGTTTATTCGTCTTAAGTAAGAAAGGGTTAACGCTTAGCTTTTATAGTAGCTTTTTCGCTTAATTAGTATTAATTTAGGTTATTTTCTATAGTAAATAGCTAAAGCTAAGTTTATAGTAGATATCCGTAATACTATAGTAAATAAAGAGGTAGAAAACGAGTATCCTTTTAAGTACGAATTAGTAATAGCTTAGGACCTCCTAAGTCTATAGTTAAAGCTAGCCTAGGATTTTAGCGTTAGCCCTAAGTAACGTCGCTCTATTCCTTTAAAGAACTATATATATTAAGTTTATAACTAATTTAATAGCGTTTCTATCTAGTTTTAGTTACTTTTTTAAACCGCTTTAGGTTACCTTACTATTTATTATTTAGTTTTTTATTTTCTTTAGTCCTTTTCTTTTTATCTTTTTCTTCTTTTTATTTTTTCCTTTTCTATTTTTTTTTAATACTCCTTTCCTTTTATTTTATACTTATATTAGTAAAAAGGAATTAAATCTAGATCGATAAGTATTCGTCCCCTTTTCTCCCCTATAGATTAATATAAGAAGAAAGAGTTAAAGGTTTAGGAAGTCCTTTTCCTCTTTACCTTCCTCTTAGATATTTTTTTACGCTAGAAATTTTCTACTAATTATTATATATTCGTTATATATTTAGCTATAACCTATTAGTTATACTCTAAGGGCTAGCCTTTCTATTTAACTAAATAAAAAATATTACTTTTATACTTTTTCTAATCTTTAACTTCTTAAACTTCTTACTTATTATTATCCTCTTCTAAGTCTAGTATTTAGAATAATTTATTTTCTATTCGGGAAAGTAAAGCTCTATACTAAGGTTTTAAAAAGTAAATATAAAAAATATTATATAATCTTAAGTATTTTTCTAAAAGTACTACCCTATAGGCCTAGCTTTTAATTCTCTATAAAATTCGTAATAGTTTAATAAACCTTAGGGATAGCTTTCTTTTACTCTTCTTAAGGTATAAGTTCTTAGTTAAGAAACTTACTAAATCCCTTACTTTAAAAAAAAGTAATTAGTACTTAGAATTAAAGTATTTTACTTATAATTCGATAGCTTTTCGCTACTACTTTTTTAGGCTAATCCTTAGGTTTTTAAGCTTTTAAAAGTAATTATAAGTATTTAAGACTTCCCTTTCTAAGATAATATTTATAGTATTTAGATAAAAGTCCGAGTCGTAACTAAATAGTGCTTAGTTTAAGCTTAATCTAGCAGTAAAACTAACTATATTATTTATAGCTTATTAAGCTATTAAAAAAAGATTTAGCTAAATAGCTTATTCTTTTCTATAAAAGTAACGGAAGTAGTAAATTAAAGTCTAATTTATTTATTTTATTTAGCTATTAGTTTATAAGTAAAACGTAGTTAATAAGCGCCTTTTAACTTTAAAGATATAGTATAGATTAGACTATAGCTAGCTTATAAAAATAGAGCTTTTATTTAAAATAATTCCTTATAGTAGCCCGAACTTAAGCTCGACTTTTTAGTATAGGATCTCTATAAGCTCGATAGAAGTAATAGTAGTAGTAATAAGGAAAAATAAGATATACTTAGTATATTAGTTAATAATAACTAGTATTATATTTAAAAAGTATTTTTTATAATATACCTTTAGTAGCCCTATAAGAAAATCTATTATTATCTTTTACTATAAGTAAGATAGAATTAGTAATAATTCGAAATATTTAAAAAGCTAATACTTCTTAGGAATAACTCCTTAATAAATTTAATAGTACTTTATATAAGTAGTAGTATTTACCTTTATCCCGGCCTAATAAAGCCTTTAGGATAATAATTTATATATTTTAGTAACTTTAAAGTAACTTACTAACGGGTTATTATAATATAAGTATAATAGCTCTTACCTTAACCGCGAATCGTTAAGTACTATAATTTAATTCTTTTAATAAAGTAGCTCTTTTAAGTTTAGATTCTAAAAACCTCGTTTTCCCTTTAGATTTAGGTTCTTTTCGGTAGCTATTCGCTTCTAAATTATAAAGTCTTTACTTTAAGCTTATTTTAAGGTTTCTATTAACGTAAGGGATATCTTATTTCTAAGCGTTCTCTTATCTATAGTTACTTTCCTAACTATAGCTATCGGTATATATTATTTATAACTAGTATAGCTCTTAGCTTAGTTTATAAGCTATAAGGGTTTTATATTTAATTTCTTATTAATAAGTACTTAAAGAGGAAGGGTTTTTTCGCTTTTTAATTCTTATAACTTATTATAAGTTAATATTTTTACTTATAAGTTAGGAATAAATTTAACTAATAAAGGCGCTTCCTTAATATAGTTAAGCTATCTCGAGGGCGGATTAGCTAGGTTTTAGTACTATAGCTAGTACTTAATTTTAAACTTAAATAAAGATAAATATATATATTAATAAGCCTATCTATAATTTAGCGACGTTTACTTTATAAAGCTCTAGAGATTTTAATAATTAAAAAAGACTTTTATAAGTTAATCTATACTTTTTAAGTAGTACCGCTACTACTAAAAAGCTAAAATAATAGCGAAAAGCTCTTAATCTAGAGTTTTATAATTTAACTCTAGCTTATTAAACTTTCTAAACTAAAAAGCTACGGGGTAGAAGTAGTTATTCTCATCTAGCTAGGATAAAATAGCTAATATAGTAAATTAAAAAGTATTTATTTTAATCTTAACTAGGCTTTATAAGTAGAAATACTTAAGTAGGGGGGCTTATATAAAAGTATTTTATAAGTAGTAAAATACTACCTATTCGGTACTTTAAAAATATACCCTACTTAGCTTCTTACTATTTTTACTACCTTTAAGTAATATAAATAAAGGAGTTATAACTCTAATATACTTTTTAATAAAATACTAGTAAAAATTATAAAACCTTAAGAAAACTTAAATATTTTAATAAGTTTTTAGAAGCTTTTAATTTATAACTATCTATACTTATT
>KQ030546.1:211702-265656 GCA_000956045.1 Hirsutella minnesotensis 3608 | reverse complement strand
GCGTGCGAATTGAGATTTGGGTGCGTGTGAATAAAGACTGTCTTAATAAATGGGCCTCAGCCCCCGAAGTGAATTAGGTGAGGCATTTTGAATCTAACCAGCCATCCATCCGTGCCTACTTCGTACATAGCTTTTAGTCTCGGGAGTTCTAGCTTCGACTGTTGGTTCCCGGCTCGACCTCAGCCCCGGCTGGCCAGTCCGGGCCGGGCTCAGTAGCGCGTACTCGTGGCACCGACTGAATGGTCAAGCCACTGGCAGGCTGTGGTGAAGAGAGACTGTTCTTTTTTGTTTGTTTTTGTCCAAGGCAAGATGTGGCATATTGTCAGATTCTCAGCCTTCGATTTGGACTACTATTCGCACGAACAAACATCTCTTTTCGCACAAAGTCCCACTTGGCGCCTATCCATCGGCGCCAGGCCCGGCCACTAATTGGATATGTATCCCTAGGTACCAGGAGGCTCCGCGAGGTCTCGCCAGGGCTGCAGAGAACTGCGGCTGCCTCCGAGGAACTTTGGCGGGCACTCTGGTACCCAGAACTACATGTATACATATAAATTGGGTGAGTGGGTCTAGCCCGGCTGTGGCACCGAGGAAACTGGCCTAATGCGGCGCTAGACGAGACTTTGGTGCGAATAAGAATAGCAATACTCCTATTATCAAAGGTTCCTCTTTGCCACTGCTCTGCGGTGTACCAGGAGTTCTGTCTCGGAGCCTGTTCGCCGTCTCACAACATGTCCTTTGAGTCTGAGAATGTTTATCACTATTATCTGAAGGGTCCAGGGCCAATTTTCAAGTTGGTCAAAAACGTCGTCACGAGCCATGAAATATCCATTCATCACCAAGTCGTAAGTGGATGTATCGACGACCCAATTGTATCACCCTGAGCCATCCTGTCTAAGGAAGTATTTAATATTTACTACTTAATTCTTTGTAGTTATTTAGTTTCTTTTTATTTGCTTTTACTCCTCTTTTTTAATTATTTCCCCAGCAATTCTTCATTATCCCGAACGCTCGAGGCAAGCCCTTATGGCGTCATTATCCAGAAGACTCCCATCACCTCCCCTACGTGGCTGTTCGGTTTCAACCAGCCTGATAAGGTCTGCCCGTTTCGTATCTCTGACCTCGATTCTATAAGGAAACTCCTTCAGGTGAGTATGCAATCCTGGAAGAACATCTAGCGTAGGCTCAATCTCTATACCGCTCTCGTCGACAGCTTTCCGGATGTGAAAACAGGCCAGCATCTGAGCGGCAATCAAAAAGACATTTGCTTCGGCAAAGTAACGACCAGGGCATATCCTGCGACCAAAGCCAAATACAGCGGTTGGGTCGGGCTCCTTGTGCGGCTCTAGGAATCGCTCGGGCTTAAACGAGTCCGGCTCTGGATACACGGCAGGGTCGTGCAAAAACCACCATACCATAGGAACAAGCACAGCCCCCTCGGGTATTGTATAGTCACCGCATACGAGATCTTGTGACGCAGCGTGGGGGATTCCTAAAGGCGCAACCGGCGACCATCGAAATATTTCTTTGACCATTGCCGCGATATACGGCAGTTGAGCCTGGTCGGCGAGACTGGGAAGCCGATCCTGACTCCGAAGCAGTAGGTCGATTGCGCTCTGTGCTTTACGCTGTACCTCCGGAAACAGCATCATGGCCAAGATGAAGCTGGTCAGGGCCGTCACGGTAGTATCTGCGCCTCCCGTGTACATGGCTGCTGCTGTGCGTTTAATCGCAGCCTCGTCGTCGCAGCTTAGCGTAGAACTTATTTCGGCGCGTTGAAATTGATGAACTAGCCGTGAAACGTAGCATGGAGGATGGTTTCCTGCAGCCATTTGCTGCCTGACAAACTTATATGGGATGTTTATCACGGCCTGGTTGATCTTCTTCCAGCTGCGAGCTATCGTCTTGAACCCAGACCCGGGGACTCCATCTGGAAGATGCTTCAAGGCTGGGATGAAATCTACCGGCCACGGAACTGTGGCGAGTACCAAGTTTTCCGTCATGCGCTCGATAAGATCGATCAATGGGTCTGCGCCTTTCGGTCCGACAGCGTACCCATATGTCATCTTCAAAATAATGGAGCCCATTGTGCTAAATAGTCCACGGGATTAGCTGGTTCTAATCTATTCTATCTCGAAATGGATGGGTTGCATTTCTGCTTCTTCACCTGTGATCCAAAGGAGGTATGGACTTACTGTTTCAAATGCTGAATGGTGGCATCCGGGTTATTCAAAACACGTAGAAGAAACCACCTTGCCTCTGCTTCCTGAACATGATCGAACCGTGCCACCAACTTTGCGGTCCCCAACTGCTGGTGCATCAGCCTTCTTCGGAGGCGAAAGTCAGAATCGTTGTGTACGGGCATCAAGTCGCTGAGACCACACAGCGAAAATGCAAACTCGGCCCACGGTCGACCAGTCGTCTTTGCAGAATCCTTTTGCAGAAGCTGGTGAGCCAGTTGTCTGTCATGCAGCAGGATATACGTTCTTCCCAGCACGACAACGGAGCTGATGGGTCCGTACAGCTCCCTATGCTTGAGCCAGTGTCTGAATTCGGGCTCACCAGCTTTGGGGAGATCCAAGATGCTGCCGAGGATGGGAAGCGGTGTCGGCCCTGGAGGAAGGCGAGGGTGTTTCCGCGCATCCTGTAAGCATCGACGGACAAGATAGACCGCCGCTACCAGGCAGCCAAGAAATAGAAGGAATTGGACCATCGGGGCTGACTTGATGGATCTACCGCACGAAAAACTTGGGAAATCAAGGACGTCTTGCCAGATTGACAAAGCGAATGGCGCTGTGCTATCCTTTGGTGTATCGTTATCTGGTCTGACTGCACGTCGAGATATCACTCAGCGCCGAGCTGATTGTCAGAATGTAACTGAGAAGATGCCGATAAATGTCGGGTGGCTTCCTTTTTCTTTCCTCCCGTTCACAGCTGGTTGACCTAAATAGCCGTACTGTGTGGCGAAATAGAACTGGTCGGCGGAAGAGCTCTTGAATGCACTCCAAGGAGCTGGTAGGCCTGTCGTCCCAGATGGGGGCGTCTAGAACAAAACCACGCGTACAAAGGTTGCACACATAAGAAATTTAACCCGCAAGCGTTACACCTACTCCCTCTTACCGTGGGCGTGCTCAGCTATGCTCTTGCCTGCGCCCTATAGCGATAGTAGCGGCTGGGAAGCGCTAGTGGCGTCTAGTAGCGTAGACGGCAGCCGGGTAGCCGGGGTAGAAGTATTACTAGCTTTAGCGCGCATAGTCTAGGTGCCGATAAAATAGTACGATCCTATTATATAACGTTGCTTCGTATAGTTTAAGCGCATCCTTGTTACCCAGCGAGGTTAAATTTCTTATATACGCAACCTTGGTAGAGTTTACCCTGCTTGCATCTGGTCTAAGACGCATGTTTTATGTGCTGTATTCTCACATGAGCGGTGTGACGCCGGACAGTGCGTCCAACATAAATCACGTTGCTTGACTTTGTTGATTATGATTCTGGATTCTTGTTAACCAAGTCATGACTTTTGGAGCCAACCAAGTAGAGCAAGAACTCTCGTCAACCAAACCGAGTAAGAGGGCCAGTTTTAGTCATGTACCTCATTGTACTTTCCTGGTGCTCCAGAGATAACCTTGAATACAAAGTGGTTTCCATATAACCGGGCTATTGAGAGGCGTTTGGACGAGTAGACCAAGTATAAAGACAGTTCAAACCAACATTCGATAGCTCAATCGTCATACTCAATTCCTCCCCGTCTCCTTGAGTCCAGTTCAATCTACAAATCTTAGGCACTACTTGTCCTTGTCTCAATATTGGATATGACTTCCTCCCCGGTGGAAACGGCCCTGTTGCAGCGAGCCGGCTTGCTGCAACAATGGTACCAGCGCGTGGATGAAACCGGGCGAACCATGGAAACGCAACCTCTCTACATTCGGCTATGGAGTACACTGGGTGCCAAATTAGAAGCCCGTGACAGGCCCCCGATTACAGTAAACGACCTGGGGCGAGTCAGTACCAGCTCCATTGATGCTCTCCCAGTCCAAAGTCAACGGTTGCCAACAACACCCTGGGGAAGCTTCAGGGGTTTCTTTGGCAAGCTATTTACGCCAGGGTCCTGGACGTCGCTTGCCATGAAGGTCTTGAGCGCTCTGGCGCGTAGTAGCTGGCGTCATATGCAAAGGCCTGAGTCAAATAGACCGGTTATGACACTCAAGATACCACCACCTACTGCTAAAGTTGGTGGCTCCGTGTCAGCTACTTCTTCGAGTCCCGGAGAGTCCGCATGCGTGGAATGGAGTCCTGTTGACCTGGAGCCCCAATCCAACTCCCCAACGGCACAAACCAGCAGCACTGCAGCTACCTCCCAGTTCGAGGTGGAATATCGGGGCTGCTACGTATGTGACGGTGACGGATGCCCCATGCCGCAGCCAAACTTGTCCGATATTGCAGTGCCTGCGTGGGTCGATCTAGGCGATTGGACTGCACACCGCTTACAATCACCCACGGCCTACGGATTCAACAAGGAGTACGCCGCCATCAGACTTTCCGTGGCGTCAGCGGCGACAGCTGCCGCCAGCGGAGGCACGAAGGCCGTCAAAGGTGCAAGCAGGGCCGTACAGCTGCGCAGCTTCTCCGCATTGACGGGCTCCACAGGCATCTGGGCAGAATACGACTTGATGACGAGCGTTTGGCTCAGCTTCTCTGTCGTGTCGCTCTACAGGAGTTCGGGAATGCAGCCCATCATGGCCTTCCAGCAGGCAGCCATGGCTTGTACGATTCCGGACTACGCGGGAACCGCGGACGGCGAGGACCAAAAGTATGCCGCAGCGGCTCTCAAGGTTTCGGCACAAGGCTTTGGCACCATTGCCAGGCACAATGAGAAAGGCAGAGAGGGGGCAGCAATGATAGCTGCAGTCCTGACACGGCCAGGGTACGGCAGGCACACGGGTGACAAGAAGGTTGAATCCGAGAACGGCACTTTGGCGGCAACAGGCAACAGCAGATTACACAGCGGAGTCGACAGGAACACCTGGCTACATATGCGTTGGTATGACGGGGGGGTTATCCCCTACTTCATGTGCCACGACTGGTCGCTTGATTCTGGGCTCAGCCGGCTCACTAGCCAGGACATGTGTCCTCTCGTCGACTCCTGCTATGACATTACCATATGGCTAAACGACCTCTCGGACTATGCCCTGGACAGGACGATTGGCGAAGGAGGGAACTCTTTGGTCTACGCGCTCAGCCAATCCGGAGAATGCAATCCCGCAGTTCTTGCGGATTTCTGCTCCGACGTCCTCAACCGAGTATGCGACTGCGAGTGCGACTCGACACTTCACGAGAGGGCGGCGGATATTGCTGTCGGCTTCACCGCCATGTATGCCTTGGCTTTCCGATACCGCGGCCTTGAGAACGCATGGTTAGCTCGCCGTGGCGAGATTCCTGGCGTCGTGCGGAAGGGTTGGCTCATCCAGGGCGGTTCCATGGGCCGGCATGAATGGCCGCGCATGCCGTATGGCAGTGACTGGCGTCCATTGAGCACCACGCTACCGGCCCAAGTCGATTTCGGCGCCATCAGCAGGTGCTGGCGAGCGCGCTGCGGTCGACTGGCTGAGGCTGGCCCTGGATATAGCCTGGTCAACCACGTGGTGTCGAGGTTTGTTGAGTCCCGGAATCATGACGTGACGATTGTTTGCCAAGCACTTGGACAGATGTGGCGGCCGGTAGAGCCAGCCGTGCAAAAGCTGGGAGGCGACTCGGCGGCAATATACGCAACCGTGGAAATGCTGGTCACGAGCATCCTTGAATGGCCAGCCATATTCGCAGCCCCAGAGCAGGTCATGGGCCAGTGCTCAGTACGCGACAAGGTGAATCTGGAGAATACGCTTCTCGGAAGCGCCGCGTATGGCCTGTGGTGCTGCAGCACCAGTGAGACGAGTGCCTTGACACGATTCCTGACGGGTCTGGTGGCCAGCATTTCCGAGCTGACAGTTGTTGCCACATACCGCAGGATCCCGACGCTGTGGTCCGAGAACGAATTGGGGTGGGACCCTACAGAGCACATGGACTGCACACATACACACGTTGTATAAGATTCGTCTTGACTTGGTAGAATCGTTGGTGGCGCAGAGTTGAGCTCACTTGAACTCAAAGGACCCGCGTAATCACGAAATAGTCCACCGGTGAGCGTATTGTATTTTCTATATAGCGAATGGCGATTGGTTCGTGAGGTTAGCAGTCGACACATGTCTGGCTATTGTTTCCTCGATCCAGTGACGGATCGATCTGTAGCGAATGGCGATTGGTTCGTGAGGTTAGAACTTAGCAGTCGACACACGTCTGGCTATTGTTTCTTCGATCGAATGACGGATCGATCTGTAGCGAATGGCGATTGGTTCCATAGGCGATCAACTCCACGTGCTAGGCGATTGGCTCCATAGGCGATCAACTCTACTAGGCGATTGGTTCCAAAGGCGATCAACTCTACTAGGCGATTGGTTCCAAAGGCGATCAACTCGGTGGTCGACCCACTAACCATGATTGAGATTCTTCCAAGCTATGACGCCCGCCTCGATGTCATTTACGCCATGCTCAAGCGCAGCTGAAATCGTTTCGTGTCTAGCCCACGGTGGCAATGGCCCAGTCTCATCCCATTTGCCCTGCTCTTAGGCGAGGTTGTCTGGAGCGCTTACCTCGCAACCGGACATGACCATCTCCGGTTGCAAGGTAGGACACGAATCAGCAGCTTAAAAAAATCTCCTAGTTGTAGCGCACCGCATTCTACCGGCATGGGAAGGCATATAACCTATTAAGTATTTAAAGATTTTTCTTCCCCGAGTGGACTTGGACTCACCTCATCCCAACAAGATATTCCACATTATATTTCACCTTTAATCAATCACAAATCATCACAGTCCAAAATGAAGGCAGCGATTATCGTCCTCACGGCTCTTGTTAGCATTGGGCTAGCAATCCCAGCAGCGGTCGGATCAGAATCTTTAGAGAACAGACTAGAACGACGAAGGATCTGTGATTTGGAAGATCAACATTGTGTGGGACGATCTGGTAGTGGGCCCGGGAGCTGCTGCGCGGGACTCAAGTGTCAACAGGCAAATGGACGCCCGGCAGGAAATGGATCTGATGGAGTAAGTTCTTTGCTCCGCAAGCACTGTGAGATTGTACTAATACAGATTGCACGCATAGATTTGCGTGAAATAACTCCATTATCTGCGTGGGTATTCCTGAGGAAGCCTTGGCCATTGTAAGGAGATCTCCGCTAGAGTTTAATATCGGCTGGCTGGCCAGCCGTGGGCAGGATACGGTCTTTATCGATGAAAGATATAGAAGTTCCGAAAGATATATATGTCTTCCAGCGAAGAGGTCCTTGAGTGTCTGGTCATTCGGGGTATTGACGATGTAGATGTCCGTGCCGAGTTCTCCAGGCACAGAAAAGCTGAAGCTCGACTTCCCAGTGTCCGGTGGACCGTACAACCCGTTGACAGGTAGCCCCTTCGATAAGGAATATTGCGCTCGGCAAACTAGCGACGGGTGTCTAGGGCAAGGAAGCTCTTCACGTCCTCAACTAGGTGCTGTCTCTGCTCCTCATTGACGATGACAGGCTACAGTGGCCTAATAGTTTTTGTCGCCATCTTCTTCCAGCGATCGTTGCGAATTTCAAAAACGGTGGTCTTGTTCTCGATCTGGTTCAAATATCCGTCTCGACATTCTTGCAAGAATTGTCCGAGTACTTCTACTGGGCGAATAAACCAAGTAATCGAGATTTCCTCTTCTTTGCGGAATCCAGCGTCTCGGAGCTAGCCGTCTTAGTTGCCTCCAGAGTTCAAAGCCACTACACTCTACTACTCATTCGAGAATATAGAATGGATGTGGATAGTGACTATCATGGCCGTGGTATGGATGGATGTGTATCCATAATAGTTGTGAATCTACAACGTGGAATGGATTCCACGTTATTAGTACTTGAGTAATTCCTTATAATTACACCTCGGTACATCATATGTCGCCATTCTCCTTATGGCTCTGCAAGTATTTAATTAATCGTGACCGATGAAGGCACATTGATCCAGTCGCGTGGTTCCACCACCGTGCGATACGCAACCTCCCTGTTGCATTCGCCGATGCTGACGAGACGACTCTCGGCGATCCCGTACACGATACAAAGCCCAATAGCAGAACGAGCTCACTGTCATCTGTTGTCGCAGTTTGTTCTCGTTCCGCAGTCGGGTCGATCGCAAGGTTTCATGGGCTTCCTGCTGCCATTGCTGCAAGCGAATATCGAGGTTACTTCTGAACATTTCCATTATGCATTCAACACCTGTGCATTAGCATCCCTCAACAATCATGTCTATAGACATTCTATGCATGGTCAAAGAGCTCCTGCGCTGTCATCTGTTATCAAGGACCTCGACTGCAATCGAGTCCAGATTCTTGCCTCTATCCTTTTGTGTAGCGTTTTCGAGAATATAGGAACTGTGAGCTCCAAGGTATCGGGCTGGGCAGATCACATTGCCGGCGCTACGCAACTCATCCAAAATGAAAACTTCGACTCCTTAATGTCGACTGATATCGGAAAATCTATATACGGAGCCTCACGCATAAAGATGGTTGGTGGATGAACAGGCCATAGGCGACAGCGATACACTATCCGGCGAACAACTAGTGACGGCAATTTCTGACATGAATAGTTTTGCGCATCAGCTACTACGCAAACACGATACTCGGAACTCTCATTCAACCGGACAACTGCTCGCCATCATTCGACAGTTTCGGGCACTCGGGGACTGTTGTGTGGAGGCCACGCGAATGGGAGAAGGAAGTGCCCGACTCAGGTGCTGCATCAGCACGAATGAGCTCGGGTTGCTTACACGTCTACTCGGATTTCATTACCGCGAATGCTTGGAATTGCGTGAGGATAGGCCGTCTCATCCTTTCTAACCTAGTAATCCGCTGTGCGTCACGCACGACAGCGTCGGAATCCGATGATTTGAGCTTACATACCGCGGTCGCTATCCAAGACTGTACTGAGATGCTAGCTGATATTATAGCCTGAGTTCCCTTCATGTTTGGCTGCTTGAGAGACTGTATTCCTTGTACGCCTTTCAGTTTCCCATGCGGGAATAGAGCAAGTCGGAAAGGTCTAGGTTGCTACTACACCAGCCAAGTCTTGTCAGCCGTCGTCGACAATCCGTATCCATCAATTCGGCAGAGATTGTGGATAACGAGCCAGCTAAGCTACATTAAATCGACATATGGGATCGACTGTTATACACGATCAAGTTACGTGTCTTGAAATACTAGCTACCTTATCTAGAACCGTCTGGCAATTTAGCTGATCTGTATTATACGCCGTTATATTCCGTTCAACCCTACAAAGCTCCCCTACTCTCAATTGCGAGCTTTACGACAGGATGCTATGGAACGACATCATACGTTACTTCCGGACCGACGGTATGAGCAAATCCAGGGCCGCGATAATTGAAGCTTCAATCGCAGGGAACTCTAGCGTAATTAGCATACGCCAAGACGCCAACGAGAGCTGGCGCCTCGTCTTGAAACACGATACCCCATCTATCCCGCGTGATGCATTAATCTACCGTGGGGCCTCTGGGGTCAGCCGCCGGATGGTAAACCCCCACTCACTCAGCTGGACAGCAAGTGATGAGCTGCTCAGTTGATCATCACGTAAGTCGGGGAGATATTACATAGTTCCGATCTGCCCGGGCCAGCTTAGGGTCTTGTCACAATCGCATCATGCTCAAGCACTAATGACGAGGCGGCGATAACGATAATTATGGTGATCTTTAATGACCCAAACAAGGGGATTCCCAGGCTGTAGTCCTGAAAAGAGTAAACTGTGAATGTTTTGGTGGAGTTTACATCACGATGGGAGCTCATACAACAATTGAAAATATTTATGTTATTCCCAAGAGTTGAACATACGCCCAAATCTCTCAATATCCTGATTTTAGTGCTATTTCGAGGATCATGCAGTATAAAAACTTTTTTTCGCCTGTGACGTCTTCAATTTGGGTCTCTAAACGCCGTACAGGGGAACGGCTCGCCTCGGATGCATTGATTATGACGAAGTGCTCCTACGCCAAGCTTCCCAGAACGTGTCTTCCGAAGCCAGGCTCTACATCATGCCGGGCTACTCCAAAATCGATGATCAACAAGGATGACCGAGGTTCGTGACGATTTCATCAACGTCGAGAGCTGTCCGATTGGCCGGATCATATGTTGCTGATCTTCGAAACCTGCTGCTGGATAGTCACTGTACCGCGATTCGGCTGGTAAACATCAAGGACTGAGTGCAAGCTGACCTGCATCGCCTATTCAATGGGGTATTGACAAGGTGGCCATGCTTCAAGAAGAGAAGGAGACCGCCTCAAGGGTCGTGAAACTGAAGTGGAGGTCGGAGCACTTTAATTTCTACCTTGCCTTGGCCCATTAAGTTGCAGCTCCCCTCCCCGTTCAACATATACGTATAGCTAGGACTAGGGTCCTTTGAACCCCACGCAAAGTGATTGAAGACTCGACTACGGGTTGAGGGGCGGAGGAATTGAACCCAACCGAGAATGGGACAGAGAAGAGACTTGAAACAACGACAATGCTTGCCGTGCGTGTGAAAGGGAACGGTGCGTAGATAAGTTCACATGATGTAACGCTGCGATAGATGCAGTACGTTACGGTTGTTCCACGAAGCCATCTTGCACGAATTGGCTCAGAGTTCATAAACCAGGAATCAAGTCAAGCCAAGCCCATACGAAAGCTTGGTTTTGCAGAGTTATCATGATTCGGTTCCACGGCACGAGCTGCGACGGGTACGTGGATCAGTCCCAGTTATCTACTTGAATCCCGATTCCCGAAGTAGATGGCTCCCTGACATCTCATGCTTGCCATCCACATACCTGTGACTACCCAGGTTCGAAAACAACGATTGAAAGTCAAGCAGAACCAACGAACATCCCAGTCTATACAATACGTAGTCGTAGGCTCCCACTTAATCACCGCCTGAGATGACGTTTAGGGAACAGTGTTGACGACTGGTAGCTTGACATCTGCATGTGTGTCGAGTCAGAGCCGCGAGGACGCATAAACACTGCGCATCTGGTAACGCCAAAGGCACATAGAGGCCAAGGTGCCATAAAGTGTTCAATGATCGGGACATCTCGATGCCGGCCGTAGAAACATACTCATGGGATTGATAATTGAACGCTTTTGATGGCAATCGGAAGCTGCGCGGAATGTCCGAATCATGACATAGACAATGCGAAGATCTCCTGTAGCGGGAGAGCTGATAATCAAGAGGTCCGATTCGAGGATCCGTTGGGCATAAGGAAATGCAGAAATTCCAGTCCTCTGGAGGGCGTGAGGATATTGACATGCCATTGAACTTGACAATTCAAACGCAAGGAAATCTATCGCTCGGGTACGTCGGGCTTCTCGAATACCTGTCGGGCCGTAGAAGCCATCCCGTCTCCACCATGTCGCGAGTCAACCTGGAGAGCTTGTTTCATCCGAACTTTTCTGCAAGAATTCATCCCATCTACCCTGGTCTTCTGGAGTCCGGTCCATCGCTACTAGGTGGAGCTCCAGTGATCAAATCCCGGCTATGGATGAGAAGTATCTCGCCTGGAAGTCAAGAAGCAGCTGCACTTGTCATGGCTGCAGGGTCAGACCTCGGGGTTTCAGAGTCGAACGGCGCTTTATGCTTCTTCGATCCCCACAAGTCTTCAACATAGATGCAAGGGCATTCAAGATGCATGGATACGCTTGGTTGGAAACATTGGTCTTTTTGCGAGTCTGGGACGAATTCGGTGGATATGCCATCGCGAGGTGATCCTGCCGCTGCTGATACTCCATCACGGCCATCTGCAATCCCTACATGTGAAATTTGGTCAAATGTGCTGGTATAAAGAGCACAGGGCTCCTCGTCTTCATGTCATGAGAGATTCGGTTCATCAAGCAGCATCTTCATCCACCAGTCTTTCCCGTACGCGTTCCTCTCGTCTGGACGAGATTACGTTCTTTTGTCTGTTTACTGTCACTTTTCCATTCTTTATCCCTCGTTTCAGGTAAAAAACTACAGCTTCATTAACCATGATTCCCAAAACGCTCCTTGTCGCCGCCTCCCTGGCCACTGCAGCCGTAGCTGGAGTCGTCGAGAGAGCCCCCGTCTGCGGAGCTCCGGCTCCCGACGATGAGCACCTCAAGCAATTCGCCGAGGGAGGGATCCATGCCCGTCAGTCTGATAACGGAGACCGGATCGTGATTCCCACCGTCATTCACGTGGTGTCTGAGGATAACACGCTTGAAGGAGGTCGTCTCAGTGTATGTAAACCAAGGGCTCTGATCTATATCCGTGGCAAAGACAAGACCACCCATTCGGGCGAGTAAGGGCTAAATTTATCGTAGGAACAATCCGTGAGGAACGAAATGGACATCACCAATAGGCTATTCGAGCAGTCTGGAATCTCTTTTCGAATTGACGACATCATTTACACCCAGGACCGACGGTTGGCAACCTATGGGCATGACGAGGGCAGGGCGATGAAGGACAGACTACGCCGGGGCGACTTCAACACTCTCAACATATACTACGTCCGAAACTTTGCCTCCAGAGGCACAAAAGGAATTTGCTCGTACCCACCTCGAGGCCCCGGCGCTCCCTTGTGGTTCGACGGCTGCGCAGTCGCCTCTGATACTGTCCCGGGCGGACCCAGAGAGAGAATCAACGGCGGCAACCCCGAGGCAGAACGGCGCAAGAATGACCCGAATGATCTTGGCATCACCAAGGTCACGGGGCACGAGATTGGCCACTGGCTCGGTCTACCTCACACCTTCTCCCAGAAAGGCCTCTGCGAGAGCTTCATCGACACTCCCCCCGAGTCGGGTCCCGCGCAAGGGTGTGCTCCCGGACAGAATCTCTGCCGAGTCTCGTATGAGGAAGAACTCCTTCTCAATACCAACGTTATGAGCTACGCGTGAGTCAAGGCTATCTGGGCAAAAGGTCGTGGGGCTGATACTGACAATGACGACAGGTCTTGCGCCGACCAGAAATTCACAAATGGCCAGATGCAGGTCATGAGGTCAGTCTGGGACAGCCGCCAGCAGATTACGAGTATGCGAACTGGCGGTGGCCAGGGACCGCCCCGTCGGCCGGGCTTCAGGAGTGGTCCTCAGCGAGATGGCGACAGGCGATTCCCTACGTGGATACGTCGCCCTACTCGCCTCTGGGGCAGATCGACGGCGACAGAGGATGAAGGTGCCGATGAGGCCAACGACTTCTCCGACGCCATTGCTGTCGATTCATCTGTTCAGACCGAGGAGCTAGTATCCCGGCAAGAAGAAGCTCCCGAACTTGATGCTGCCAAGCCGTCCGAGGGAGTTGCCAACGACGAACCACTCCCAGATCAAGTCTCTCAAGTGCCCGAAGGCAGCGTCCTTGTCTGGAACAAGACGTCTGCTGGCCCAGAGGCTAACAAGACGGTCCCAGAAGGGGAGATTGAGATCTTTACGCCCATCAGTGCGAACCCAGGCGCGTTCTTGCCTACGAGCACGCCGACGAACAATGTCGTTGTCAACTTTTAGATCGCTGTCTCTTTGTGGATCCAGACGATTCAATTGCGAACTCTAGGATCGAAGACATTGCTCCTGTGCTTGGATTGTTGTGTGTCCCTTACCTTTCGTTACAGAGGAAACTCACCTGTATAAACATTCAATAGACGTGCTGTGTTTTGATGACCTTTTGTGAACAGACCCTGAACAGGACCCAAGATGGATACGTTACTTTTCTCGGGCCACTGTTCGATATCTTTGGGGAGGATCAGGTCGACTGCACAGTCAGTTGACGGTGACATCCCGGCACGTAGGCTCATTCTTGCACCAAACCCATCTACGTTGCATGGGCCCCCTTTCTGGGATTCTTGCAGCCGGCAGGGATGCCCCAGGTTGACGCCAGTACACAAAATGAGATGAACGAAGGGCGCACGCTGGACACAACGGATAGAAAGCATCTCGACTCTGGCATGGATTTGCGTTGGAGGTGACAAGAAGTCGTAAGGTGGTAATTATACCGTGGAAAGTCTCGACATGCCCACACACTTTACTATGATCTGACCTCAAAACATTAAACGTCGAGTTAGGAGCAAGCCAACTGAGCCAGCATGACTGCAGCTCATCCGCATGCCCCTTAGTGGAAACACTGTCCGCCCCCAATTCTCGGATCTACTGGCTTTGCAGGCAGATTCAATTGACGCTTGTGAGTTGCGACTGGTTACGATTGTCGGGTTGAAGTTTAAGAGAGAGCGCCTTGTTATCCCGTGGTAATGATCGTGTGCTTCGGCCTCTAATGCGCATCGTCAAGACTGCCAGACTTGAGGCAAATCCCCGCATACTCTCCGTGAGAATCAGGACCGCACGTGGACCAACAGGATTTGGGGGCCAATCGTCCTTGTCGCTTTCATGTCGCCATTGGGGGCAATCGTCTCCCTCCTCCGACATTGTCCAGGAACGGTGAGGCTTTTACAGCTCTGTAGCGATCTTAGCTACCCGCATGCTCGAGTTGCAGATATCGGTCCCTGAAAGGAGCTCTCCCACATCGGCTCGTTGCAGATTGTCCATACCAAACGGCAGCGACACAGAAATGATGGCTTCATCAACCACTCCAAAGCCAACACTGTTGCTGATTCAGGGCTCCTTCCAGCTTCAAGAAGTGTACGCAAAGCTCGTCAAGACCCTCGAGGCTTCTGGCTTCAGCGTCATCCACCCTGCGCTCCCAAGCATATCCGGCCACGACGACCCTGCCTTCTCATCCCGAACACTTGCCGACGACGCGCGCGTCATTCGGCGCGAACTCGAGCAATTAGTCGAGGAGCAGAACAAGACCGTCTTCGTGCTGATGCACTCTTACGGCGGGCTCGTCGGTGGCGAAGCCATCCCCGAGGAGCTCAGTCGCGAGGCAAGGCGACGGGCAGGAAGCGCGGGCGGAGTCATTCATCTCTTTTACTTCGCCGCCGTCATCCTGAGCCCGGGACAATCGGTCCTCGGAGTCTTCGGAGAGTCGCCGAATACTCACGTCAAACCGGACGGGCGCTTCAGGATTAAGAATGCGGCGGATGCCCTCTATGGCGACCTCCCGCGTGACGAGGCATTGCACTGGGAGTCGAAAATCGTCGATCAATCGTACGCGGTGCAACAGACGCCAATTACTCAAGCGGCATACATGTATATCCCGTCCACTTATGTCGTCTGCGAGCTGGACCAAACAGTTCTCCCTCAGTATCAGCAATCGTTTGCAGAGACGGCAGGATCGAGGGTGTTGAGGATACGGGCTGACCACTCGCCAATGCTAGGTCAGACGGAGGGTCTTGTGGACTTGATATCATCGACCGTGGAGCAGGTAGTTGGATCGACTTAGCAAATGATCGGAAGCAGGACATTGTTCGTTCTACGATTCACGGGTTCTGAAGGCGCCTTTGCTACGCAGGGTGATGAGAACGGTTCCAATAGATACTCACGCCTCAACACATTGTACATCACAGTGTCGAGCCCTCGAGTCACCTCCAAGACCATGATTACCTTCCTCTTCGTAATCCCAGTGGTGAAGCTAAGCGAGCCTCGCCCAGAGGTGGCAGCATCGCCAGCAAGTATCTCGAATCGCCTCGCTCCAGGTGTCTCTGTCTGAGTGGCTGCAGTGCCTAGGCGAAACATCGACGCCGCCGACTCGTTGGACCGAAAACCGCTGGAGCGGCATTTCTGGCTCCTCTCACATGGCCGCGGTCGCTTGGCACGACGCACCTTATTCCTCCGAAAGACATGGTGTCGCTCCGAGGGCAGCCCAGGGGCTCGGCGGATCCGCGCATGCGCTTCTCCGAAGACAGACATGCCCGGGTTCCCTGGAGAAGGCCCATGGCATCCATGGCCATGCCATATCTGTCCGGTCTCGGCAACGCCAGGTGACACGCGATGGAGTCCCGAGGCGCTCGGGTGTAACATGCGGCACGGTGCAGTGCCAGCAAAGAGGTACGACAGCTTGGAAGGGTGAACTGGACTGGCAAATGAGGCGACGTGTAATGGAGTGGACCGCGCGTGGAATTCATTCTTGCTTCCTCTGCCTGACTATATTGATTCGCTTCTCCGGTTTTTGAGCAAAGCACATTGGCCGTCGATATTGCGTGCCAAGACCTGAACCATCTTGTTCATACCCCCGGTCTCTCTTCCTCTCGTCCATTCACCAGCAAGGGGCGCCTCCATTTACACTTTGCGTCCGAACTCGCATCGCAGTCTTGCTGTCCTCATTCAAAGCGCAGGGGCGTGGAATCCATGGAAACCCAAGGCTATGGGAAAGTCCGCCTCTGCCTTTCCCGTCTCCTCCATCGTTCTTGCGTCCAGGCACAGCAGATACGATCGCTGCGACGTGCCATCGAGAACAACGCTCAAGACGACACCGTCGTCCTCGTCTGTTCCACCCGGTCGTGGCACGAACACCGGCTCGCCAGGCGTATGCGCTCGCGGGCCACTCCACAAGACCGCCTCGCGTGTCTCCAGGTCGGTCTTGACAATCGAGTCCATGAACGTGCTGAGGCCACGATTACACATGCCGTAAACGTAGCGATACGGTCGGCCGGCACGGCCAGGGTGAATACTCGACAACTCCCCCGAGTGAGGACTGGCAATGGAAAAGACTTGTTCGGCAATAGCCGAGGCTGCTTCCGCGCGGGTCTGAGGACCATTGGGTATTCTAAAACGGTAGCGCACGTGGCGGCTGTGCGATGTCTTGTAGCGACCGTCATCGCGGAACTGCTGCATGGCGTCGTTGCGATCCAGGATGACATCGTAATACAGACCGGCCATGATGTCTGCGTTGTCATACATGGTATGGTCTAGGAAGATGTCGGTCTGCGATTCGCCGGACTCGTCTTTAACGTGTTCCTCGAAAGCATTGACCGAGTGGAAGAAAAACGCGGCCGGGGTGGAAAAGCGAGCAATCATTCCCTTGCCATGCTTGCGGTCAATGACCATCCACTGACACCGCCGGCTCGCATCAAAAGGTTTGATAGCATCGACGAGGTTCCGCTCCCACATGATCTTGACTCCATTCCAGGCGAAATGAGTCGACGGCACACAGATGACGAGGTAGTTCGCCGTCAGGAAGAAACTATGCATGTACGCGGCCGGCAAATCAGGTTCCGAGATGGTGGCCAGGATATCCGTCGTGCCGGTCAACGCGTTGACCCGAAACACGCGATAGGTCGCCGTCCGGCCAAAAGCCAGGTTATAGTTGAACCAGTCGCCAGTTTCGCGGTCCTGTTGGGCATGGGCGCAAGAGAGAACACCTTGAAGCTGGGGATGCAGGCGCTGCTGGTTCACAAAGCCCAAGGGCTCCAGCGTGTCGGGGTTGATTGCCTGCAGGGCGCAGTGGTCTGTACTGATGGAGATGCTGTTGACTCCCGTGCGATGACCGCTCTGGGGTGTTCCGCGCGGGTCCTTTGACAGACCCGGAAAGTTCGGCAGGCAAGCGACATTGTTGTTCAACTGACGCGGGACAAAGAGGCTCATGAACTTGGCAAAGATGCCAATGCAGGGATCGGCTCTCTGCCCAAACGAGGTGCTGGAGCGCCAGCCGGACTTCTTGATCTGGGCAACGTGCTCTTCTGATTGACGGCGAGACGAGTAGACAACGGTGACTTCTCCATCTTGGGCGTCACCGCCGCTGGCACCGCCGCCCGAGGCGATAATCTCAAACTTGTGCGTGTGCGCAAAGCCGTCGAACCAATGTGACACACGATGTGTCCCTCTAGAAGTGTCTTCGACACTGCTCTGCCCCGGGCCCGTGCGATAGAGCGATCCCGCCGCCCAGGCAGGGATCGTTCCTTGAACCCGAAGCTGCAGCGGCCCTCTATGCTCCTCGAGGCCGTCGAACTGGGGCATGATGTCAGCATCGCGAAGAAAGAGGCTCCTGACCTTCACGCTGAGGCACGGCGTGAGGAGCCCGACCTGGGAAGGACCTTACTCCTGCGTGGTTGGGCCAGTCTTTCCAGGATTCATTTTCAATGTTGCGGAGAGTTTGTTTTCGGTCCTCGGCCTCGTCTTCAGCCGAGCGATGGATCACACCAGACTCGTTGAGCTCCATCTTGCAGGAGGTGTAAGATGCGTGATGCAAAGCACACGATGGGAAGCGGACCGAGAAGAACCAAGATATCTGGCCCAGATTGTGCAGATGATCAAATACGGCATGACATGGCCGTGATGGGATGAAGAAGAGTGAATCGGAGCGCAACGCAGACTGGACAGGTGGGCGCGTTGGTATGATATTGGCGAAGTGAGTCTGTGATGTTTGCAGCTGCTGCCGGCAGCTGACAGCGGCCTAGATTCTGGCTCGTTGACGCAGGCTCTGTGACGACTGCTCAATAACAGCTGCCACCAGCTGGCGATGCGAGCTGCGCACCTCGCAGAGCGGTCAAAACAAGATTCTCAGACATGCCGAGGCACTGCCCAACAAAGTCGCACAAGAGCTGTTCTTGGAAGGCCTGGTGCCATCCGAAGTCTGCTGAGTTAAGATTGGCCTTGGCCTGCCTCGCTCACCCTTGGCGATATCTCTAAAACATTGACTGACAGCACTGATAAGCAGCAGCCGACCCTTCAAAGTCACTGGCCTCTAGACGACGAGCAGTGGGTTCAAGAGTCTCTGCTGGCTCTTTGGCGCAGCGCGCATCCTTACCACGGCTGCCGAAAGATCAGCGAACCAAAGGATCCCCATCACACCAAGAGACTGGTTCGGGCCGGTATCCATTTGTACGACAAGAGACGACGACCACTAATCCCAAGCCTGCTGCGGAAGGCCACATCGCCAAAATAGTCGAAGATTTTGACACATGGCTCCATCACAAGCGAAGCCCCCAGCATTTCCTCTTCGCCATGGTCTAAGCAGGACTTTCGGTGACGGGCTTGTCCAGTGCCGAAGATCCTCGTTCCATGGTTCCATCGCCGTTGAATCACATTATTGCAGCTCCAGGCTTTGCCCATTCACGTAAGGTATGTATATGTAGAGTTGGCAGACAAAGGTGACAGTGGGTTTCACAGCGCGATTGGTGCTGAATGCCTTTTCTGGCTTATCTCTAGAAGTAACAGTTCAGATTCTGCTTCCAGGCGCGAGATATTCCGCGAGTACCAGAGTTCCGCCGCAGTCGTGAAATAAAGACGAGCATTGGGCTGGCTCTTTGGCCGTCTTCGCTGTAGTCATGGAGTTTGTTGAAGGTCCGCGACGCCTTTCGTATTGCAAGCTACATCAAAGCAGAGACGAGCGAGCACAGTGCAGGGTCCGAGATCTGCCCCAGAATATGCAGCGTGCACAAGGTCGAACTTTGAAGTAATATGGAAGAACATCGAGGTTCGAGAACTCTTTCGGCAGTCCGGGGCCGAAAGGGCGTCGCCTAAGCTGACGAATCTAATTTTGGCCAATTAATCCATTTGTGATCTGAGAGTCATGTGCTTCCTTGCAAGTCGGGCCAGAGCTATGTTGTTATTGACCCATTGGCCGACGGTCTGCAAATCATAGTTTCGCATAGGATGAGTGGATGAGGATGCATCTGCAACATAATGCACGCATTACTTTGACTGTGCGACGCGCAGCACGACCTCGGACGGTTCGATAGAAGGCCATGCTCCGGCGTACGTTTGTAGTTGCATCCTGTACTTCACATGTAACCAGGGGTGCTCCAGCTCCAGATTTCCTGCCAGCGGTTGTGGCAGTGCTTCCTATCGATGGCTCGTGACCAAGGTTCCCGGAACACCGCAGCCCTTTGGCCCGTCATCACCTGTGGTAGGATGCAGATGTCCAGGGGTAGAGAGTGAATGATGTCTTCATACAGACATGTCCGTCGGAGGACCGAGCGTACAAGCTCAAAAGCTTGATGATAGCAATGAAAGCCTGCCTTGGGACGTGTTTCGGTTGAGGTTCTTGTCAGGAATCGGCGATACTTGGGGCCTGGCAGAATGCTTCTGAAGATGCTCAAGGTACTGACGAATCTGCATTTCGCCTCCATGAGGGTTCTCATGATGGAAAAACCGAAGGGTCGGAGAGAAAGTCGTCAATAGCTCTCTTCCTGGCGCCATTGACTGCGGCAAGATTTACGTTGGCGCTGTTGCGAGGATTGGCTGGCAGCTCGCTTACGCGGCCGGCAACTCGGGCTAAGAGGAAACGCATCTTCTCCAGCTCGGCCTCGACTGGGCCATTGCGAGAATTCAGGTTCTCCTGAATGCCGGCGTCAGGGACGTCTGGTGTCGAGAACGGCTCAAGAGCTGCCTTGAGTCGGCGGAGCCTCTCATTTTTCTGCTTCAAAATCTTGCGTTGCTCGTTGAGCTGCGCAAGTCGGGATACGGCATCGACATATCGCCTTGCCTCCAGCGGAAAGTCGTCGGCCTCCTTTTCCGACGGCCAGGATGGAGCAAGAGACTCAATTACATCGTTCTCAACTACAATAACGGCTTCAGTCATGTGTTCTGAGTGGGTGCGGCTAGATGACGCCTCATTCTGGACATACCAAGGTCAAGGTCCTTTGAGATGGCACCATCCACTTGGCCCTCGGCGTCGATTTTACGCTCCGCTTCGCGCGAGTAGGCGTTGCTAATCTGCTCAGCCACATGCCGACTGGCTTGAGGAGCGTAGACGCGGCGGCAATGTTGCTGGATTGTCTGATTCAAGGCAAAGACGACGTCTTCTAGAACCGAAGCTGGGATGGGATGCTCGGACGCGTCGTTCGAGTCTCGCCATGACTGCGATGGTGAGAGTGCATGAGCAAGCAGGTTGACTTGAGCAGCGAGGAACGCTTGCTTCAGAGACGGAATTGTGGGTGTTGGTGTAGATGTGGCCATGGCTGTATTTTTCCCAAAGGCGGGAATCACAAGGGGATATCTGGAGAATGAGCCGCGAGCGTCAATCGCGTCGTTGAAGTTGGATGACCGTACATGCGTACTGTGCTTATTAAAGTATATGCACTGTCTTTTGTCCGAGAAATTTGGCGGCTTACCGCAGTTGGGCGGGCCTTGATATGCGTCGAATGATTACTTAAGCGTACAGTGCGCAACATTGTTGCCCTACGCAGCTGGATTTCCACCTGGACATAACGTAGCTTATTTCGTAGAGCTGGCCAATATCGACATCAAAGCAGCAGCAATTATCATCGAGAATCCCGTCGTTTCAATATTCTCAAGGCGAACGAGCATGGCTGCTTTTGGTACCAAGAGTCATCCTCCGCCCTTGTTTCAAATCTTACCATGATCCATCCAATGCCAGTTAGACACAATGCTGACAACCGCCGCCAATCGATTCGCCGGTTCATCACGGAGCTCGAAACGGAGGCTGGACCAGACGGAAGCAGGATGCCGAGGCAGAGCATGGTGCTTTCTAGAGCCGCGCAGGCAGTGGGCCAAGTTCAAGCCCATTCTCGGTATTCGGCACGCTGGCCTGACGTGGGAATATTGGCGTGGAATCCATCTTCAGCCGTCAGTCACCCAACTCACACGACGGGCGCCAACCCGTTAAATAGTCGCCATCTCGCACGTCCTGATGGCCAGGACAAGGTAAAAGTCTGAAAGAACATGACTGTATAAGGTGGTTCTGTCGATCTTTGCCCATCTTTCGGCAAATCTTCCATGGAACCATGAACTGCTTGAACAGGCGACGCAATCCCAGCTCTGACACGAATTTTGCAGACAACAGTCACGCGCCTGGAACGACGTCTATCTCAGACCGAATCAACGCTTTCACTGCTGTGATACCGTCACCGTCTCCCAGTCCAGTGCGACAAGGGTTCGATGCGGCCCTCGCCCGGCGTACCAATGAAATATCCGGCGGTCGCTGTGACGAATGAGTTTACCCAGCCATTTGCGCGAGAAAATGCGCAAGTTCAACCGCCTTCGAACAAAACAAAAGAGAAACTCGCGCACTGAGCTGTCAATGCTTTACCGAATTGGTGGCGCGCGATTTTCCAACGATCCGAGCTCACGTCCATCCTCATCCTGAGTCCCGACAACCATGTCCGACCAAAAGAGCGCTCGAATTTGCGATCTTGGCTAACAACTGCCACTCGGCCCGCTGCATTGGGCAGTCGTGCTGGGACCATTATCGCTGGTGGTTTGTGCTCTCTTTTGTCTGGCATCACGGCAAACCTCGCCCCGCGTTTCGCTCTTCGGCCTCGCCTCAACCCGCCGTTGGCCCATAAGCCCGAGACCCTGGGCCTTCAGCCTCAAGCCGTAACTAGACACCGCAGTGTTTGTCCGTCATCGAGTCCCTTCGCGACAGGAGTTCCGGCCGGAATGACAGCCAAAAGCGTTGCGGATCGGCGGCATGTCTCTTGGAAAACCCGCCCATGCTGCTTTTCACCAATTCGCCCCCAAATACTCAGCCATCACGCAAGTCTCACTTTTCGCCGCCACGCGCTTGCATACATTCACCATGGGTCGCAGAGCATCTTGGGAAAGCAAAGTGGAAGAACCAGTTGGCTCTACCAATGACCACTTTGGACGGACGCGCCATCTTGCGCCACCGCCTGATGTTCAGAACCAACTGCAGCATTCACAGGGTTGACTTGAGAGCGAGTCGCGCATCAGCATAGGCTGAGTGTTGGTTTTTGCTGTATGGACACCACCTTTGTCCAATGAGATTCAGCGTAAATGACAAATGCCAGGCCCTGAGTAGACACGGTTCTCGGCCGCGCGTGCTTACCTGCTCCGATGATGCAGCTTCTGCCAAGGCCCGGACCACAACAACCACTCATGCGCAACGACGACAGGCGCAGGGCGCAGCAGGCCGGATGGCTGACCAGGGACGCCGATGTTGGACGTGCTGTTGGCTCGGTTTCGCTCGCTACCCGTCTCTTCGCGGGGCTCCCTGCTGGCAAACTGATACAAGGACCATTGCAATCCACAGCTGCAACATTGCCCGAACCGCATAGTTGCTGGGCGAAACGCGCGGACAAGCCGTTTGGTGTTCAATTTACGACGACAAAGCGTTTTCGTGCCGGCTTTTGCTATCAAGCGCGAACTCGGCTGCTGTCACCAAGTCCGACCTCGCGAGTATGCCAATGGACGAAATCGCCTACTAGTATATGAAAGGCTCAGGTGCCCCAGGGTTTCACGAGGCTCTTGTGTCAATCAATTTCTCTCCCGTCATCTCATCGAACCACCGAGTCGAGCAATTTCCTGCATGGGCTGAATCATCTCCACCGACTTCATCGCTATCCTCACTTTGCCTGTGGCGATCTCACCTCTCCTTCGATAACGCACCGACTTGGAAAAAATGGTTGTCGTTGATCGGCCGCCGGCCAATGCCTTTGTGGCGTATGCGCGTCGCATTTATAATCCCGTCGGCTTCTCCAAGGGATATAACTTCATTCTCTGGTTCATCTTCGGCGGCGCGCTGACGGGCTTTGTCCTGGCTCGCTTCATGTTCCTGAACGTTGACGGTATATTGTGCGGCCCTAATCCAGGTGGTGCCCTTCCGGGCGAGTGCTATTACTACAAGCAAGGCATCGCGAGAATCGGCATCATCCTGCATCTGGCTGGTATCCTACCAGCCGGCTTGCTTGCTGTCTTTCAGTTCGTGCCAGTTATCCGTCACAAGGTGCTCATCATACATCGGATCAGCGGTTACATCATCATCCTATTGTCCATCGTCGGCGTCGTCGGCATTTTCTTGGTAGCCAGGCACGGGCTGGGCGGTGGCCTGGACATGCAAAGCGCAATCGGCTTCGGCGCCATCGTCTTTGTTGTTTGCAAGGCCATTGCATTTTACAACATCAAGGTGCTTCAGATTGAGCAGCACCGTGCCTGGATGCTACGCGCTTGGGTCATTGTATGTTAAACTCTCTCCTCTCACATCATATTTGAGTGAGAGAGAATACTAACATTTCGCAGGCAAGCTTCATCATCACCATGCGCATCATGGGTTCCATCATGGCGAACATTGTCGGAAGAGGGGGAAGCGAATACTACTCCGTGACGCCCTGCTACGTTGTCGACAATATGTTCAGGGGCAACCAATCGGCCGTCGAAGGCTATTATCCTGACTGTCGAGCCTACTACTCGGGCGCCAATCCGAACGTCCACGTCACTGTACATGCCGACATCACCACCAGCCGACCGGATGAGACGGCCACAGCTTTCAATAAAAGCTGGGGACCCAGCGCTTTCCTCGCCATCTTGATCCACACCTTGGCTGTCGAGCTGTATCTGCGCCTCACCCCGGCTGAGGCAGAACGCTTACGCCGCGTCTCTTATCAACGACAATTGGAGGCCGGCATGAAGAAACCTGGCAACGCTGGACTGACGGTGCAGCGATTGGGAGATGCTGAACCCTGGTTCCCCGAGAAGCGATTACAGGTCACGGGATCAGGATTGCATCCTGCCGAAGGTCAGGAAACGTCCTATGATCTCCTGAGGCCTTCGAGTGCAGGCCGATAATGCGGCAAAGCTCGGCGGGGGCGGTAGTCGTCTCTGCTTGCATATTCGCGGCGAGAAAGACGTGGTTTTCCTCTCGATTGATGACCATTTTGCTAGCAATGCACGGATCTTGGATCGTTTGGTCCTTGGCTCGGCCGAAAAGGATAGCGTGATGTTTTGGGCTTAGAGATCTAAATGTCTGGTGTTTGCAGCATGACGGGACGATCTGGATGCGGATCAGAGGATACAGAACTCCTGCATCTCCCATTTTAGAGAACGATAATAGACGAAGCAAGATACAAATGGCTGACATCCCGGGCTTCTGATCCGATCCTCACTAATTGCGCAGGAATTTCATTCCGATTAAGGTCAAAGCCCTGAAACGAGATTACGGAAGATTCCTGCTGTTTTAAGTTATTCAGTGATTTCATTGAACGAGGTAATCTGGCGTCACCAAGCGAAACCCGCACCCTAGGTCGAGCGCATTCTCAAACCTGAGAATTTGGCTCCACGCCTGGTACGAACGCGTCCCCATGACGAATGGCACCCTGATAGCACGGCAAGTGGACTCTCCGCTGGCAGCGGGAGAAGACGGATGGGAAACCCACAGAAGGATCGTTAAATACCCATGTTCCCGTCTTTGACAAGGTCGATTCCTTAAACTTGTCAAGGATGGCGTTCGAGGTACGCCGGCAGGGTCCGTTGGATTTGAGACTGGGATCAGAGTTGCAATCAAGTATAGGAGCCGGTAGGGCGGGATTCGCGGAAGGCGTCGGCATAGAAAAAGCCTATTTCAGACGGGCCAAGGTGCACCAATCTTGAAAGGAAAGATGGCGACGCCATTAGCTCTCGCCACGGTTCTCGAAGGATGGGAATCCTTCATCGGGCATCTCCGTGGACGCACCCAGATTGATACGCATACCGGGGGCCGAGAACCTGTATAACATGATCCTTGTTGTCCGGCATGGTAGACAATCCTTACAGCCCGGTAGGGCTGGTGATGGCTGCTGAGATTTTCGCAGGTGGATCGTGTCCTCGGGCTACTCGTTGTCGTGTTCCCCGAGGCATCAGTGGGGGCAAGGAAGATCATCACAACTTCTCAGCAAGACCCGCAGAATATCCGCATATATAGTATGCACTATGCAGTGGCTCATAGTAATAACCTAACTTAGGAGTCACAACCTTCATCGAAGAGCACCCTGGCTCAATGATTGCACGGGTGCTTTGAGTCTCGTCACTCGAAAGACACCGCTTTTACTTTCAGCCGATTGTGCCTTCTGGTAACCTCTTGACGACCCGGCCTTGTTCGATTTGAATTGGCCGAGAATAACTCGAAATCCTTCAACTTAAACCAGTTGTACACAGCCCTGTAACGTGAAAACTGCATGTCATCACATGGACTGTCGTGATGTATTGCGGTGCATCTAAGCTTGAATCCGCGCTGCCCGCGGAGGGCAGTGGAGGAAGGTTCCTTTGCGCCGTACTTTCTGCTTGGGTTTTGCTGCAAGGATAACGTATAATCACGTCAAGTAGAAAGGAACGTGGAACTCTAGAACCTGCGATCAAGCACTTGATGGCCCTGGGCATAACATGTCACAGCCCCGTGCCTGAGTCCAACCACAGTAGACCTTGAACGAATGAACACCGACCAGACAGCAGCCCGTAGTTGGAAAAGGCCACCAAGTGACGGGTGCAAGGTGTTGGTTATGGACAGAACTGTGTATTCAAATTTTCATCTTTCAAGATAGAAAAAAAAGGCCGATTTGGAGATGCTGTGGGAGCAGTGTTAACAAAACCGTCCTCTATTGGATCCATAGTAGTTTGCAAGCGTTTGAACGTGAAATGAGACATCAAAGGCTTCCAGAACGTACAAATGCAAGGCAAAGTCGGTATCTAAAGAGGCAATCTACCATCCTGCGTGGAAGTTCCGTGGCTCTCATACTTGGCTTAAGTATTGCCCCGAGCGAAGCTTCATAATTAAATCACCGTGCCGACGAAGTATCTATTGTAGTACTACCAAACATCCTTTCAATACCGCGCCGTGCAGTGTCAATTGCCAGTTGGTGCTGGCTGACGATCAGCAAAGCAGTCTCTGGAGCCTCGATACCTCTTGGGCTCATTAGGCCAACGCCATGCTCTGCCCTTGCAGTATCTATGCGTGCCAAGACACTTCTCCAGGCGCCCCACGAAGCAAGACGGACTGAGCCTGCCTCTGGTGATGTATGGGCGCAGAGGAGACGCTGAAGGTGTCTTGGGTGACACGGCCACCGGAGTCGAGGCCGGAGGCGCGTCAACAGGAGGAATGCCGGTGGGTGAAGGGCTGGCCGAGGGCAATGGCTCAGAGGCAGGTTGCTAAAACTCGTTAGCTGAGTTATCCCTTCACCGTCAATCATCTTCTCACCTCTTTGATCGGCTTCAGCACATTCATGGGCACGCGGCCGTTCCACTCCACCGGGCCGCCATTCCTTTTCATAAACTCAATCGCGTGCTCCTCGAGGCTGTTTCTCCAATAGCGGTCCAAGCTCAAGTCGTCACCTGCCAGCTGCGGCTGTCCAGGGCTGGGAGCGTACCGGTCGTAGCGCGGGTCGTAGTCCTTGTTCTTGACCCATTTCATGTCCGGGAACTGCCGCGAAAAGCCCTCAAACGTCCTCCAGCCACGGACGTACGTCTTGAGGAATCCGTCGGTGATGTTCTGCGGCAGTTTAATGTAGGCCTCGACCTGGTCCCAGCGGATTCCCCCCATGGCGGAAAACTCCTCCTCGAGGCCATACACCTTGACGAAGTCGGAGTCGTCCATGTCGATCATGTTGGGGGTAGGGTGGACCCAGTATACCCAGCCGTCCGAGGGCGTGGCGCCGTAGTTCTTGCCTACAGCGTACGCCAACGCAATCGAAAAAGACTTGGAAGTGGAGGCATAGGCCGAGGCGACCTTGCCTTCGCCTTTGTGATGCGCCAGGAGACTGTAGGACGTATCCGTCGTGGGCCCGTCGAACTCGGGCGGCATGCCTCCGATCTTGCGTAGTTCCTCGGGAGAGCGTGGATCGCCTCTATAAAGGATGGTTGGCAACGGCCTCTGTCGAGATTCCAGAGCTGACGCCTGCCCGGAAGGTGCAGCAAGAACAGCAGCAGAGACGGAGAGGATCAGGGAGGCCCAACGGGCTACCTTGGAAGCCATTTTCGACGGATAAGAAGATGGTATAATGTGTGCAATGAGGGGCTCCGCGGTCAATATGATTCTGACGCTGATGATCTGAAGACATTCGTGGCCGCGGTCTGGTTTGTGACGACACTTATAAGTGTCGCCGACGACATGTTTGCATCAGCGAGGTATCCGACATGTCCGACATGATTCCACAGAAACGCATGTTCTGTCGTGGCGAAATCGTCATTGTGCCTGCATCTTGTAGGGCCGTCCCTGAAATGGTAATCCAAGGGTTGCTCTCGGAACTTGAACCGAGCCATGACGGGTTGACCAAGCTGGCAAAGAATCAATGCAGCCAAAGCGGCTGAGACTACTGCACAAAGACGTCCGCCTACTTCCCACTGCATCATTGACCAACTTGAGGACACGGTTTTACCAATGAGTAGAAGAGGTCAAAGATGTCGGGGTCGAAATGAAGGATAGGTCTCTAGGATCCTCCATAAATGCCCAATGCCAGAGCATCTCGTGGGCTCACTCGCGACAATACATCTTTTGCTCTGATGCACGCGAGAGCGACTGAGGTGATGTCAGTCCACGGTTCCGACTGTAATGCACGAAGGGAGCATTTGTCTTGTATCCGAATTTCATATCAATGCTGGACTACTATCCTGGCCGCACCGCCGATCAGTCACTGGTCGATTTTGCAGGAACGACCCGACGAGGATCAAGGGGAGCAACGGGGTCAAGGGAGGTTGCAGTCTCTCTTGGCGATGGCCGGCAAACAGGATCGAATTCGCGAGCTGCAAATCACTGCGTAGCTGGCAATGACAAAGCCAGCCCGGGCCGCCATGTGTCACGCTCGCGTCACCACGTGGTCAGCAGCAGGCCGTGGTCTTGGCCGCACGCCGAGATGAATGCTGAGCCCTTCTTGCCTCGATCCGTGTCAACGTTGATCGGCTTATTCCGACCTGCCATCAATTTGAGCGCTCCATTACCTCGAAGCACGCGGAACTAGACTCGGTTCCGCAAAGCCGGTGCGGCTCGTCATCCCGGCAGGCGAGCGATTACCGGTAGACGGGAACCGGGTCCAGACCCCGAGATGCAGGGAAGCGCCGCGGAGAAGCGCCAGGCGCCAAATCTCATGCTGCGACGACCAGCGACGGCCGCGCTCTCGTGCCCCCGGCCGCAAGGGGCATCCGGGGCGTGGTGAGCGGTGCCAGATGGCCAGCATGCCCAGCCGGACGTGCGATTACCAGCGCATGTGAGACGCGGCGTAACGTGCGCACCGTTTGGCGGCGCGCGCGCTTTGACGGGTTCCAAGGAGGTGCGTGTCTCAAGGGTGAGCCAGATACAGTGGACGCACAAGTGCCCCTGGCGGACGCCCAATGTCGACGTTGCCCAGGGTTCGCGAGCCCTCGTGCGGGGCCCTGCTCCCTTCCCCACATGTGCTTTTTTCCCTCGCTGCAGAGGCTGCCCTAGACGCTTCTGCCGCGCTTCGCTGCAGGCTTCCATGCAGTGGCTGGCGGGAGCACGTGCATTGGTCAACGGCCCCAGGCGCGCCCCCACGGCACGCCCACGCCTAGCGCCTGCAGGGCGGGTACGTACATGTACCAATAAACCCATCTGTCCAGTAACGACGCCATGAACTCATTCTGGAATACGAACCGCGAGGCCGCCGAGGCGCCAGGATAGGCAACATCGGAGTTCTTATTTGACGACACTCTTGAACGCGGGACACGCCACGAACACCTAGTCACCGGTGTAGGGCATCGTGCCGTCGGCTTCTTCATGTTGGCCGCTCGATGCCGTCGGAAGCGTCTCTCGCGCGCAAATAAGCTCCAGTCCCACGAGGCCTTTTCATCTCTTTCGCGCCGTGCGGCGTTGGGGCAAGGGATTTCACATGGCGTGATGGCCCCGTCCCCGCGCGTGGCCGCTTGGCAGGACCGGCTCGTGTGCAGCTCGCTTATCACGACCGAGCAGCGCGCTTGTGCGCAGACTGCGGTACATCCTCTTGCTTACGGTCCATTATACGAAATATTGATCAACCGTATCGGGATTCAAGGCGGCGACAGCATCGCGACAGGACACAGTCTCCAAGACATTACACGAGCCATCACAGGCATCCGCACCTATTTCGTAAATCCTCGCCGCTCCCATCTTCCCTATCCCCCCCTGTGCCTCGTCCCCCCCCCGTCGCCAATCTCGTTACCCCAAGCGCCCACTTCCATCCACACACCATGCCGTCTGCAAAAACTCGGGCGGGCAATCGTGGCAAAAAGCCCAATGATGCATCCAGCTCAACTCACAAACGCCATGCGTCATCGTGTACACCGCTTGTGCTCTCCTGTGCGTGCATTCCCCCGGGCTCGAGACGCCTCTCCCATCGCCGCCACGCCATCGCCGAAGCAAGGCGACGGAGATGACTTTTTCCCAACGGCCCGACAAATCACAGCCCGCGGCGCTCAACAACGACAAGGGGGTGGGCCGGCCTGTAAATCACGTCATGAGAAAGCCTCGACTCTTTGGGACACCAGCCAGCCCGTTGTCTGGGCATGCGGATCCCTGCCCTATTCTGATTCCCCCCTCCCCCCGGTACGACGCATCCTCTCTCCAGGGTCCCCAATGAGGCTGCCGCCTGCGTCGACGTTGGCCCGGCTCTGCATGCATAGTCCCGTTTGGGACACCTCGTGTGTCACCGTCTTCGGGCTGTCCAGCCAAAGACGCTCCTCGCCGACGACGCTGTGCCCTCCTTGCAATCGCCCGCGGGACGACAATGGATTCGCCGTCGCACATCATGTCACGTCGTCGTCTCTGCGAAAAGTACAACATCATTATATAGTGGATAGCTTGCTATAGTATAGAGTAATCAATTCAGGTAACCAGCTGAACTTGTTGCCGTCTCTTTGTCTATGAGTCTTGTCCCGTGGTATTCCGCTCTATGTGGAGGAGATTAACAAAAAAAAATGCCAGACCAAGCTACTCCAAAACACCTCTCAAGCATGCTGCTTTTCTCGCCATGCTTGGCTCGCGCCCGCCCCTCGCTGTGCTCTGATAGGGGTACATGATGGAAAGGGCAAGAAATACACAATCGCTAACCCAAAACACGTATGCATAGACTCCGTCCCGTGATGAAGTAGTAGTACAACACTCTAGCCCTTTGCCCTCGTCGTCGCCGGCATATTAAGAGAGCTCCTGGCCTAGAGCCAGCTCTTGTCGAGGGTAGAAGACGCCCGAGGCGGCCTCTCGGGCCCGGCTGCAAAGCTCGTATTGGGCGGGCTGCTTCCCAACCACACCACCGCCGACGGGGTCAGCGACAGGGCTCTTCACCCAAGGGGATGTGGTGTCACCCGTCGGGCCTGACGTCGGCGCCCAAGAGCGAAGCTGCTGGTCCTGCGAGAGACTCGCGCTCGACTGTCCAGCGGTCCATGCCAGATGGAGCCGTTTTTAGGGTGGGCTTCTGCTGGACTGTCGAGAGCGAGGGATGCCGCTCGACGCTTCTGGCTGGGGCGAGAGACGCTTAAGCCGAGGGAGAGGCGGCGTCGTAGTACATGGGGTACATGTTCCAGGCATGTGGCCGGGATTGCTGCGAGGGCTGCGGGGAGTGGTGCTGCTGCTGGTGGTGCATGTAGCCTTGGGAGTTGATGGAGTGCATGTCGTCGAACTCCATCTTGATGTCTTTGGCGGGACCCATGGAGCCGTGGTTGGAGGAGCTGTGCATCATGGAGGTGGGCATGCTCGTGGGGATGTAGGCGGGCGTGGAGCCGTAGTCTGCGTCGGCGACCGAGGAGCAAGGGCTGCCGACGGTCGAGGTCGACGTGATGCCGGCGGCCCACGTCTCGCAGTTCTTGGGCAAGGAAACGTACTGCTGCTGGTTGTAGTCGGGCAGGGGAGCATAGTCGGGGCCGGAGGGAAGGGGAGACATTTGCGGGCTGGGCATTGCGCTGCTGGCGACACTGAGGCTGTCGTCGTAGACTGAAGGGCCGGGAGTTAGCTGCCGAAGGCTCTGGCAGAGAAGGAGGGCGTGGGCGCCATCGGTCGAGTCCGTACCTGCGGGAGCCGAGTAGGGCGACGAGGTGATGGAGGCGCCCATGCCCTCCTTGATGCGGCGCAGTTCGTCCTCGAGGGCGCGGTTGCGGCGCAGGAGCTCCTGGACAGTCTTGTCGCGGCCTTGGCTGCTGCGGTACTCTTCGAGCTCGCGCTCCAGGCGCTCAATGTGCTCCTTTGTGCGGGCGCGGATGGCGCGCTGTGCCTCGCGGTCGTTGGCGCGCTTGCGGGCCAGCTGTGAGGGTGTCAGGGTAGAGACGCTCCGAGTGCCTTGACATCATGTTAGTGGTGGCTCTGTCAGGACGAGATATGCCAACTCACCCTTGCGCTTGGAGGTCTTGGGAGGCTCTGCAGAAGCCGCGCGTGCAGGCATCATTGTGAGTTGTGGTGAAGAGGGAGAGGCGGGAAATGCCCAAGGTTATTCGACGCTGGACGGCCGACGTTTGAGAGTCGTTGACGAGCCGTAAGGAGAGTTGATGCCAGTTACAGGGAGTGGTGAGTGATCAAGCCCGGGTTTGGATGGTTGGCCGAGGAGGGGCCGAGGACTTGTCAAGAGACTCGAGAGCAACGTTTGTGTATGCGTATGAGAAGAGCTGCCTTGTTCAAGGATAAGCGAGGTGTCGTGAGTCGAAGCAAGAATGAGACTGTTGAATGACAAGGGCGATGATCGATTCGGTAGCAGGTGGGATTGAGTCGAGGCGGTGGCGCGGGATAGATATAGGAAAGCCGGCAGAGTCTTGGGGAGCAGCGTACGATGCTTGGTCGAGGCTCATCCGGGGCATGGGGCCAGGGCCAGGGCCAGGGCCTCCGTACCGGTTTCTGCGGTGGATGCATGGTGATGGTGATGGATGGGTGGAGATGCCCTTGTTGGGTGGAGATGGGACAAATATGGGTGATGGAGGAAGCGGAGGAGGGGGTGGTAGAGCAGGGGAGACGCACCCCCTCCTTTGCGTGTTTTGCATGCAACGACGCGGCTGCCAGGGGACCGGGACTGGAGGGTGTGTGGTTCGGGGTTCTGAGGAGGTGGTGGTGATGGTGGTGGATGGGGGAGGAGGAGGAGGAAGAAGTGGAGGAGCAAGAGGCAGCAGGAGGGGCACGGAGGGGCTCACAGGGGCTGTTGATTAATTACGAAGGATTGTCCAAGTGCCGGGAGGCCCACAATCCAGGGGCCCTTGGGGGCGTACGGCGAGCATCCAGGCCGTCGAGTCCAGTGGCGACGGGCGTGTACGGCAGCCCGGGAGCTCTGGAGCCGCAAAGCTGATGTGGTTTAGCGCGTGTCTGCTCCCCTACAGTGAGTGCCTACAGGCGGTCCAGGGCTGTCTGGGGACGTCGGGTACCTGCACGGCTGGACCTCTAGCGGCTTTGGCAGGGCTCCAGGGCACCAGCCGACTGAGATGACCTCGGGCTGGCGGGGGCAGCGGCGGATGGACAGTCGAAAGACGAGAAAGGACGAAACAAGCGAGGCTCAGCCATTCACCCAACAGACACGTATGACTGACGTGCGTGTTTGCCCGACGGCCGCTGTCGAGAGATATCGACGCTGTTGCGTTTTTCTGCCACGTCAAATGAGTAACGTGAATTACTTCCATCATCAAGGCTGCGTGCGCAAGTTGAACAGCCGTCATGGTGCACTCAAAGCCGTTGGACTCAGGTACCCGTCCCTCCACCGCGCGTAGCACGTACAGACAGGTACCTTGCCACAACAGGCAGGTCCGCACTTGTACGCGGCCGCATGCCTCGGCCCAGCGACAGACATGCCCTTGGCCTCGACGGCGACGACGGCTTCGCGTGATGATGGCAAACACCAAAGCGTCCAAACGCAACTGTTTCGTCTCTCACTCTTGACCCTTTCCCGGAATCTCGATGTCGCAAAAATGGCCGGAAGCGGGTGCGCTAGACGGCGGCGGCCAATCGGGCTTCGAGGCAGTCGATTGATGGCATTTCTTCTCCGTGCTCCTACACACATCCTCTCTCACACGCCGCCGTCTCCTTGCGCACAGGCAAAAGGGAGGAGACGGTATCAAGCGAGAGGGCGACGAGAAGAGGCAGAAACATCCAGCGGCAGCCGTTGCAGCGGGCCCATGGGCGGTCCCAGAGCAATCAAACACACGACTGCCCACTACAGCCAGATTAACAAAGAAGAGATGAAGGTGGAAAATCCGCAGATCAAGGGCGCCTTTGCGCCGAGCGCCGTTTGGAGACGACGACGAAACGCCGCAGCGCACTCGTCTCTCCTCTTACACGCGCACGCACGCAGCTTCTTGCCCGCCTGTCCGAAAGAGGCAATCGGCTTGGCCTGGCACCGGCCCGCGCCTCCAAACGCCACCTGCGCACCCTTCCAGCCTCGGTTCCAACCTTTTCCCTCGACGAAAAAGACTGTATGAGCAAGACGGAGAGGGTGTTTGTTTCGGTCCTCCGGGCGCATCTTTGTGCGCGCAAACGCGACCGACTCTTCTCCGCACTCGAACTGTCGCGTTTCCTTGTCCCATCAGCCAGCTACACACTCCCCCCAGTCTCGGAGTCCAAGGACGCCCGGAGAAGCGAGGACAGGCCAAGACGGACTTTAGCCCTGAATCGCCGTCCCCTGCTCATTTCTCGACGCCTGAGACGGCCGCGGCAGAGAAGCGCACTCGAGCACGGCTGCCGAGAGCCGTCCAAGGTGCGGTAGCCGAGCGGCTGCGGAAATTCTAAAGCGAGCACGCCCTCTTTGCCGTCCGTGGGCACCCTTTGCTCAGTCTCGTTGAGCGGACATTGCATGCTAGCTCGGCTGTCGGGCCAGGGAACGGAAGCCATTGCGCTTAATCTAATTTGCAGAGTGCTGTTTATGGGTTCAATGTGCTGTATGAAGCGGAGCAGACATCGTCCGAGGACCTTTACTTGAATTAACAGCGCAGAGCCGCATGGTCGATCCATTTCCCGAGGCTGCCGTCGGCGCCCAGCAGGCACACACATGCGCGCGCAATGCCCTATACCTTATCCTCGCAAGATTACGACGGCCTTGGCCCGGTCGATAGTCTCGGGCACTATTTCGTAGGCATCCTCCAATCTGCGCGTCACCGCATAAAAAAGGCCATGGCCGTCGACGCTAGAACCGGCGCCTCCAGCCCTACAACGAGGCATCAACAAAGCCAAGGCGTGCCTTGTCCATGCCATCCGGAATCTGGCGCCCGCCCGTGCGGCAGTTTACGGTACGCGCATGGCCGACGGAAACTAGAGCGCGTAGCCAAAGTCTGTGGTGTCGAGACATTTAGATTCCGCCGGCGTGATCCCGTATACGAACACAGAACGGGTAATTACCTACAAGTTATTTGCTTGGCACGCCCATCAGCGTCACTTGCATGAACCGCTGCAGACGATACCTGGTCCAGAGACCCTGTTCGCAAGCCGATTGCCGAGCCTCGTCGATCCACCTCGCCTATTTGCTTTTTGGGCCCCGGAATCATTCAGAGCTGTACGGTACGGCGACGAATGCGACGCAACCCCACAGTCGACTTGGCAGGCCTTGTGCGACTGTCTGCTCATGGCCGTTGGTTGCGCCGGGTGCTTATTGACACTGGGCGTTGTGTAGAGGCCCGGCTGTTTATCTCCGGCGCCGTTTCTTGCCGCGGCCGTGGCTTCACAAGGGCCATGATGATACGGCATACGAATACGTACATGCGTTGGGGTTAGTGTCTTTTGACCCGCTCTATCCGAGGCACGCAAGTTAGGCGAAGCAACGGCAACGTCATCGCAGAGGCTTGCGGGGAAGAGTGCACTGGTCTGCCGGCAGGGCTGCGGGTACTTTCAGCCGGCGCCGCATGAATCGAAGGGGAGACGAGGCTTCTAGAAGAAACAACAGCCACGCGACGGCAACGCTCGAGCGGGACATGGTCTGTGGCGGTGCCAGGTACCTGCGGTACACGCGTCAAATTCACGCAAAATAGGTAGTGCCTACCAAAGCAGGGCGTGTGCGCTGCAAGGGGCGTGGCGTATAATCATTTTCTCCACACACACCCGACGGGAGCAAAAGCGTTGCTGTTGGAATCTGCAAGAGCTGATTCCATTGTCCGCTCTGCAAACCCTGCCCCATCTCCCATCTGCTCTGTGTCTGCGCAGTTGGGTAAATACACACGCACACGCAAGCGTCACTGCTGCAAATCTCGGCAACCCGCTCTGTCCTGGGCGTCGACTCCACCCGTCAACAGCTGATGAACCGACGCCCGTCTGCCACAGCGTTCTTCAAGTCCCAGTTGAACAGGCGCTGTGGGGTTCACAGAAGAGGGTGAGAAGGTGGGTGAGTAAAACGAGTGAAAGAAAGAGTGAGGGAGAAAGGGGGTGTTGCAGTTTGACATGGACAGCCACCGTGTTGAAACGCACGCGAGACGCCAAGAACCCTCAAGACAGATCAATCGCATGCTCCGCGTGCTCGCCTTTTCCAGCAACTGCCTCTGCCCGTCCTTCATCACGTTCATCACCGGAAGAGAAAGAATCGCATGCCATACGGAGCTTCCACCCCGAGCAAGCACCACACCCACACCTACAGGCAGAGTTTTACCCTCGCCTCGCTGCAGTGCAGTCCGTGATATAGCCCGGCATGTCCTTAACACGCACGCGAATGCCCCACGCATCTCGCCCGACATGCCCAATCCTTATCTCTCGAGGATGCAGCTCGGTCGCCGTCCCAAGATCGCATCTCGATGTCCTTCTTCCCTCGGACCAAGAGACCCGCCAACCCATAGTAGATTATTTTTCGTGATAGCCAAAGAGATAGAAGTCTCTATCCGTTGCTAGAAACAAGACGACGGTTGGCCGCGAAAAGGTGAAAATGTGCGTTGCGGAGCTCACCTGGCGGACCTACCGCATCACCAAAAAAGGCTCGCCAGTCGTCGCAACTTCGCAACCCCCCGCCCCCAGTCACCAGCGAGTGCCGTGCAAAAGACGCAAGCGCGCCGACGTCACCGAATATGCCGCATGCCACATGCCACATGCCAGAAGCAGACGCTTCCTGAAGCAACAACGGCCAGAACCCCCCCCTGCTAGACGAAACCCCCTTCTGAAACTCGCAACGCGCTCGGCCGGCCTCTCTCTCTCTCTCTCTCTTTCTCTCCTTCTGTCGGCAGCCCTCACGTCTCTGCACAGTCTCCCCCCCTGTTTTGTTTCGCAGCCAGCATCTCCGTCGCCTCCGGCTCTCTGAGAGGGCCCACAAGCCAAGTAGGCGATAGCACGTAGAGAGGAGAGGGTGAGAGAGAGACACACACCCACACGTAGTCGCCGAAACACGCCCTGCGCCTCGTCGTGACAGCGGGAGGTTATCCAGCATTAAAAAAAGCAAAGATTGCAGGACTGCACTCTCCTCCACCCAAAAACCCCCCGAGAGCGCCAAGATGGGGGGTAAGGTTTTGCAAGAGGCCGTGGAAACCACGTGGCTTCGTCGAGGGGGAGGGACGTCTGGTCTCTCCTGGAGGAGGCCAAGGAAGAGAAACGACTTCCTGGCCAAGGCCCCCGGCCTCAAAAGACTGCCCGGGTCGGCCGACGGTGCAACGCTTGCCCAGCCGGGGGCAAGAGGTTCCCCCCGCCTCGCCCTGTCCCTCGTCTGTTTCGTCTTCTCGTAGGTTTCCTCGTGATCCATCCAGGAAAAGCATCGCCATGTACAAAGCAGGCGGCGTCAAGAGTGAAATCGGCCGATGGTGGCGCCGCTGGGATATGTGCGGGGGACCTTGATCCTGCTCTCCATGTCGTCCATCAAACGCCGCGCACATCGCCTCGCAGCCCTGCCAGCCATGCGTCCATTCGTCGTCTGCCCTTCTCCCTAGGGTGCGTCATCGACACATGGGCAGGGCTGTCAGGTCGACTCTGACATCTCCGCCCCGACATGACAACTCGACGACTGACGCTGCAGGGTGGATGCCGGGAAACAATGGGAGGGTCCCGAGCGCCTAGGCCCGCACGGCCTGACTTGGGCCGGAGGAGGGCCTGTGGCGGGCCCCCCGGAGAAGAGAGCGTGCAAAAGATGTAGCACGGCCGGTGAATCCATGCTCGACCGTGAAGAGCAACTCATCACGATGTCTAGCCAGTCTTCATTTTGTGTGTTGCGGTGATCACGTCTTGAGTGAGTTTCACGGTCATGAGCTGAAATTGTTGTATATTGGGAATCGTTTGCGAGAACCTGTTTCGGTCGGATCTCGAGCCTCCTACCGCCATTCGTCGCAGAAACGGACCTTGGGACCAAACGCCGTTATGCGCCCGCCGTGACGTGCCTCGACTGCCCTCTAGGCGACGAAACGCAGGGCCGAAGCGACTTCATGCGACCGCCTCTCGCCACGTGCTGCCCAGGCAAGCACAAGTCCACACACCATCGCGGAACCATCTCGCCGTCTGAAGACTTGAGGCGGTAGCATCGCTCATGATGTGCTTGCCCGAAACCCCCCGTTCCTCCACTTCTGCGCCGCTCAAGGCCTAGATGGACTAGCCGTAACGCCGAGGCGTGGTGCCTCGTCCCCGCGATGCGAGCATCAGATGGGATGCGAGACATGGCCTGCGCAGCTGGGCTCGCCGACCGTCCATCGCCAAATGGCACCGCACCATTGCCGGGCTGGCATCATCCCCGATCTGCACACACCCATGCCGTCACGCCGCTTCACCCCGTTGCAGACGCGCGCTCGCGTCCGACTTTCTAGAAGCCTTCTTTTTTTGGTCCTCATTCTCCAACTCCCGAGACACTGGTCTCGCATTGTCTCAGAAGAGGCGTGTGCCGTGAGCTGCGACCGCCAACAGGGGGTGCGGCTTCGTTTCGTCAACAGAGCCCTGCTGGGCGCTCGCTTCACCGTCTGCTTCTGCATCGAGCAACTCGGCCCTGCCTTGGACGCTGTTTGGAGCCCGGCCGCACGCCGCTCCTCGGCCGGCCTTGGCGCGATACGCAGGGACCGTGCACGTCTGTATAGGCGCAAACGCCGCTGGTGTGACGGACCGTGGGGACAGAGGGCGGGAAAGGCGGATCTCGACAGCATGTGCGGAGGGCGGGGCCAAGAGCTGATGCAAGAAGACAGGTCCCGGCGCAGTCTCGAGACTGGCGCGAGAGCCAATATTGCTTCTAGAAGACCGGCCAAGCTTCGCGTCGGGCCAGAGCCGGCTTCTTCCCTGCCAACCGTGGCGTTGGCTGCTCTGCCTCGTCGGAGCCGGCCTCTTCCTTGTAGGGTTTGTCTCGTCTTTCGAGCGGTTCCCAGCGTTTTCCTTGCCTCGTCATAGCAGGCTTATTCCTGGCCAGCGACACTGCCTCTCTATCTCGCTCGCCAGCCTGTTCCCTGTGCGATGCGCAGCTGGCGCGTTGGGGTGGTCCTTTCGATGCTCCATTCAGGCCACTTCCTCTCTCTGTTCCTGGTCCTGCCCCTTTTCCGCTTGCCCTTCTCCATTCTCGTGCTTCGCCTCGATGCCCGCCCCGTCACCCTGGTCCAGATCCCCCGAGATCTCCGGATTTTCCTCGCGCACCGCCTCGACGAGCTCTTGCATCCCTCCCACGGTCGTCGGCCCCGCCATGCCCTCGGGCGGCAGTGCCCACTTTGGCAGCGGGCTCACGTACGACCATTCTCCGCCTGCATCTTCGTAACGTAGGCTGTGCAGCCACAGGGACAGCTCGTGTGCGCCAGGGTCCGAGTAGAGAGGTGTGTAGCAAATGTCGCATAGCTGCCCCGTCATCTTTTCGGCGCGCGCCTTTTCGTACTGGTCTACCATTTCGTCGTAGTAGACTACAGCCTCGGCCACCTCTTCCTTACCCATCCTCGACAGCCGGGTGATGATGTCGTCGTCTGTGTTTTCGGTGCCGTCGGCATCCTCGCGGCCCAGCTTGAGGCCCCATACGCGCTGATTGGCGTAGATGGGATCGTTTTGAATCGGGTGACCAAGATATTGCAGGTGCACGCGGATCTGGTGCGTCCTCCCGGTGACGGGCATGCAGCGAACGACAGAATACCCGCGCTTCCGAAGCCACGGCTTGAACTTTTCCTCATCCGTCGGCGGGCTGGAAGAAATATCGGCAGCCCCAGGTTCCTTCGATGGGTAAAACGCGAGCTTCTTGAACACGGTGCGGGCCGTCTTGCCGTTGGCGCGAACGCGGTTGAGGCCAAGCTTTGGAGAAATCTGCAGTATGGGTTGATCGCAGACGACCTCTCCATCGGGAAATTCTCCAACGACGCGCGCAATGTACTCTTTGCGGACAGTTCTCTGCTTGATCTTGATGCCAAGAGCAACGGCCGCCTCGGCGTTCTTTGCGATGAACATGATGCCAGAAGTCAGCCGGTCGAGCCTATGGCACGGATACGGCATAAAGTTGGGGCCACGCTCGGCCTTGAGGATCTCGATAATCGAGTTGAACTTGTAACGGCCTGCGGGATGAACAGGCACGCCCGACGGTTTATTGATGACAATCATTTCGTCGTTTTCGTGAATGACGCCGATTGGCTCGGCCGTGACGGGAGGCTCGTGACGATGCATTGAGTGAGAGACGAGATCGCCGTTGCGAACAACGTATTCGGGGCCGACGCGGTGGCCGTTGACGTAGATGAAGCCCGATTCCATGGACTGGCGATAGTATTCCGAGGGACGATCGCGGAACTCGGATTCGAAAATCTCAATGAGGGTACGGCCGCGCCAGCGTTCCTTGCAAAAGGTATTGTAAGTCCAATTATAGGGCTCGACGCGTCGCAGGCCATCCTCAATCACGTACGGCGGCGGCCACGGATGCCCGATGGGCGTAATCATGGGCTCGGCGCTACCGAGCTCGGGTTTCGGGCGCGCATTCCGCTGCTGCCGCTTCTTGTTCTTTGGAGCGTCCGCGGGCGCCTCCGGCGCTGGCACGAGGGCCGTACAGCCGTTGGACTCGGAGGCACTCATGCCTCTATCGTTGGCAATCGTGACGAGGGCAGAGAAGACGCGAGACCGAGCTCTCTGGAGTACAGCGGAAAGGGCAGTCGGGCCGGAGCTCATTGACGGGCTTGGATGAGCATATGCGCTGTCAGTTGCCAAGGCGCAATGAAGCAGTCGAGTCGGCGCTCCAAAGTCTGCTTCCCATCAAGGCTGTCGTCAATCCATGAGCATCCAAGCCTGCAAACCATCGCAGGCTTCAATGTGGGGCACGAGAAAAAAGGGCGGTCTGTCGCGGCACAACTACCCATGGGACGAGCCAAGGGTGACGCTGATGTAAGCGGACCTCGGCTCGAGCAGTGACGTTGGCAGGAGCCCCGACTTGCCGACCACCGTCTCGATCGGATGCCAAGATAGATGCCCTTGTTCTGTGGCGTTGGATAGCCCATGTCCATGTCTCACTTACTTTGGAGAAGAAGATACATTTATCAAGAATAAATCTCTCGATATCACCCATTGATCAGACACATGGCTCCGACACCTGAACGCAAGGCTCGGCGGCGCAAGGACTATCCCTTTACACTCGATTATCGCACAAGATGGTGAGTGAAGCTTCATCTGCCGTCTTTTGTCATTCCAGCCATCTCGGCCTTCTTACGAGAAACTCGAATGTTGAGATAGTCAAAACAGTTGTCGCACAACATGACTTGCTGCTAACGCTCTGCAGGAACGACAATGACATGTACGACCACATGAACAATTCCGTCTACAACTTCCTGTAATTAACCCCAAACTACGATAATCTCTTCCTACTGACCGATCTTAGCTTCGACTCGGCAGTCAACGCATACCTTGCCGACCATTGCGGCATCCATCCGCCGACGTCTTCGCAGCACCCTCTCGTCGCCCACACGTCGACCGATTATCTTCGCTCAATCGCATACCCGGCAGTCGCCGACGTCGGTCTACGCATCTCTCACCTAGGCCGCTCGAGCGTCACCTACGAGCTCGCCGTGTTTGAGCGCGGCGCCGAAGAGCCCTGTGCCGTCTGCGACTTTGTCCACGTCTTTGTGGATCGCGCGACCGGCCGCCCGCCCAAGGACGGCATGGGCGCCGAGCTGCGCAAGGGGCTCGAGAGCTTACACGCAGCCAGCACGTTGAGCAAGCTGTGACTTGATGGTTCTCCGAGTAGGAATTTGTACATAAACAAGAAATGCAGCGCTATCGAGTTGTTGACGCCGTCGCCGGCGCATAAACATGGCCCAGGGCAAGCTGCAGCATCTATACATTCTGCAGCTCGTACTCGAGCAGCGCGCCGTCTTGTTCGCCGCTTCGGAACATCTTTTCCATAAACTCGAGATCGGCCAGCGCCTCCTCGGGGCTCAGCTGAGCGCACGGCGCGCCCTCGATGACGCCCTTGGCCCAGGCGGCTACCTCTTCTCGGACGGCCCGCGACCGCTCAAATCTTTTGACGGTGGCATCACCGCCCCGGGGCTGGACCGTGACTTCGTTTTCGACAGACCGCACAGTTCCGCCCTCGCAGGCAAGGTCCCACTCCATGGCGCTCATGAGCGTGGCCGCCGAATGCTGAAAGGTGCCCGTAGCGCCCGACGCGGTGCGCACCAGCGCCGTCACCGTGTCCAAGGCCGGCAGGTCGCGGCCCTCGCGGCGCGTCCAGGCACGCACCGCCGCCGGCCGGTTGCCATCGCCCGCCAGCAGCAGCCGCGCTGCCGCCGCAAAATGCACTCCTCCATCGAGCAGGAAGCCGCCGTCGTACTCGGGCTCGCGCCGCCACGGCGTCCGCGCCCACTTGCCCTCCGGCTCCATGAGCATCATGACCTTGATGCTAAAGTGCGTCACGCGGCCGAGCCGGCGGGCCTCGTCGCGGGCGTACAGGAGCCGCGGCATGAACCGATAATTCTCGGCAATGCAGAGCGTAGCGCCGTTCGTCCGTCGTGCCTCGTGCGCCGCCGCCATGAGCGTCCGCGCCGTCGCCACGTCCTTGGCGATGGGCTTCTCGGCCAGCACGTGCTTGCCGGCAGACAGGGCAGCACGTACAAATTCCGGCTGGGCGACAATGGGCAGTGCGACAATGACGGCCGAGACATCCTGGCGCCGTAGCAGGTCCTCGAAAGTCCGGCCGGGCTCTGGCGCGTCGGCCGCGTACAGGTCGGGCGTGCTGGCGCTGGCGTCGAGACCGGGGATGAGGGCGGCTGCCTCGCGCGCTGAAGCAATGGAGCGTGAGAATATGGCCTTGAGCGACAGGAGCGGACTGTTCAAGGCGGCGGGCTCGAATGGAGCGTTAGCTAAATGGGATGGCGTGGACGAGGGAGGGATGACGGACGAGGTGTTCCTCCTTGACGAAGATGCCGCTGCCGATAATGGCCACGCCCAGCGGCGACGTGAGGGCCATGACGAATACTGCGCAAGATTTAGAGGCTTTCGAGAAAATTGGCACCTCGGCTTCTGGCGGCGGTGCAGAGTCTAGGTTTACGAATGCGATGCATGCAGGTCGAGCATCCCCCCCTTGTGCCGCCGAGTCCGGAAAAGAGGGGCCGACGTCGGACTGCAGACTCGTCGGCCATGGTCTCCGTTTCGGGTCCGGCCGAGCGCTCCGCTTTCCCTCCAGAGTCGACGAGCGGGCGAATACGAAGCGGGATATTCACCTGGATGCGGTGCTCAGACACGCTGGCTGCGCCTCGGCTCGTGTGACCGAGGGGGTAATGCACCGCGGCCGTCATCTTGAACCAGAAGCAGTGATGAAACCACGCTTTATTTTTGCTTTTAGGAGTTGTATGTATATATGTGCAACGTCGGATACCGTGTTTTTACGAATACAAACAACGGCATACAATTCTTTCACTACGCCCTCGACCGTGTTCAGTATTCCGCCTGTGAACCCTTGCCGTGATATCCATCCCGTAGGCTACCATCCCCCCAAGACAGCCGCAACTCCGTTCCCGAGAACAAGGAAAAGAAACGACGAAGGAAAGGAGTAAGGAAACGGATCGGCGCTCAGCGAGCGCCGCCGCCCTCGCGCCGCTCCTCTTGCGCGCGCCGCCCGCGTCGGCCCTGCGCCTCGTGACGCCGCTGCGGCCCGCCATTCCCCTCGCCGCCCCTGTTCCTGTTCCTGTTCTTGTTCTTGTTCTTGCCGTCGTCGTCTCCTCGTCTGCGTCGCGGGAGCGTCGCCGGGCGCACATGCCGTGACTGCGCGGGGCGGCGGTCGTGGCCATGCGACTCATTCGCGAGCCTTCGGATTTCTGTGAGACTCGGACCTGCTTGGAGGGTCGTGGCTTTTATTGTTTCGAGGATTGGGAGAGGGCGGCTTGCTGGGCAGTGGTTCGCCGGCGAGGTACGGTGTTATGTATGTTCAAGTGTCTGGCTGGGCCTTGCTCGATTTCCCCGACTCGGTTGGACTTTATCGCAGCAATGTCATGCTCCCAGGCCGTGCCGCATGTTCGCTTTCAGCAGAGATGCGATCGATTGGCGACAAAATGGCACCTCTCCGGAGGGATATATAACTCGAGTCGAACCCCCCGGCGGAAACCTGACCGTGCAATGGGGCCGTCCGTCAGCAAGCGGCCATGTCTGCCAACGCATCAATCAGGATTCGACCGACCAAAAGAGTTCTCCCTCTCTCTCGTTCTTGCTTTGGGCCCCATTGAGGCGACGTCCCCTGTTCCCTGTCCAATGCCGAATCTCGCTCACCCACCAAGAGGGCGGAGAACAGCTCATCGCTTCTCCATCTTGCCTGCATCGCCCGCACACATGCAATATGCACCGAGTCGACGAGACGAACAAATCACGACTTGCTTCTGCTGCTCCAAGAGACCCCTCAGAGAGCATCGACTCCTCCCGGACAACGTGGCACTGCATGCATGCCCTGTCGCCCATGGCTTTCATTCGACCCCTCCCAGGTGCCACCAGCGACTAGTCGCCTCGCTTCATTCGCCCGTTTCCCCTCTCGCCATGCTGCTGCTCCTGCGTCTCGATCACTGTCCTTGTGTGAGATTGGTGCGGACAATCCCATCCCTGCCTGAGATCCGACCAAGGCTCGTACGTCACTGTCGCTCGTTTTTGACCTACTACAGCTCCATCGCCCAAGAGCAGCAATCGAGCAACGGCAATAGACGGGTCAATCATCTATTGCGTACTCCTAGTGCAAGAATCACCCCGGTTGATTTATTTCATTTGTTGCCAGCAGCGCTAGCCAGACACATGCAGCGTCCCAAAACGCCAAAGCCATGTCAAAAGACCGCCTGATCCAGCTCGTTAGTATTGAGTAATCGACAGGGTTTGCGAGCTCACCTTTCGGACCGTCCCTATCAATGCTCTCTACTCCTTCGTATTCCACCCTGCAGATGGTGACTTCTCTGTACGAAAGCTAGAAATTGTCATTGAGCCCATGTCTCACCCGGCAGCTTCCGAATCGGATTGCATGGTCTGGGAGAAGCCATCGGGTAATGTTTCCTTGAAGTCGTTAGAGGCAAAAGCAAACCCGCATCGCTCAATGACCTGCTCGCCGCCAAAGGCCCGGCTGATCTGACCATCGGCAAGCGTTGACTGGCCGCCTCGCAGCCACCGCTGGAGCTTCAGCGCCGCCCGTGCCATGTCGACGGCAATGTGCCAGTTCTCGGTTCCAATGTACATGAAGGCCGTCACCAAGAGTGTCTTGGTCATTCGTCCGTGTACCGACTGATGGGAGCTGGCCACGATGCAAATCATCATCCACGCAAAGATTCCGCTGAGCGACGCCCATCGCCCGAGGCCAATAGCCCAGGCCCAGCCCCAAATCTGCGCAAAGTCGGCCTCGCTCAAGACGCTACTGGTAGGCACTCGGTGGATGATGGCGTAACAGTAGACCAGAGCAGTTTTTCGTACGCATCGATGTACCATGTCCGGTGCATCCTCCATTGTAGTTTCTCGGCTGTTGCTGTCGGTGGTGCCGGCCTTTCGTGGGCCCGATGCGTCGTCGGCGTGCCTCTTCCTCTTTGATCCAGCGCCGCTCGTCGAGGCGTCTGCTTCTGCGTCCGCCTTGCGCTCTTGGTGGCCAATATCGAGTTTCACGTCTGCAGGTAAGTGGGTGACGGCAGAAAGAACTGACATGGCCGTGCTGTATAGATTGTCGAGTTGTTCATCCGATGGCTCCTCTGGCAGTTCCACGACCGCTCGGATTACTGTTCGCATGTCGTCCAAGATCTTGGCCGTATGTGGATGCAGTCGCAGGGGCGCTGCTGGACTCGCAAATAGGGGGCAGTCAAAGAGCAGGGGAGAATTGAAGCTGACTTGCAACGGCACCCGGCAGGGATCGTCAAACTCGAACCCGGGCTTACCAAACATGAGAGGTTCCGTCTCATGGGCAAGTGCAATGACAAAATCGTCACTAAACTCGTCAGCTGGGTTGGCCGTTCCATCCCGTGCAGGGGTGGGAAAAAACGACGCGTTAGATATACGAGGTATCGGGGGATTCGTATCGTCATTGTACACTTACATGAGAGCAACTTTACTCGTATAGCCTTCCATGCCGAGATTCTGCATGCTGCCTCTCAGCTCAACCATTCTCTTGAATCCAGCCATGTGGGCATGCAGCTCCTCGGTGCTCCCCCAATACCAGGAAGTCAAGATCATCTGGGCCACGGCCAACATGACCGAATCGTTTGTGCACAGATGCGGATTAGCGAGTTGATCGTTGAGCATGCGCATGACGGTTTGTCGATGAAGGTACAGCATCGTCTTTGGAACTCGTCCAGTCTCGTTGAGGAAGCTTGCCGTTGCGCAGAGGACTACGTGAAGCACGAGGGGATCCTGAATCGAAACGGGGACCCAGTGCTTCATGAACCGGTTATTGGGCCGGGGGCTGCCGTCCAGTGAGGCTTTGAAGCGGCTCATGAGTTGAAGATCTAGATGCAATCAGCAAAGTATCCCCTTTCATCTCAAGCATGACCACCCTTACGTGTGCGGACAAGTTCCTTGTTCATCCTTGTCGGTGCCATGGGTAGGTGGCGGATCTCATCGTCGAATCTGGAGAGGGCCATACGCGGCGCACACGTTTCATTGGTCGCCCGTATCAGCTGATCGCCGTCAATGAGCCATTCGTCCTTGACGATACGGTTGGTAACCTTGAGGCGCGTCTTGAGTATGAACTGAACGAGCTTGATGATATCTTGGCCTGCGAGGCTGCCCGTGGTGTCTCGGAAGCGAATCTTGAGCATCCGCTCCTCGTCCGGCGTCTGGCCTCTCATAATAAAGGCAGGGTCCGAATCTCGACTTGAGCCAGCCGCTCCGTTGACAGCGTGACCGGCGGCTTGCCAAGACTGTTTGCTAATGACACCCAGGCCCTCGTCGACCTCGACAAGCGCATCACGAACAGAGTCCATGTCAATATCGAGGTGGGAGTACGCCCAGCTGGGGTCGGAGCCAGAGCGACTTGATTCCGATGCCGGCACATGTGACCATCTAGTGATTATGAGCACAAGCCCGAGGTAATGTTTCCATGAGTGCACCAATGCTGTCTCGGATGATCCATCGTCGGCTTCAGTGAAGCTGGGGCATGAGAGGATAACTGTTGAAACAGCACAAGCAGATTAAGTCACTTACTTTCTAGCCTTGTCGACCCCATATTCGCACGGGGGCTGTGGGAAACGTCGAGCACAGTTGGTGCATGGCTGAGTGAGGGAGCACTGCACAACGGGCGCGATTAGCCAACATGACGTGGATGCGGTGCATGAAACACCAAAGCTACGCAAATGGAACAGTAGAGATGAGAGGCAAGGCATCTTGCAGCTTGCAGGAGAGGATCCCTGGAGGCAGTTGGCAGTCATGCAGCTCAGCCCTAGCCGCACCGCGTGCTCGTGGAGCTGACGAGGCGTCTGGGGCTCTTTGGCCGACAGCCACAACACGGGCGAGATCTGTGGAGACGTGCTCGGCCGTCCGAACGACAAAGAAAGTGCCAATTCATAAAGAATTAAATGGACCAACCTTTTGCTTCCGCCGCCGGCACTCTTTACAAGCCGAAGGATATCTTGTCTTGAAAAAGTGGCCCTGGGGCGGAGCCGGGGCGGGAGCGAGAGAGGGACCCGGCGCCGAGGCCGGGACTGGGGCCGGTGGCGATGCCGACGAGGAGGCAGTCTGCACTGGCATCTGGTATTCCTGAAAGCTAGGCTTTATTTCTGTCAATTCGAGGACCGCACTCGGCGGCAGAACCGCCGTAGACCGGATGGCAGGCCTGATTGTCGACTCCCACAGACGGCGGTGGCTCAGCCTCTTAGCAAAGCTCGGCTTGTCGTATGGCAGTGCACCACAGCGGGCACGTCTTGCTCACAGAAAACACGAAACACGGTTGGAGAAGAAGATGGCGAATGCAGGATAAGGCGGGTGAGGGGGCCAGAGGCTCAGAGCAACAAAAAACGCAGGGGTGCGTGTCGGGGGCTCGAATAACGGCCAGCCCGGGGCGTCGTGCACGCTGTGCGCTGTTGACGGGACAGGGGGGGTTGCTTCTCACGGAAACGGAGCTCGTCGGCAGATGGGATTGGCAGAAGAAGAGGAAGCGGGAGAAGGGCGGGATGGAAAAGAAAGGTCGAGGGGGCACAGTGTAGACGGCGAGGTTATTCGATAAGCCGTGCTCCGGGATGTTGGCGTGAGACGGGACGATGTCTTTGACGTGCAACAGGGACATTCCCGAGGCCCACAAGCGATAACGCGCACTGCAGCAGCAGCAGCTCGAGATCGTTGGAGAGAAGCAGCCCGTAGACGATCCAATGTCGAGCGTCTCAATCTCCTGATCCGCGGCTTCACGAGCGGCGGTCGAAGCAGGGTCCGGCGCATGCGCCCAATCGTCTGGATCTGGACGGCAGCAGGGCCGTGACTGGGGGACGAGGGAAGCGACTCGACAGCAGTGTTCGTTGACAACGGCGTGGAAATCGAGGTGCCGAACGGGGATGACGGGGAGATTGAGGCCCTCGACGTCGACGAGGCTTTTCGCGCCTTGGTTCACCTCGGCATCTGCCGGCCGAGTCACGTCATGAGTATTCGCAGACACGCCGCGAGGCAGCCAAGCAGAGCGTAGGCCTCGTGCTGCACACGTCGACAAGAGGCAGGCTGCCCTTTTTTCCCTTTCCCGTCATCATCGACTCGCGGCACAAATCTGCAAGGCCAAGGGGCAGGAGGAGCAGCAGGCGACCCCCCCCTCTTCGAACGGACAAGCCACCAAGGGGCGGGTAGAAGCGTCGATCATCCGAGTTGCCTGGTCATGCAGCGTGAATTGCCGAGAAATCATTTCGTGCGTGCTGGTTGGTTGCAATCCGGAGGTTGGAGGGTCGTAATATGGAACCGTGACGGGCCAGCCAATGCTGACGCCGCCCAAAACGTCCTGAGGCCGCCGCCGCCGCCTTTTGTCTCGCAGCTCTTCTGTTCAATGGGCCACTCGGACCGTGTGCCCCAAAACCCTCTTGTTCCCTCCCATGCGGAAATCCCTGCTCCGGCTCGCTGGTTCGCGCTCTCGCGCTTCCTCGCGCCCACCAAGCCGTCGCTACTGCGGCAACGTGGCGAGCCTATGAGGCGTCGAGGAGAGGAGGACGCCAAGATTGAAAAAGAGACGGGGCGCACGCGTGTATGTATGTACTCGGCGAATCTGCGCACATGTTGACGGGAGATGCCGGGCGCGGCGAGATGCCATGCCAAGGACCCTTGATCGGGGATGTTGGTCGGCGCGTTGGGTCAACTGGCATCTGTGTGCATGGGACGATGCTGAAGAGTCGTTGATGTCGTGCCTGGTTATCAAGGCGCCAATTTATTTTGCGAGTTGCCTGAGGCACCTTAGCTTTACAGCATTTGCGAGACCTGAGATGCTCCGATATTTGATTCGCATTAAACTCACCTCACTACTTACGCAGTCTATCTTCTCGCTTACTGCTCATCAGCCAGCTAGGGTACGACCACTTCGACGTCGGCGTGACGCTGCTCATCGAGGCACCAGCCTCACGCCGCAACCTCGACGATACTTCACACACTTTCCCATCACCCAACATGCAAATCTTGACGCCTCTCGCCAAAGAACATCGCCATCCAAACGCCGCGCACGTACCGTACACCACAGCCACGCTGACGCGAAGCCTGGCCGTTCTCCACACAGACAGTGACTTGCGGGTCTACTGCCCCAAGCCCCGGGCCGCACAGAAACAACGGCACTTGGCGCGACGCAGCAAACGCAAATGATGATGTTAGGCCTCCAGTTTAGCGCATGATGTCACTGTCGATCGGGGGCTCCATTGATCCGTGCTCCCTCATGGCCCTAGCTCTGATCTCGGCCGTGGATCTCGAGTGTGCGGAGAGCCTCAGGCCCATGCTACAAACAATTCCCTAGCCATTCATGCTACGTGTACGGCGCCTTACAATAACATCTCCCAGGATGGACATCTCGTCTTGTCCCGCTGGCCTCGGAAGAATCATACAGTGAGCTTGGGTTGAACAGGACATCATGATATATCAGTATTAACATATCTGTCGTGCGATACGTCTAATCGTTCCCGCGAGTCCTTATCCCCCCAACTTTTTCATCGAGTAAAACACCCAATACATCGCAGTGGCTCGAAGCCGTGGTATCGATATAACCAATCCAACCCATTCATTCGTAAAGCTGTCGCGTTTGGCAGGTCCAGGAAACAAGGCTCGCGATGTCGCCAAGGTATTGTCGCCTCCCTCAACCACGGGATACCGTCATCAAGCCCAAGGCAACTCAATTCGTAGAAGAAAAGTCATTTTGCGCATATCCCAAAAGGTGAAACTTGAGCTCATAGATGCTGAAGCTCCGGCTTTCGTGCCATGTTGACGGGTGGCGGGGGGCCCTCGTCCATCGGATAAGGAGGCGTCGGCACTCTCGGCGTCCTGCCCAGCGAGGACTGCTGCTGGTGATGGGACCGGTGCTTGCTATCCGGCAGAGGAGTTTTGGGCGGTAGCGGCGGCGGCTCGATCCTGGTGGCCAGCGGTACAGTCGGGTGTGGCGGAAGCGGCTTGGGATGCTCGTCGGGACTCATAATGGCAATCTTGTCCATTCCCGACACGACTCGATATTGCGCAGGCGTTGGCGCGTGGGAAACGATCCTATCGCCATCGTCCTTTCGCGGAGAGCCCGGACTGCTGCTCACTCCGTATATCGACTGGTAATGCGCAGATGCAGGGGACAGCGACTGAACCGAGTCGGCGCGTAGCCGGTCGTGCGAGTGCCGAGGCGACGCCGGGTTCATGCCCCCGACATGCAGGCAATCGGACCCGGACTCGAAAGAAGAGCGGCTAATGGGGCTGTGCGGAACCGTGGGAAAACTCGGTGGAAAATCACCCGGAAGCTCAACCGCCATCGGTTGTTCGAAGTGCATATCCGCCATGGGCTTAATGACATCCGGCACATCCAGCGCGCCGCGCTCCCATCTGGCCTTGGCCTTGACAACCTTGGCCAGTTTGGAAGAAATGCCCTGAATCATGTGCTGCTCGGCCTCGCGGGCCATGTATCGTCTAGTACCCGTGCTGATTTCGCCCAGTCGGTTCCATTCGTTCATGCCGAATTCGCCAACGCCCATCTCGACGTTGAGTCGGTAGTAGTTATCCTGGTTGACGCCTCTCCTGGACAGATGTTTGCTCAACATGTACTCGTGAATGTCCTCGCAGCTCTCGATTTTGGCGATGAGCTTTCTTCGGGCCTCGGCAAAGTCGCCGAGGAAGCCTTCATACCAGACTTGCTGGCTGACGTTGCTGCTCCTTGGTCGCCTTCCGGTGCCAACGCTGACAAATACGCCAATTTCCCGTCCAGGCCACTCATTTACCACGGCCTCGTCCAGCGCTTCGGGGGCCGGGTTGAAAGTGCCGCTTCCATCATCGTGAAAGAGTGATTGACCAATCTGGATCGGTTTGAAGGCGAGGCCGATGGAGCAAGTTGCTCGCCCCGCCTGCCAGATTTTGCAGTCAAATTCGGGGGACGGCTCGCGACGGGAATCGTATGATCGAAGCATGCAAGGTGCCGTCCCCCGAGGGGATCCCTTGAACATGGCCGTTACGGCTCTGTTCTTGCTAGTCAGTAAGTTTCTTCATGCGCCGGCTGCAAAAGGTACCCACGTCTTGGTCCTGTTCTCGCGACTGTCGTACAGCCTGGCGTTTGGGTCGCCGTAGCGTGCGTTAGAAAACGACTTTGCTGCGACAGGTGTAGAAGGGCTGCGGGCGCTGAAGCTGACGGTGCTGGCGCTGCTCGAGTGACGTCTTGGGTACACGGGGCTTGTGTAATGGCTTCGGGAGTTGAGGGGGCTGATGAGGTCGGGCTCCTCGTCTTCATCGTCCAAGCTTCCGCCCATGTCGTTGCCCTCCCTCCCGTAGATGGTATGCTCGCGGACGCACTGGCGGATGGCATCCTCGAGCTTGCTTGCCTTGAACAGAGTAGAGCGGTAGGGGATGCCGGCGATGGTCTTGTCCGTCTCAAAGACCATGCGGGCGAGGCGCACATAGAGCTCCTTGCACGTCTCAAGGTCGAGGCGCAGCCTCCCGAGCATAATAGCGATAAGGCCGCCGGTGCCGGTGCCGACAATGAGGTCAAAGTGATCGCAGGGTTTGGGGATCTCATGGCGGCGAGGGGCGCGGCCTTCAGTTTCCACAAAAGTTCGGTGCATGAGCTCCTGGATGATGATGAGCATCGAGTAGCCGCGAACGCCTCCACCATCTAACGAGCAAATGTCAGCGCCAAGAGAGTCTCTTGAAAGTGAAGCAGATGGGCGTACCGAGCGAGAGGACGCGCAGCGGCGGACCCTTGGTGGTGTCCTTTCTGCGGACGCCGTAGGTGTCCATGGTGGCGACGATTTCCACGAGCCCACGTCTCGCGGACGCCGACGAGTCGGAGCGAAAGACTGGCAGCGACGAAGAGTCGATCGGGTGTCGCAAGCAGACACGGACCGCAAGACGCCTCGACAAGTGGTGTATCCGGCTTGACCTGGGGCAAACGGCGGCGGCGAGTCTTGTCAAGAGGTCAGTTTGCAGGTTGAAGCGAAGGGAGGGAAAGGTTTTTGGCAGGCAGCCCAGTGGAACTCGGTACCTCATACATCAGTACCTCGTAGGGCGCGAAGGATTGGGCCTGGCGTGTGGCCGATCACCAGACTGGCTTGGCTCTGCGACTCGAGGAGCGTGACGCAACCACCCGGCGCGAGTCTGGGGGTACCCCTGTGCTGTCTTTGCCCTTGCGAGCTTGACCGTCCACAGTAGCGCACGGGTCCCTCCAGGAACAATTGGGGTGGAGGACGGGAGCCAGCAGTTGGTGCGGGATACGCCGGTGCCATTGATGGATTCCATGGGCCAACTCCCACGTTACAGCTTCCAGGACGGGCGGGGCGGAGGCGCCAGGCTCCACTGTTTGCTACCGCTACAAGGCGGGCGGAGGCAGCCTTGGAGCACTGGCGCAGCGGTTTTACTGGTGGGGGCCGCCGATAGTGGAAGCAGCTGCGAGGTAACCCCGGAGGATGGGCACTTGCAATAGGCCAGGCAGCCGCCGAGGCCCAAGCTCTCCCATGTGCTAACGTGGGCAACCTACTACTAGTACAGGGCCAGGTCGTACTGATGCGATCCTGTGCCTTGTGCGCGCCGTCTGAAATGGTCCAGAGCAAACCATGGCCACGATACATGATTTGACGAGACTCTCATCAAGCACTCTGCAAAAGGCTACTCGGGCGAGTCGAAACACCTTTACAGTATCCCCCATGCCTCCAAGCTTCCGTCTCCCCCTGATTGTCGCGGGAGGAGCCTGGGAGCCATTGAACGACCCTTTTGGGCCTACTGCACACACGCAAGGTATTTCCTTATTCGCCATACACCAAGCAACTTAAGCAAGCCTCTCGTTTCTCCCCTTCCACATGGCACTGCAGTCCGGATACCACTAACTAGGCGGGCCGCCAAATGGTGCCCCAACCAAGGCCGTGTGCCGATGGATCTACTTCGCAGCCTTCCCCGACATCTGGTAAACCAGGGGCTGCCCTTCTTGACTCAACAAGCAACTCGAGGCGGGAAGCAGAGGAAAAAATGACATCAGACGCACTCGTACCAAAAGGAGTCAGACTTGCGGCTGTCGCAGTCGGGTAACCACTACGGCCCCTGGGAACTTGCGAGATGCGAACTCTTGGCCTAGCCAGTCCTTTTGGGCGAGCGGGTAAAGTGCTCGAATTCTGCTCGTCGCCCGCCGGCCCGACCTCTGGAGGTCATTGATGGGTGCGCTGATGCCAGCCTTGTGCGTCTCTGGACGTTGCAGGCATCAATCAAGGGGGTGGTTAACAAACCACCTCCTCCCGCTAATCAACCACCAAAAGTGGGTCAAGTGTGGCGTAAGTCATGGCACAACGCCGATACCGCAGAATTTACATGGCCTCCCTCTACGTATCGTACAGCAGGGGTTTTAGCTGTGCCCGCAGCATACCGTATTAGAACCTCATCAAAGTGAAGCTTCTCGCGATACCTC